>OX387340.1:12729208-13307457 GCA_947562085.1 Eudonia lacustrata
TCAGTGCCCCCCGCAGACCCAATCAATCCGGCTGGGGCAATTACTTTTGGACGTGCTAGAGCCCGGGCCCAACTTTTGGCCCGGCTACGGCTGCATAAAAGCAAAGTCCATCAAATTAGAATATTATCCCGGTATTCGTATTTTCGTTTGAGACGATCAATGAGTGCACCCGATTCTTTATGCGGTAGGCTTTGATTAAGGCGGTAGGCTATGTATGACTGGCTAGTAGGCCGTATATCGAGAATATGGGATGGTTAAGTAGGAATGTCTCAGAACAAGGACTAAGAAATCTAAGGGTTCCCTATGTTACCTGATGTTACGTTACTTAAGTTATTATGTCTGGTGTGTGTAATGTTGTCGGACGCTGTAGGTAGTAAAACGTCGCTAACTCATCCAAGTTTTGCAAATACAAACTTATAAGTCCAAGTTATATTATCGATGAACTGAACTGATACTGATGAAAATGATCGAAGTTAACGCTCAGCCGCATGTTAGCTGCGCAAGCGGTAGTGCTGTTAGCTGTTACTGTTTTAAAATCCACCATCCATCCACCAAAGCACGACTAAAAACAAATTCCACCTTCCGAAATTCTGAAGTGTAGTTCTAATTTTTGGACAACGTTCTTAAGGCGTCACGTCACACGCCTAATGTTTTCCGCAAACTTATTAAATAGAATAATTAAGTGTTTTGCTAATATTTATTTAGGTAGCCGTTTTGGAGACACAGGGCACAGATCTGGAGGTCCTGGGTTCAAATAAGTCAATCACCTAATCGTCAATAGTAACGGTGGTGGCTTGACTTTAATGATGAAAATCTTAGCCCAGCAGTCATCATCATTTAGTGTCGTCTTAGTGAAGTTTGGAGATTAGTATTCAAAATTTCTGCGATCCCATTGCTGGTTAACTGGCGAAAACTAAATAATAATAAAGTTTATTTATTCAGGCAGCTTACACCCATACAAATTACAATAAAACATCACAACACAAAATAAAATAAAAACCAGAATAAAATCAAAATTAAAAATTAAAATTTTAAAACTAATATAAAATAAAATAAAATAAAATAAAATTGAAATTAATAAAATGTCACAGAAATTAAAAATATGAATGAATCACTTAGACTAAAGCATCGATTAGACCATCCGATAAATAGGACACTAACTCACTTAGGATCCTGAATTAGGATGGTGTAATCGCTGTTAGTCAGTTAGTGTCCTTAGTAAGGACGATCGGAAGAGCCCGACCGTCCTATCTCCTAAGTAGTGTCCTAACTAGGATAGTGTAATCGCAGTAAGGAAGTAAGGACGCTCAGTCGCCGCGCGGTATTGCATGCGAGAGGGTGCGTCGTGTCGTCTGTCGCAGAGTACCTGCCTACCTTCTTTGTATCGAAAATGTCCTCTAATAAAGAGAAAGAAATATTGCTAAATATGTTGGATCTTTATAAGGACATGTCGCATTTAAGGAACAAAAATCATACCGATTTTAAAGACAAATCGCTGTGACTATCGGGTGCTATTAGTAATATCCAAAAATTTTGACTCCAACGCAACAATAAACACATTTTTTTTTAAATATACGTATATATTAGACAACATCACATAGGTACATTGTTCTGATTGCAAGGTAAGTAGCTAAAGCACTCGTTTTATGGATATCAGAAGGAACGACGGTACCACAACCACCCAGACTCGACACAATATCGAAAAGTACGTTTTCGACTTTGACCCGACCGGGAATCGAACCCGGGACCTCAGATTTAGCGCCGCCCAAAGTCCAAAGTGCAAGCCGCTCGGGTACTGAGGTCGTCGAAAAAAACTTTTATTTTTATTTTTGACTCTGTACATAAACTTGAAAAATCGTGACACCATTATTAAAATATAGCTGTAATAATAATTTCAAAAATCTTGTACCTCTAAAAGATCTAAAATATTTATGTTAGATAGTTTGTTTCTTAGTAGTAGATAGGTACCAAGTCTTTAGCCCAACACTTTTTTTAATTTACGCCCGCTGTTAGCTAGCGCTATGAATTTTTTTTTAAATTTTGATAGCGCGGGTGCTATGTTCAACGTTCCGTGACCGACCGAGTTAGAGTTCCGATTTAGGATAGTGTAAACAGGACGCTTTTACTGCCGTCCTGACTAGTCTCCCGACTTAGTGTCCTGTTTATCGGATGGTCTAATCGGTGCTTAAGTCCAGTCTACTTTTTGATGTCGTCTAGCCATTTCGTCGCGGACGTCCCAGAGCTCTTTTTCGGGATTAGCCCAGCAGCGGAACAAAATAAATTATAGGTTATATTACTAGTATATTACTACTACTATACTTGTCATTATGACATGGCACATAAGTGTGGCTGTCTTACATAAATCTTTACACTTTTTTTGATATTTTATAAGGTATTAACTGTCGTCTGTCAATGTCATTGTTTGTTTGTCAAAGTGACAGTAAGCAGTCACCGTGTCGGCGTGTATTTTTAGGTTAAATCCCTTGTTATTTTTCTAATTAATTTAGCTAAAATGGGAAAAGTGAGAAAGCAAAAACCTAATAGAACCAAAAGAAACGTATCCGCTCCTGTCGATGATTCCGATGAAGAGGAACAAATTGTTGTAGATTCAAAGGAGAACGCGGTTCAAACTGTATTAGATCAGTTGCAGGTTAGTTTGTTGTATATTTTATCTACGACATAAAATTTTGTAAAAGAAATGTACATTTTGAGCTAATTAATGTAAATTCAAACCTAATCATTTGTTTGCATAGAAACCGCTTTTGTAATTATCTTAGTAAAGCTTTGCGTAATCAAATATTCTATTCGTGAAATTGACTACAAAACTATGTTTTGTCTTTACGAAAAAGTGTTTTTTTCTCTTTACAGACCGCCAATGTAGAAGAAAAGTATTGTGGACTACAAACCCTGGCAATTCTAATAGAAAATCCAGATAATGTAGAACAGGTGATCACCAGAGGTGTGGTGAAGGTAGCAGCTCCATTGTTAATGGACTCGGCTAGTTCTGTAAGGAATGCTGCTGCTGGAGCTCTCCGGAACCTATCAGCAGTCAAACTTGAAGTTTGTGATTCTTTAATGGAGCAAGATATTATGACACCACTTATTTGTTATTATCATGAGGTTGGTAATAGAATGGAATTTATAATAATATAGATAAATAGTAGTAGGTATGTATATGGTCTACAGCCTGTGATATGATTGTTAATTTTTAACAACCAAAATATTATTTCAGCATGCTGCGGAGTGGACACCAGACAGTAGTTCTAGATCAAAAGATGAAGATATAGACACATTTGTTCAATGTACAAATTTGTTATTGAATTTATGTGAAAGCTCAGGTATAAACACTAATTATTTTCTGTCTATGTGAAACCTTTACAATTAAAGCTTGCCTACAATCACTACTCCATCTTAAATACTGATTCTTGACATTTGCAAAAAGTTTGAGATATGATGTCATTGACATACTAAGAGACTTCTTTGGCAGGGATTATTATAACCTTTTCACAGCCCAACTATCCTGCATGTGATGTCCCACGGTACGCCAACGTATAAATGTATTTTAATAAAGTAGGTACAAAGAAGAACTTCTATAGAAGTGCTGGCGTGGATGGCATGAAAATCTCGAACTTCTATATAAGTTGTTGGCGATAAAAAGGTTAACACCATTTCAGTATTAGGTACATACTGTGTAACTTTTTATGGTATACCTATGTACAATGTTTATTATCGATATAAACTATAGAATGATATAAATAATTTTGTAACTACCTACCCAATAATAATGTTTCTTTTATTACAGAGCTAGCTGTCAAGTATGTGGGGCAATCAAAAATATTAGATATTCTTCCTAAATACTTACAACTGTCCATATTTGGAAATGAAATAGTCATTGCAACATTGCAATGTTTATTTGTCATTGTGGAAGATAATCCTCTTGCCATAGAGAAAATTAAATCAAACTCTGAAGCTCAGCTGCAAACACTCATATCTTTAGATGGAAGCGACCCATGTGTACTTCTTATCAAAACTTTAGCTGCTGGTGTCATAATAAACTCATGTAGCGGAAGTTTGAGTTCTCTGCCTGTGAACGTTGTCAACCAAGTTTTGACAATATTGGCTAATGTGCTATCAGTAGACCACAGGTTGGCGTGCAATCAGCTGTCAAGTGCTCTTCCATTAAGTGATAATTCTGGCAAAGTAAAGTCCCCAAAAGGAAATGAAGCTAAAGTTCTAGATAATCAAATAAGAGCAGTCTCACAAATGTTGGATGCTCAACAAAGTGCAATTGAAATTATTGCTAATGTGTGTTCTTGTGAAGGTTAGTAATGGACTGACATATTAAATAATCTGATACTGTTATTGTCTGCAATTGATTAGGTTTCCTTAGCTTGATCTCTTTGCCTTTAGTTTTATTGATACTGGTAGAGAATGCCTTGAGATATTTAGTCTACCTTCAGCTGTACTTCAGCAACAGTACCTGACTGGATTGCTACTATTGTCATACCTATTTCTAATGCCAAGCTTCAATTAACTGGCATAATAATAACTAAAACCTCCTAGGTTGTTTTTGCTTAACTTATGCAGGTGTTGATGGGCTGGTATGCCTGCATTCCATTGTCAGACCTTTAGATTGTTTGTTAGACAAGTTAATAATGATAAAAATAAATTTCCTCAAAAGAAGAACAGTCACGCCCCATAGAAAAAAAATCCAGACCCAACAGAAACAAGACATCTCAGTTTTTTGTTATTTTTTATATAGTCAAAATATATATCTTTTATATTCGAAATCAATGGCTAACGCCAAAATATTGCCTTATGTTTTTGTTCAGGCTTTACATTAAAAAAATACAAAATGCCTTTATATCTACAAAATTCGTAAATGTATGTAACTAAATGACGATACAGTAGTTATGGGATGTATCTAGGTGACCTGGAGATGCAGCTGGATTATATAATTTTTTAACTTCTAGTACAACAATGAACTTAGGATCCATCAAAATCGTCGTAATCGATTTATTGCATAATACAAACCAATCATGCTATATCTGTGTTATCAAATTTGTGGTATTTCATCTGCAAAAAGTGAATCTGCATGGCCGTCGGTAGCAATAACTGTTGGATAGATGGCGCACTGTGCTGCTACTATTAGCACTCAAAAATTAAAAAAGCAGTGACAAAGTTCAGCGCTTACGTCAGTCTAACATCCTAAGGCAAAAAAGTTCTATGACAGAGATTTGCTTTACACAAAAGGCAATTAAACGGGAACTCTCTGCCCTTGACGTCTGGAAGTCGAGTGGGCCTGACGGTGTACCTGCAGTGGTGCTGAAAATGTGCGCTCCTGAGTTGGCACCAGTAATAGCACGCCTATGTCGATTTTCCTACCAAGTCCATAGTGTTCCGTCTTCGTGGAAGTTAGCGCTTGTGCACCCGATTCCTAAAAAAGGAGATCGTTCAGACCCTTCGAACTACAGACCCATAGCAATCACATCCCTCCTCTCAAAGGTCATGAAGCGCATCATCAACCAGCAGCTCCTAGGTTATCTTGAGGATCACCAGTTGATTTCCGACCGCCAACGGCTTCCGTCACGGACGGTCGACGGGTGAACTTCTGGTATATCTCACACACCGTTAGGCATAGGCCATAGAGAGTCGAGGTGAAGCTCTAGCGGTTTGCTAAGACATTGCTAAGGCGTTCGATAGGTTCTGGCACAGAGCGCTTCTCGCGAAGTTACCAGCATACGGAATACCCGAGGAACTATGTAAATGGGTCGCTAGCTTCCTTTGTGGGTGCAGCATTAAGGTCGCTGTCGACGGTTGCTGCTCTGATGTCATGCCCATAAATGCTGGCGTTCCCCAGGGCTCGGTTTTGTCTCCCACGCTGTTTCTGCTGCATATCAATGGTATGGTTAACATTGAGAATATGCATTGCTATGCGGATGACAGTACGGGAGACGCCCTGTACATTGGAAAACCCAATGTGCCTCGGACTTTTCACACAGGTAAATCGACAAAAACTTGTGTCCAAAGTTGAGAACTCCCTGGAACGGGTGTCAGAATGGGGTGGATTGAATCTGGTTCAGTTCAACCATTCCAAGACAGGTTTGCGTTTTCACCGCCAAAAAGAATCCATTCGTCGTAGCACCGCAGTTCCAGAGCACTCCACTTAACATCTCAAGCAGCATTGGGATCCTTGGTGTTGACATATCCAGTGATGTTAAATTCCGCAAGTATCTAGAAGACAAAGCGAAGATAGCATCACTTAAATTAGGAGTTCTTAGGAAAGCAAGACGGTACTTCACGTCTAACCAGCTTTTACAGTTGTACAAAGCCCAAGTTAGACCTCACATGGAGTACTGTTCTCACCTTTGGTCCGGGGCTCCTAAATGCCAGCTTGACCCTTTAGAATCTTTACAGCGACGCGCCATTCGACTGGTCAACGATCCCAAGCTCACAGACCGGTTAGAACCCTTAGCCTTGAGACGTGATATCGGATCGTTGTGTGTGTTCTACCGCCTGTATAATAGAGAATGCTCTGAGGAACTTTTTGATTTGGTGCCCACTTCCTCCTTCTACTATCGTACCGCTCGCCATCGGAACAGGGCACACGCACACTTCCTGGAGCCGCTGTTCGCTCGAACGGTTCGCTTCCAGAGGAGCTTCATTTCACGTACCATCAAACTGTGGAATGATATGCCATCTAAGGTTTTCCCATTAAGCTACGACATGGGCTCTTTTAAAAGGGGTGTAAAAAGGTTTTTTTCAGGTCGGCAATATAAAAGCAACATCTGTGATGTTGCTGAGTCCATGGGCGGCGGTGACCGCTCACCATCAGGCGGCCCGCCTGCTCGTTTGCAGACTGTTAATATTAAAAAAAGCCTCCCCGGTAGCATAGCGGTCAGTGCAGCCGCCCGGATTGCGGAAGACCCAGGTTCGATATTTAATTTAGCTTCAGTGCAGCAATTAGCACTTGAATATATAAAGTATAATTTAATATAGCGATGTGTTATCAAATTTGTGGTATTTCATCTGCAAAAGGTGAATCTGCATGGCCATCGGTTGCAATAACCGTTGGATAGATGGCGCACTGTGCCGCTATTAGCACTTAAAAATAAAAATAAAGCAGTGACAAAATTCAGCGCTTACGTCAGCCTTCCCGGTAGCATAGCGGTCAGTGCAGCCGCCCGGATTGCGGAAGACCCAGTTTTGATTCCTGGCTGGGTCTGGTGGGTGTTTAATTTTTTCACTGTTTTTTTTAAATATTTATATAAAAAACAACAAAAAAACTGACATATGTCTCGTTTATGTCGGGTCTGGGTCAGAGATGATCATTCTTCTTAGAGACTTAGTGAAATATATCATAAATATGTCTTTAGACAGTGATGAAGCCATCAATGATGAGTCTTCAGATGAAGAAGCTGATGAAGAAGAAATATGCAACACCGGTGATGAAACAATGCTTTCTGAAGACAAACTGCCACCATTAGTAATGGAAGCATTAATATCTCTAGAAATATTTACTAAAGTCTGGGCTCGCACTCAACTACCTCCACAGAACGTCATGATGATACTGAAAGAATATGAAGGCTCACAATTCCTTTACAAAAAGTAAGTAAAAATAAGTCCAGATAATGAAAAGATTTAATCTTTTCATTCGCAAGAAACTCAGCAAGAGCGTTTCTTTTCTCACTGTCTTTTACATACAACAAAATCGAATAAAGTAAAAATCTCATTAATTACGAGGAATGACGGATGTTATGAGCAGACAAAACAATTCAAAAGACAAAATTCTAAATAATTTATTCCGTTTATTCTGCAAGTAGCTACTTGTAGCCTATTATAATGCCATCAATTCGTAAGTCTACACGGGGCGGGAGAATGTGTGCTGAGTAGAACCGGCAAGAAACTCAGCAAGCATTTCTTTTCTCCCTTTCTTTTATATATTTACATGTTTTTTATTGTTACTGTGTTCTCTTTCAGACTACATAACGTACAAACTAGAGCGTTACTATGTATAAACAACATGTTGTCTACATTACCTATTGATAGTCTTGGAGGTGTGAGTGGTGTCTACAAAATTTGGGTAGACGCCGGCAAGTTAGCGTTTCAGAAAAATGTAGACAATCTACACCTTCTTGAATCTGCTACAGCGGTAATGCGTGCGTCTCTTGATAAAATCAAATTCAGGGAAAATGGAAACGACATCGATTGCAATTTGTTTAGAGATATGGCTCTCTCTGATATTGAGGTAAGTAAGGTGGTCATTGTATTTCTGTATGTTTAACCCTTACTCTGGTGGTGACAATATAGATGTCACCATAATTTGAACCTTATGGTGGCGACTGACTTTAACGTATCATCGTAACGTAACAGTAACGTACCATTCGCGGCGAGCTTAATACATCATAGTCGACTTGCATCAAACATGTTAGGTTACGGCAAAATGCTCTGGTCCGTCTCCACCTTTAATAGCCATAGGATTGAAAACCCAATGAAAAATATATTACGCCATACCACACAAGTCAGGGCTTTGAATACCGTAAAAAAATTGGTATCCATACTACTGTCAAACAAAGATACCGGTAAAAAAATTTGCCGGTATGGTATCGTTACCTGGGTAGCACTTTTACCTGTAAATTAGCATAACCGCTCTACTCGGATTGGCGAATGCGCAATATGTAACGAAAAAAGTAGCGATAATTTCTAGATTCAAATTACCTATAAAGAAATAACGTTACTTACCCGTAGTTATAATGGGAATTTGGTAGCGGCATCAAGTCCTGATCCCAGTCAAAGAGTTAAAAAGTTTTATATTGCGGTTTTTAATTTGGAACCTTATTGAGAAGGAACTGTTTTTTTTACAGATGATGTTAACGGGCATCAAGGATTGCGAGACTCCAGAAATTAGGTCAAACCTCATTCGAATGATAGGAATATTGGCGTTACTGTTAGTGAACAACTTGAATGACGTCACATCGAATGTGATATGCACGATAACAGAGTTCATTTTGGACCAAGCTCACAAAGAGAATGAAGTGTGGGTGCTAGCAGAAGCTGTGGACACTTTAGTAGATTTATATTCTGAAGATGAAACTGACGTATTGGCAGCTAAAGTGAAATTGCTTGATAAGTTAGCTGTCTTGGCACCTATACTTAAAAATAAAGTGAGTACAGATTTTGTATGTGTTGAAAAAACATTCAAGAAACTACAATGACAATAAATAATCATCATCATCATCATCATCAGCTCATTTTTATGTCCCCACTGCTGGGGCACGAGCCTTCCCTTGGATGGATAGGGAGAACGGGCCACAAACCACCATGCGGGCCCAGTGCGGATTGGTGGTTGTTAACTACGGCTAATGCAGCCGGGTCCAACAGCTTTACGTGCCTTTCGAAGCACGGAGAAGCTCGAGATGATACACTTTTGGTCACCCATCCGATGACCGGCCTTTGCGAAAGTTGCTTTACCTCAGCACTCGCAGACCGGGCGCGTTAACCGCTGCGCCATCGAGCTTCTAAAAATATATCATACTCGTATACTAGCTCGTAGCCGCTCGCAGTTTCACCCGCGTGGTTCCCGTTCCCGTATCGGGATAAAAAGAGTTTCATCCAAATCCATCCATCCGTTGCAGCGTGAAGAAGCAACAAATATACACACATACATACACTCAAACTTTCGCATTTGTAATATTAGTGTGATATAAAAATATATCCGATAAATAATGATTGGGCTCAAAAATAGTTTATCGCCAACGCTCGGATTCAACCTCTGTGGTGAACTCTATGGAAAAGTAAAGATTCAGGGAGGCCGATAATTGTTCTAGGTTTGGTTGGTGGAGAAGCTAGTTTTACTACTGCCTGGCTAGCTACGACAATGCTAGCAGTGTTGTTGTTTTGTCATTTATAAAATAAGTTTGCCAACACTTTAGTGGTTGAACATTCCTGGTGAAGTGTGCTTCCATCTTCGGACTTATCGTTACTTACCATCCGGTCAGATGAAAGCCAAGCATTTATCTATCAAGTGTTTTATGTATGAGTTACCAATTATTATCATATTTGAGAATTCTGGTCATAATTGTAGTATTTTGGCCCAAACTTATGTTCATCATAAACCTTTCATAATATAACCTAATGGCGATGAAAGAAAAACTAACAGATTTTTTTTTGAACGAATATGGTTTATTGTCGTGGAATTAATTTTTGAATTTGTATTTTCAGGCGCGACAAGAGAAAAGGCTTCCTAAGGAATATAAGGTACTAGTTAGCACAGCCACGTCAAATTTACCTAGATTTATAAAGTATAAAAAGGGTAGGCTCAGTAGAATGTAAGTAAGATTATGGTAAGGATCATAAGCTAAAGCAAATTCTATTATAATTTGTTTATACATTGTGTATGCCTATTATTTTATTAAACGATTATTGTCTATTATAACTGGCCCGTTTTATTAATGAAGTATATGTCTACTACAATTATAGTATTAAAGAAGAATATATGACAGCAAGAAAGAAACACTATTCAATAAAGTGTGTATGTTTTGTATGGGAATGGAAACTATGACGTCACTATTTTGTTCCGCCAATTGAACAATTGAATGATTATTAATAACTTTTAAGTTTACATAAATTTATCATCATCATCATCATTAGCAAAAAAATCATCATCATCATCATTAGCAAAAAAATCATCATCATCATCATTAGCCTAGTCCACTGCTGGACATAGGCCAAATTTGTAAACCAGCCCAACCGTGAGTGTCCACGTTTCGGCCCCGTAGGCCCCGTATGTCATGACCGGTAGGACGCTCTGATTGAAGACTTTCGTCTTTAGACGTGGAATAGACGACGTAAAGATCCGACGTAATTTCCCGTTTATGCTGCCCAGCCTAGCTGTAACTTTCTGTTAGCCTCTTTCTCGAAGTTGTTTCTACCCAATTGCAAAATCTGCCCGAGGTAGACATATCCCTTAACAACTTCGAGAGCACCGCCTTGTACTGCAATCGGTCCCGGAATGACATGTTCGTTGAACATAACCTTGGTTTTGTCCAAGTTCATCCGGGGACCGATGCGTTGAGAAGAATCGGCTAGGCCGTTCAGCATGAACCGTAAATCCTGCAACGTTTCGGCCACCATGACGATATCGTCCGCAAATCGCAAGTGTGAGATGTGTTCGCCGTTGATGTTAATGCCACGTCCTCTCCAGTCCAGCGTTTTAAACACATTCTCCAATGCATTTGTGAACAATCCTCGATGCAAGGGGATATGCTTAGTCTGCTGGTTTTGTAATTGGACGGCCTTGGTGGCAGCATTGGACAGACACCTCAACATTTGGATATATCGCCAATCGACTTGGCACCGTTGCAGGGATTCTAGAACAACAACATTCCAGAACAAGCCCAGGTTTCGATAGAGTCGAATGCCTTCTCATAGTCCACAAATGCTAAGCACAGGGGCCGATTGTACTCTTCGGTCTTCTGTGTGTCTATGGTTTATGTGGTCTATGGTTCCGTGTCCTCTTCGAAACCCGGCCTGCTCTGGCGGTTGAAATTCGTCGAGTCGGCGCGCAAGGCGGTTTGTGATGACTCTTGAAAACAGCTTATAGACGTGGCTTAGGAGCGAAATGGGTCGGTAGTTCTTCAGTAGGGCCTTGTCTCCTTTTTTGAAAAATAGTACAACGAAACTCCTACTCCACGCCACTAGAGTTCTCCCATCGAAAAGAACGGCATTAAAGATGTTTTGGAGCTCCTTTAATACAGGTTTACCGCCTGCTTTGAGGAGCTCAGATGTAACACCGTCTTCGCCAGGGGCTTTTCCGTTTTTAAGCTGCCTAAGAGCCCCTCAATTTCACCTAGGCTGATTTCTGGGAAGTCTTCGGTAAAGTGGCGGGTCAATGTGGCTCTGGTAGCCTCATTTTCGGGATCAGGTTGAGATGCATGCGATGCGTATAACTGGCTGTAGAAGTTATCGATTTCTGAAAGAACCTCTGGCCTCGAGGCAACGGCTACTCCACTAGCCGTAGTCAACTTCGTCAAATAGCTTCTCCCAAGAGACTGGACAAACACTTTCGACCCCCGGTTTTGCTCTATTACTCGTTCAATCGAGCGTGTATTGGAGCATCGGAGGTCGTAGCGCACCAGTTTACCTATCTTCTTGTTAAGAGCCCGTTGTTCGGACGAAGTGACAGGTGGGTCCTTGCGTCGTTTCCTCATGAGCCTAAGGGTTTCTTCTGAAAACTTCGACTTCTTGCCTTTACGCTGTATCTCGCAATATCTCATACCTTCCTCCCTGATGATTCCGACTACATTTTCGAGGGCCTAGTTGACATTAACTGCATTTGTGGTTTCCTCGGCAACGAATCGGTGCTCCAGGTTTGACTAGAACGTTTCAGATCCTACGATAGTTTGGAGCAGGTTAGGACGGAGCCTGGACTTCACCAAGCGGACACGTTCAAGCTTAAAATTTATATTCAGAGACCTCTGACAAATCGGTGATCACTGCCGGTATTAAACTTGTTGATCACTGAGACGTCTCTGAATATGTGCGTTTTGTCCGTTATGATAAAGTCGATCTCATTTTTAGTCAAAGTGTCGGGGCTCTGCCATGTCCACTTTCTTTGGGGCTGTTTCTTAAAGAATAAATTCATCAAGAAAAGCCCCTCTCTTTCGAGGAAGTTGACAAGCATTTACCCCCTATGATTTCTGTTGCCAAAACCATGTAATCCTACTACCGATTCGTGGCGATTCTGTACTCCCACTTTAGCATTGAAGTCCCTCATGACAACGCTGTAGTGGGCCTTGGTGGTGAAGTGTAAGGCCATAGATATGTCTCCATACATATCTTCCACTTCATCGCACGAGTGTGTTGAGGTCGGTGCGTAAACCTGCGCTACCTTGAGGCTATACCTCTCGGTTAGCTTAATTACGAGGTACGCAACCCTATTCGACACACTCGACACTTCTACTACGTTGTCACAAAGGGCTTTGTTTATCAGGAACCATACGCCACCCTGGGATAGCTGGTCTCCCTCTCGGTAGTACATAAGGTGACCTGATTCAAGGGTTACGGTCTCCCCCTCTCTGCGGACTTCACTTAACCCAAGAATATGCCACCTTATCTTCCTGAGTTCCTCTTCGAGCTGCGCCAGGTGCTCGTCAAGCCGTAACGTGCGTTCGTTGTACGTTGCCAGGGTCATTTGTTTTTGGCGGCCTTTCGTAACCCGGGGATACTTTGCAGTTTCGCGCCCCTTGCCCTGCCGTTACCGTGACCGCCGCCGTGATCAGGAATAGCAGGGCGGCCGGGAACTGGGGGCCGTGGTCTGTTTCGGGTCGACATTTGGAGGGTTTGCCCATAATTGCCACGCTGGGCATGCGGGTTGGCAATCGCAGGGCGTAGCTAATCGCACCAGTGTCGTTGCTGCCCGACACCGGTCTATGCACTTTGTTTGTTACGTTCGGGCTGTGATGGGTATCCCGCCATCGGTCGGTCGCCAGAGTCTTGTCTGTTGGTCAGCATGGTGCACCACGCGCAAGAGAGGTTGGCTTAGGCCCCCTTACGCCCCTTACACCCCCAAAAGTGATTTCATTTATACTCGTACGTATAATGTTCTGGAATTTAATTTGTTGTTTTCAACATCCCTATTAAGACTTTGTTGCTGTTAAGTACATAATACATAAGAAAAAAAACGAGCGAGCCTTACAGTAGTCGCATATGATGTGTAACTTTTGACATCTCACCTTAGTAATAAGTAAGTAATTTTAACATTATATTCTGAAAAAAAATGGGTCAGGTATTACATCATGTTATAACTACAAAATAAATGCAGTAAATACTAATTAGAAAGCATATTGACATATTAAAATGATCTTTGATAGTCAAATGTCACAATATGTCACATATAAAAAAATATGTCATCTTCATAATATCAATTTTAAATTTACTTAAAAATGGCGCGCGCTTACGCGCTTCCCTGACTTCCTGTTACACTGTTACACATTCTTTCGTCCCATTTCACGAAATCAGTCCCACAAATTGCTAATATAGAAAGCGAGCCGAAAGATGTTATACATCAAAAAATGATTTAACAGTGCGTCCTGTGACATAAAGGCCTCCTCCAGCTTTTCCCACTGCGTTCTGTCCTTCGCTGCCCTTGTCCAGACAGAACATGTTAACACTAATTAAAAGGATAGTAATTAAATACACAAATACCAGTAATAATATTATAATTTATTAACATCAAATAAACTAAGAAATGGTTAATGAAATCCCATTTATGAAACGTAACATAATAAATAATTTAAGGAATCTTGTACGCTTTCACGCTGTATGTGCGTTGTACTACTTTAGTGCTCTTGTTATTATTATAATAGTATTTAAAGGATCTCAACAAAGTTCAAGGTAGACCTTAAACACTCATTTTACTGTAAGGTATCATCATCATCAGCATCAGCTCATTTTTATGTCCCCACTGCTGGGGCAAGAGCCTACCCTATGGATGGATAGGGAGAACGGGCCATAAACCACCACGCGAGCCCAGTGCGGATTGGTGGTTGTTAACGACTGCTAATGCAGCCGGGACCAACGGTTTTACGTGCCTTCCGAAGCACGGAGGAGCTCGAGATGATACATTTTTGGTCACCAATCCGATGACCGGCCTATGCGAAAGTTGCTTAACCTTAGCATCGCAGACCGGGCGCGTTAAATACTGCGCCATCGAGCTCCTCTCCTATAAGGTATAAATATATCTGTACTTCGAATACTGGAATTATCAAAATCAATATAATTAAACACTTAAATAATAAGAATGTTCACCGGTCAAAATGCTACTAGTAATTTCTTGATGACGAAAAGCATGCATTAAATTATATATAATTATTTCGTAGACATAATGCTAGTTTATTATGTTTATGTAAGCACGATTAATTAACAATTATCACAATCAATTCTTAATCTACACAATATTGTGTATATGACCTAGTCACTCCCAACAACTCATGTAAAATAGTGATTAAAACATGCCTCATAATTGGCATTTTACTATTCTATATCTACGTTTACCGTAACTATACGAAGGCACACTGTTTGTTCTATTAGGCACAATTCCCGAAAACTGAGATCCAATTTATTCCTAAAAGCTTGGTTTAAAAACGCAATTTGTATGCTTTAGTTTAATTTTGCAACCACTATTTATTATTCTTCTAAATGTTACCATTGCCGTTAACAGGCGAGCCGGGTTCTCCGTAATGACTCCTTCTAGGCTTTGGTATTGGATTAGGTGATGATATATCGCTTTTATCAAATCTTCTCTTTATGTCTGAAACGGACAGCCTCGCACCGGTCTGGGTAACGTCGATTTCGTCTTCCTTGAGAGCTGAATTCAACTTACTTATCTCTCTCTCCAGTTCCCGCGTAGCCCTATCAATTTCCATAAACTCCTTTTCAGTACTCGACACTGTTTCTACACTCTGCCTTCTAGGCGTCTCATCGAAAAGTTTACACGTTACTTTTTGTGGTTCATCATTACCATTAGGATCGTTAGTTGTTATATCCTCATTTAAGTTTATATCGTAGGTGATGTAAGTTGCATCCAAAGCATTCGTTAGACTTTTGCTTCTTTTATTCGAAAGTACATGAAAGTCTTCTAGATTCCCTCGCCGAAGTCGAATGTCGTCATCATTCACACTAGAGTTTCGACGATATTTGGCTATATCTATTTTTGGAAAAGATGCCTTAGAAAGAATATCGTCTTCAGAGTCAGAATTTTTTATTGTATTGTCCGATTCAAGTTGGGGTTTTTCGTCTACATGTTGTTTTGTTTCAAGGATTTCAAGTATTGTGGCTTCACTACTGGCTTTGTTAGATTGCTCTTTGGTATCAGGACTTGCTTCGTTCTCTTTGCTTTTGGTAATTTCTTCATCTTCTACAATTTTTAGTTCTACGTTGAGGTTAATATCCTCTGTTTCTAAATCTATTTCCGTATGCGACAATTTGCTGTCATCGACCTCACTAATGTGCAACTCCGAATTTTCACTCGTGAACTGAAAAATAAAAATAACAATAAAACCAAAATCATAATTTTATTTCTTTCATACTGCGCCCTTCTACCAAGGTTTGGTGCATACTCGCGTGATGCCGACTAGTGTGACTTTTATTCACTATTCGATCACGTTCACGAAAATTAAGTATGGCAAAACTTATCATATTGTGTTTGTTAACGTAATCATATTGATAAAACAGTAAAATGATTTTTTACTCTATTTCTTATACAACTCTCAGTTCACACTAGGCTCTCAGGCAGGGTCATATTCTCGTTGACTGACTCAGCAACGTAAAATATAATATAAATAAATTATATAATATAAATAAATTATATAATATAATATATTTTTACAGAGCATGAATGTGGTACGCGCAGGAGCAGTACGGTCACTTGGTACCGTAAGCGTTCATGGACCGGACTGCGATGGCCGCTTTGAGGCAGGCCTTATGTCGTTTGCTGACTTAGTAACAAAGAGGTACCTATACAAGGTGTACCTATGTATTATCGATGCGTCTGCGTGCGTGGCGAGCAGCAGCAGCGCGCACGCATCGGCAGTACGGACCCTTGGTGTCGTAAGCGTCCATGTTCTGCACTGACCATCAGTCAAGTCCTATGCTCGTTTGCTGACTTAGTAACAAAGAGGTTCTTATCTTATTGGGGCCTGCTGAGATTTCCCTCTCGCAGGAGCACTTCGACCCATTGGCATCTTTTGTACAAAACAAAGAGGTAGACAAGGAATTGGTATTACCGATGCGTCTGCGCGCGTGGCGGGTGGCAGCGGCGCGCGCTTCTTCTTGCGACGGCGTGCGGGCGGCACGGGCCCGTCCTCGAACGGGTTCACGCTGGACACGCTCAGCCGCGAGCCGGTCACCTCGCTGCGCGCCATGCGGGGGGTGGCGCTGGAATGAGGGACAACGTAGCATGTTAATGAGACACATTTTTTAATTTACTAGTGGTCGTCTACTGGTTGAAATTGAATTCTCCATATGAGTTTTAACTATGCCAAATCTGGAAGGGGTTTGTGGAATATTCTTGTAAAGTAATGGTAGATTATTAACGTTCGTGTTCTTGAACGTGCGTGAGTGAAAACGGTGTGCCGACACTTTTCAAATTCTCTCAAGAAGACTGCGTGAGGTTGTGGTCTCAGTAAAGTGCTCAGAACAAAAAGTGCCACACCATAGACTAATAATCCCACACTGATACTAAAGGAGTTTGGGGAATATTATTTAAGATTTTTATCGTCACTCATTATCATCTAATATTAAAAGCAAATATTGTATAATATCTTCATAATTTGACACTGGCCGCACTAAGCCACTAATTAAGAGAAAAAAACGGTGCGTGAAATAGCTCCGTCGCTTCGCTGTACGTGCAAGTTATTGTTTTATCGTTTCTCGGTATTCTCAGCACTAATGTTTGATAATATAGATTTCGTCTTTAAAGGACATGAAACAACACTTAACGTTATTCTCAAACATGGCATAGTATATTTATAGCAGTATATAGCATCACATGATATAGGTATACTTTTGAGATATTGTAAGAACAAGTTTTGGAGTTACCTAACGTTAACCTGTACAGTTACTCCATTTACGTTAATATCATCCGTCACACAATCCATCCATCTTTTCTTTGGTCTCTCTCTACACCTCCATCCATTAACACTTATAATCATTATACTCTTCGTTACATGCTGTCACTGGCGGGCGCCACTTTCAAACTTGCTCTAATATACTAATTTCTAACTTTATCTATTCTTGTTACTCCACACATCCATCTCAACATCTCATTACCGCTACATGCAATCTTCTTTCATCCGTCTTCTTTTAGGCACAGCATTCTGATCCATATAGTATAGTGCGACAGCGACAGGTCTAACTACGAATTTGTAAATTTTGACCTTTATCTTAAGGGGCAAACGTAGGTCGCTATTGCGCTAGTCCGCTGGTCGCTATTAAACATGTAAATATCGTATGTACGCATGTGTTCAGGAACGCAAAATGCCAGAAACGCAGAAGGCCAGAAAAGCAAAATGCCAGAAACGCAGAAGGCCAGAAAAGCAAAATGCCAGAAACGCAGGAAGCCAGAAACGCAAAATGCCAGAAACGCAGTAGGCCAGAAATTGTTACACCACAGTTGTGTTGTGTTATGTAGGATAGTTACTATCCTTACAGACTAATTTCCAATGCGATAGGTACCTTGGTAGTAGGTAGGTATATCCTGTTTCAATTAATTACTCAACCCAAAAAAATGTCTCCATGTCTGTATATTAAGTTAACAGCCTCATTAAAAATGACTATGACATCATGTAACGTTCAACACAGCGTAAGTGTGAAGTTAATCGTCTCCCTTGTGTGTTAAGAAAACAAACGATTGGTATGCGCCTGCGCTGTTATCTGCGCTCTATGATGTTGATTCAGGGAACACTATCTCGATTCCATAATACCCATGTATAAAGTCTTCCGCAACCAACGCTAAACGTGATGTGCTTTATGTCACATGATACGTTCTATGTTATGGTCACATAAGGTAGCTTAATTACCATTTAACAATAGATTATTTGAGAGTAGTTTAGAAAAATAGGTAACTCTCATTGTCTGGAAGTGGTAAAAGTTCTTGAAAAAGTGGTAGGTTTTAATTTTTGGGATAGTACAATCCAGTGCCAGTTTAGATCACGGCATAAAACAAATTTCGAATATCAATAATAGTGGAAAATCTCCGCTCATCGCCCTTGATGTCATAAGCTAGGTGGAGAACTGGCTAAAACTCGAAGGCGTCGCCCCTCCCCCTACTGAACCTATAATAGCATTACCTATGTTCTGCTAGTAGATGGTCCCGCGAGTTAATTTACAAAGGGTCGTCCAGCACTTCTCGTATAACCTCAACGCTTGGCTGTAGCTGCCGGGAAGTCTAGTGCGAGTTTTATTTGGCATAATTTATAGTTTAACTTTCCTCTTTTGGTCACTAGAAGGCGCTGTTTTAATTGTAAACAAATTGACATTTTCGTTAGGTAAAGTTATTGAATGGCAAATTTAACCGGCACAATACACCCTGACCACAAATAAAATTAGTCTTACTAGCGGGTGTCTACCGGTTGGGCGTCCAGGTACCGCTGGGAGGATGAAGTAGTAAAATACCTACAAGGGCTCCAGATCGACCAGTGGCCTGAGAGGGTAGATAGTAGAGAATATTGGCGTCTTGTTGTGTCAGTGGCCAAGATCCACTAAGGGTCACTGAGCCAGCAGCGGAGTAAATAAGTAAATAAATAAATTAATGTTTCCCACACTCACACCAATTATCTAGCCCCAAGAAGAGTTTCCTTAAGAAACTCGAGAAATGGTTAACTAAACAACGAATAAACATACTTAATATACTTAAATACATACTTATTATACATAGGAAACACCCAGACCCGAAACAATTTAGAAAAACAGGTATTTCTAAATTGATCCAACCGGGGATCGAACCCGGGACCTCGGAGATGGCGACATCATGAAAACCGGTGTGCAAGCCACTCGACCAAGGAGGTCGTCAAATAAGTATAACATTGTCAAGCAGTTCTCGCTTGTAGCCGGTAGATAGGTACTAACCTAAGAGAGCTGACTTCCTGCTGGCTGGAACTGCGCAGCCGCTCTTGGAAGCGCGAGCGCGGCAGCGGCGTAATGGACCCGCCGTACACGTACCGCTCGGGGGACGCCACCGTGCTGCGCGCGCCTGCGCCCGACAACGACGAGTCTGAAAACGTTTACATACAATAAAGTTTCAAGGCGCAATCACTAAATAAGGTTTTTTTTAGAGAGTTACCACCGAGCTTTTTTGGGGGCAGCAAGAAACTTAAAGGGTTCCTTAAGCCGTGTGAAACGAAGCACCATCAGAGGTTTCAAGAGGGAACGAACGGCATCATCACGCACTAGTGCGGGTCCCTGTGCCCTACTAGATTCTCCGAGGGGTTCGGATCCGAAAGGGAAGCGGAATAACCCGAGGGCCTCGGCTCGGGTTGACCGGGTCGTGGTGGTGGGGAATAAATACGGGCATAAGAACAGGGTCTCCTGTGTCAGGATAGCCTGTTTTTATATTAACTAGCTATCTACCACAATCTTATCTAAATATGTCGCCATAACATCAATGTTTGTAGCATTGTTGTGTTCCGGCAGCTAGAGATAAGATAGCCAGTGCCTCACTAGTTGAGGATCCCGGGTGAAGTGCGCTTATGGAAGCCCTAAGGCCAATGATGGCGTTGGCCTTATTGGAATCCTTATCCGTTAATATAAAAAAAGTATATGATCCGACAGAGATAAGACAGCCAGTATGAAGATTCCAGACGAACCTTCGGCCTTATCGCCACTTGCCACCACCACCAGATGAAATGAAGGCCAAGTGCTTTCCCGAAATAAAAATTTTACCGAATTAATTATCCAATTTGATCATGAATACCTAGCCTATTTAGGCGTGCCTATTGCGGAGGCGGGCGTCGAGCGTTAAGCAAGCCGTATGATATCATCTTGTTTGAAAATATTATTATACTCGTATCTATTTACTACTATATTTATTTATGATTATAGGTACGTTTAGTACTTACGAAAAAATACCTTATCTTTACGATAACGATTAGCTTATCAAATCAATGTGATTCAAAAAATCATTAAATTATACTAAACAAATTAATATATCCAGTAGATGTCGGGTTAAAATATTATAATCTCGATAATTATTATCAAATTAAACTACGAGTATTTCAATTATTTTATAACTAATTAATATATTTATCATCATCATCATCATCTCAGCCAAAAGACGTCCACTGCTGGAAAAAGGCATCCCCCAAGATGGGGGGTATTTGCCATAATCGCCACGCTTGGCAGGCGGGTTGGCGATCGCAGTAGGTTGAAAGTAACCTCAGAGAGATGCTGCTGCCCATCCTCTGGAATGGTCCCTTAGTCGCCTTTTACGACACCCACGGGTTGAGATGGGGTGGTGCAATTCTTTATCCCCGGCACCACACAGGGAATATATTTATATTACGAGTAATATATTTTAATCCCAATAATTAATTTCTCACATAACAGGATATTTTTTTTACTAGTGCGCAAATTTTCTGGAGCGACTCAGAATCGGTAAGTAAACAACTTTCTCATAATATAACATGGGTTGAAATACCCTCAGAACAATAACTAAAGCTATAGAAGGATGGCTAAAATAAAAATCGTGCAACTATGTTTAGTTCCGTTCTATGTTATGGCTAGAAAAGGAGGTTGGAGTGCGACAAATGGTTGACACTTAGTTTTTATTTTTTGTATTGTTATGTCAAACGGTCATCAGATAATCGGTGATCAAAAAAAATCTTTGAGTCCTTTATAAAGTCACTCACTACATTACCTCAAATATGACGTCACAAATCTGGTGACACCTTCGAAATAACGAAAGAAAAGGGACAATCGATCTCTTTCCAACACATCACTTAGGTTCATTAGTTAAAATAGTACGAACTGATGAATGAGTGTTGCTATTTTAGTCCGGTTTCTAGCTTTAGTTATTATTCTGAGGAAATACCTATGTTAAAATTTTTTGGAATTCCCATAGATACTAGCGAACGCTTGATTAGCCTGATTTGTCAGTATGAAGTTTGACATATTTCAACCCATGTTACTATGAGAAAGTTGTTTACTTACCTAGGTACCGATTATGAGTCGTTCCAGAGAAATTTGCGCACTGGTAAAAATAATAGTGGGTCGGCCATAACATCAGGCTAAAGACCCCCCCCCCATACCTCCCGCGGAGATAGAGCCCCGAGGGATGATTCAGCATTTCAGTTGCGAATTTTCTTAGGCTAAAAAATGTAATATAGCTTTTTGCTTTAGCAGTGTTACTTATGAGGTTGTATAGGCAGGACATAGGGAGACCCTAATTTAATCTGTGCAAATATATTTGTGAGTGAACCGCATGTTAGTGCAAAAATAGCGCCGCCTTTAATAAGCGCACGCGCACACCACTATAGATATCATATCTACCATTTATATTCGCTGATAACATTATAATTAGCCATCAGTCACTTTTTTTTTCTTGATAACCTCAGATCTATTTCTGGAAGTATTCTACGTGTAACCTTAATATTCAGTTCGGGAATTTAATATAGGTATGATTGCATTCGGAAATGCGATGATTACTTACCTACCGAGAGGTATTGGTTTAAAAAGTAGTGGTAGTAGTTTAAAAGAAATCAAGAATCTTACATTGAATAGCCCGTCGGTACACAATAGGACTGCTGTCGCCATTTTCGCTAGTAGTTTTTTCTGACTGTTGACTTTTTTTCCCTTTCTTCATGAACGACCGAAATGCCCTGAAACAACGACATTTTAATTACAGCAAATAAAAAAAACATTTATTCAGTTTGGGCTACTTAAAATGGCTCTTTTAAATGTCACTATGCCATACGGTTCAGTCTACATAGGGCGGGAGAACTTGTATTATAAAGAGTGTGGTTGGTGCATTAACAAAAAACGGCAAAAAAATCATGTTTGTTGTAGAGGAGCCCCCTTAAATATTTATTTTATTCTGTTTTTTAGTGTTTGTATAAACAACAGAAATACATCATCTGTGAAAATTTCAATGTCTAACTATCACGGAATCACGGTTCATGAGATGCAGCCTGGTGACAGACGGACAAACGGACAGCGAGTCTTAGTAATAAGGTCCCGTTTTACCCTTTGGGTACGGAACCCTAAAAACGGTCACTATTCATAATTACCTACCTCATAATTTTGTAAAATATGTGATGAGAACTGTGAAATTCATAATTGTTACTAGTCAATATTGATAATTAACTACTTTCTTCACTAAAGGGATAAAACTAACTAGAAACAATCTTTTTTAGTCAGTATTTTCAAAATACTGGCCAAAAAAGACCCACAGTATTAATTGGTAACTAAATGAAAAAATTTGCTTATTAATTATAAGGTAGAACCTATAAAACTAGTGACTAGTCCATCCATGACAATAGTAGATAATAGAAATAATAAATAGAAAATACACTTCCTATAACAAACCTTTCGTATAAGTAATGCTTATTCTTCATTCATAAAT
This sequence comes from Eudonia lacustrata, assembly GCA_947562085.1. Taxonomy (NCBI): domain Eukaryota; kingdom Metazoa; phylum Arthropoda; class Insecta; order Lepidoptera; family Crambidae; genus Eudonia; species Eudonia lacustrata. The sequence goes on from OX387340.1 coordinate 12,752,325, forward strand.
TAATAACATACAATGATCAAATATAATTTTGTACTTATAAAGCTCTCATGTTATAACCAATTACCAAAATTAAATATTTTCGTTTCTTATTAACTTTTGCAAGGTTCAAAGTAGTAGTATAATTTAAAAAACCGGCCAAGTGCGAGTCGGACTCGCGCACGAAGGTTCCGTACCATTATCTATAAAAACGGCAAAAAAAATATGTCTGGTGTATGGGAGCCCCCTTAAATATTTATTTTATTATGTTTTTTAGTGTTTGTTGTTATAGCGGCAACAGAAATACATCAACTGTGAAAATTTCAACTGTCTAACTATCACAATTTATGAGATACAGCCTGATGACAGACGGACAGACGGACGGACAGCGGAGTCTTAGTAATAGGGTTCCTGTTTTACCCTTTGGGTACGGAACCCTAAAAGGTATTCATGCTGTAGGTCCTAGGGGATGTTGCGGGAGCGAAACGACGGGCGCTAGGTGCACACCGAGCGGGTTTTTCATGTGTTTCATGTGCACAAAAAAGCGAAAAACTTAATATCATCATAATACAAGTACCTAACCTATACCTAATCATATAAAAGTAAATCATTATAGAAAATACAAGTATATTAGGTATATCAAATGAAATTATATAATTTAAAAGTTATATTCAATAATATTTATATCAAACCTCTTTAAAACAAACGCTTAGCGTAAGTAAGTACATTATTTTTGTTACATTTACCTGTTAGGTGTAATTATTAATAATAGCCGGTAAAAGCAAATAATAAATGACTTATCGTTGATGTTGGTACCTACCTAATTATTATTAATGATCGGTAATTATAAATAATATTCTACCGTAACATACCTATGTGATACTAACTAACACTAACTAAAACACATGGGAAGTTCACTAACGCTTGGTTTCTTACTTTAACTACAAACAAACACAATGTCTAAGAAAGACCTGACTCCTGAGTCCTGATCTAGCAAAAGTTGTTATTCAATAAATGAGTAGGTACCTAGGTAGGTACTTACCTACCGGGAACAATGGCCTAAAATGGTTTCTGAAACACGGAAGAGCTAGTGGTATTTTATAATATTGCCTATCTGGGGATCTAGCATTGCATAAGCTAACCAATTGCTTCTCGTAACCGTTAGTCGCTACGCCAATGAGCTCAAAGTACATAATTTGGCAATTATAGGGTACTTCAGTACCTAACTTATTAAAAGCTCCTAATAATGAAAAAAAAAATACGAACTGCACAGAAGATTAACTATATTCTGATTAAAAGTTCGGTCTAATAGGCGTTGAAAGGCGAACCAATACGATCACTTTCCGCAACAATCGCTCGCCAGCGGTCAATACTAATCGATGCAAATGAGCATTCAAAATGAACCTTCCGCATTGGTGATAACGTATCAGCTTTGTAACCGCGCTAAGGCGAGGAGCTCTCACGGCCCGGTTAACGGATGTCTGTAGGCGCAACACTGACAGAAGTAATGGAAGTTTAGTGCACTTGATTCCACTTGAGCGATCGCAATTGTGCCGTGACGGACGCGAGCCGGTCTTAACCCACGCGGCGGTCATTGCGGCCTGGCCTTGTCCAGGATTGGGAAAGCAATAACAAACATGACCTCTTTGTTTTGTTCTGAGCAAGATTTATTATGGACCTCCGTCTCCCGTCTCTCCATAACCCGTCCCGTCTTGAACCCTTTCAGACTAAAGCGGGACTGTGAGACTTACGAGTACCTACCTACGAGATTAACCTCCTTTCCCGACGTTAAGGTGCCTTATAATCCCTGACAAACATAGCTCGAAGAATTAGCAAGCTGAAGTGGCAGGGGCTGGTCATATTAGCCGTAGGACCGATAACCGATGGGGTAGACGTGTTCGGGAGTGGAGAGCGCATCTTGGCAAACGTAGTTTAGGACATCCTCCATTAGGCATGAGGCATGCATTAGGAGAGGTCGTCTAGCAGTGAATTGTTACTGGCTGATTATGATGACGACCATTATAAAATCATGATAGTATCATCCGTGCCAAAAGGGTGGGCAATGCCCTAGCATTAAGCCTAACCCACCGTTGGTTTTGAACAAACATGAGGACTTGATGAAGCTTACAAAATTGGTATATATTTTTTAGATTGGTGTTGGAAATGTATATTCACTTTGTACAATATTTAGATCTGCAGACTATCGAGGATTGGCTGGAAGAGTTCTCTTCTATTGTATTAACTCGTATTATATGCTGTCAAATCAAAGCCTATAAAAGCAAATGAACCAAGGCATTGATAAGGTTGATATTTTTTATGTAGGTACACAAGACATCTTTATGCTTAGTGCTTGTTGCTACACAAACAATACACTATAGAAGTGTGAACTAAGAGAAACGAAGGTTAGATGGATTAGCAGTTTAGCACTAAGACGCGAAGGTAGTAGATAACCCGTTGTTTATAGGCCATATGCACACGTCCTGCGCAGCTAGTTCAGCCAGCATGTGCATGACATTAATCACCTAGGTCGTAAAGTTAAATACAGATTTGTTTAACCTTTCCTGAACTGCGACTGTGATTTGATGACGTCTCTTAATAGCTTTGATTATTTAACTTATCTTAGTTAGTACTGCTTCTTCGCGAGTTCTACACAGCAAGATAATAAATAAATAATAGTCTTGCTATCGAGACGGCAGTTTATGATTTAATAATTATAAAGCTATGCCAGCAAGTTCATTTGTAGGCAACATCCGGGTTGGTTTAGCGGATAGCGTTACTGATTGAGAAACCTGCGGTCGCGGGTTCAAATCGAGTTCCTTGTAGATAGATAGATAGATAGATAGATAGATAATACTTTTATTGTAACACTATAAAACATAATCATGAACAGAAAAAAAATAAAAAATTACTAAGTTACAATTTGGCGGTCTTATCGCTTTTAAGCGATTTCTTCCAGACAACCAGTCGGATGGAGAGAGCTAATAAACTGTAAGATCAGAGGTGAAACTATTAAAACATACTAGAATAATGTGTATTTTATAAATGAAGCAAAATAATAATAATAATAATGATGATAAATCTATAATCATAATGATGATAATAATAAATATGTATATAAATACCATAATAAATATAAAAATAAACCTACTTATACATAATAGTAGACTCAGGTAGGAAAGTAGCGGATATGGCAGTATTGCAGCAGGACAGGGTTAATCGGAAAGGTAGAATTTTTTCACAAGCTCTTTAAATGTGTGAATGGATTTTGCACGCCTGATCGCAACTGGAAGCGAATTCCAGAGACGAACAGCTTGGACGGTAAAAGAACAATCATAAAAGGTGGTGCTGTGTGGGGGGGTTTTAAGGCTTAAGTTTTCTGATGACCGTAACGAGCGCGAATCTGAACAATAAAGAAAACTGAAACGTTCCTTAAGATAAGAAGGATAGGTGGGATTAAACAATATGTTATAAAGAAGGGAGAGTATATGAGTATTCCGGCGAAGACGAATAGGAAGCCACTTGAGTTTTAAGCGGTACTCAGAAACATGGTCATATTTGCGCAAGCCGAATATGAACCGAATACAAAAATTTTGAAGACGCTCAAGTTTATTTAGCTGGTCCTCTGTGAGATCAAGATAACAGGCGTCAGCATAATCCAGAACTGGAAGCAGCAAAAAAGCTACGAACGAACATTATAATAACTGTTTAGTAGGTTTTATTAACATCCTTTTCAAGTCTTTTCAAATATTATTAAAAAAGGTTTCCCAAGAAGAAACCTTAAAAGGTTTAAAAGAAACTTTAAAGGCTTTTCGTACTCTACGTTTTTTTTTTTTGGAGAGTTTGCTGATTGCCTCTTACAGCATTTTCAGCTTCACCAGGCTTTTTTGGGGGCGGCGAGAAACTTAAAGGGTTCCTCAAGCCGTGTGAAACGGAGCACCTTCGGAAGTTTTCGAGAGGGAACGGCATCACGCAATAGTGCGTGTCCCCGTGCCCTACTAGATTCTCCGAAGGGTTCGGATCGAATCGCAGTGGTCTACGTGCTCTACCTACCATGATTCAAAAATATTTTTGCTAGAGGTTTCCGTAAGTCTCATCCTCAGATATAAAAATTCTGTGCTCTCCGGTCTCATCATTGTATGGTAGGGCTTAGCTATTCTGTGGCATGGCTACGATCCACACCTTCGTGCCTACGATGGGCTTGTGACCTTGACCGGTTATTTCGATTTCTGTTAATGAGTAATCCCTTGCTGCGTCTATAATAAATGCTTCGGCATACTACTCATGACCCACTTTTAGTTCGAGATATTTTAACAAATATTTGCTTAGGTGAGTTGTGATTGACAAACTTATCTCTTGTATAGTCATTATATTATGCTGAATGTGTTTTTGTGAAAGATATCGGCTCATGCGTCGCTAAGTGCGATTATTTAACTTGTACACGTTGTAAAATTTTAAGAACTCTGAGAATATTAAAATGCGTTTATGAGAATTTGAATACAAAAGGAGAATATTAAATTTATCTTAACGGTAATCCAAAAATCGTAATTTTTATCACTGGCTGACTGACTGATTTGGCCCAAATAAATTTGTTACAGGGCAAGCTAAAACTAAAAGCTTGTAAAAATATTAAGATCGGATGTTGATGACGTAGTGGTCGAGGTTGAATAGGGCTCCTCTGGCTTATAAAGTAAAAGTAGATAGTGTGGAGCCACGATATCATAGTTAGCAGTGCACCTGACCCAGCATGTCATAGGATGCGGGTTCGAATCCCGCTCGTGAATTTTTTTCAACATTTTGTCTTTTTTCAAATTGTAATTTGTTCGCAACAATATTTGCGTAAAACTATGTGTAAGCAATCATAAAATATTTTATGTTATAAATAAATTTCAGGACTGACAATGGTCAGTGAGATCTGGGTGCCAAGTTCAATGGAACTTGGCACCCAGATCTCACTTCTTTTGTCGTTGAAGTCAACAACCAAGGCATTATTGAACTTGGCTCTCATTTCAGATTTATGCTTTTAATGGAATAATTAAATATCTGAGCGTCTTTAGGAATTCAAAAGCAAGTACAATAGGTAGGTAGGGCCTTTATTTTGAAATAATAATAATAATAATAAATCTTTATTGGCATAGAACATGGTAACATGAAATGAAATAGGTAACCCACCTGTTTACATGCGGTGATGTAAGTCAATAGTTATTGTACTAACCTACCTACCCATTCGGTCGGATTGACAATACAACAAATTAATAACAGAAAGTTTATATTAGACTATAAATAAAATCTCCTCTTTTAAAAAAAATAACGGATATTGGTACAAGACACGTGCAGTGCAAGAGTTTGCTGAAAACTAACGCGCTACAGTTTCAGTTTTATGACTATTATATTATATATTTATGAGTAAGTATGTAGTTATATAAAAAAATAGGAAAATCTATAATACACCCAGGGGCACATCTAACCGCCCACCCCGTTATTTTCATACAAACAGACACACTTTGCGACTCTATACATAAAAATGACAATATATTTCTGCAAAGATTTGTATGCTAATGTTTAGGTTAAGCGTTCCACTGTCCAATTAGTACTTTGGACAGTTTTAAAGATTTCTTCCCGCTTCCAAACCTTCGTTTAAACCCAGTTGTTAATAAAACTATTTTTGATCTCACATCTTTTGGACATTTGAGTTGTCCGGAAAACTACTAAGTAATAATTTCTTTGAAAAAAATGGAAACTCACATTACATTTTTTAATCGTTATAACGATCGGTAGTAATAACTGAGTGCAAAGCATTACTTTATTGCCATATCACATTGTATCGAATGTGATGAAGCATTCATTGTTCTGCCTCTATGGACAAATGCAATGGTTTCGGTACTTTCAAAATGCTAATTGGACAGTCGAACGCTTAACCTTAACATTAGCATACGAACTTTACAGAAATGTATTGACATTTTTATGTATACAGTCGCATAGTGAGCATGTTTGCATGAAAATAACGGGGTGGGCGGTTAGATGTGCCCCTGAGTGTAGTTGAAACGAAAACTTCGAGCCCCATTTTAAGCACATTGCGCGCACGGAGGCGTGTGAGATTTGATATGGTTAAAGTTTTTATGGAGAAGAATATACCTACCTACTTTATTTATACATTGTATATTTTGTAAATTACCTTCGAATTTATTGACCACTGCATGACCACTAGTGTATTACAATCAATGTTTCTGTGTAGGTAGGTAGGTATATTTAACTATTTTTCAATTACGTTCTTTAGTTAGATTGGTTACATTGATTGGATCCTACCTAAATTAGTATTTAGTGTCTAAATATTTTCATACGTTGGTTATCCAAATAATACCTACCTAGTGTAGCGTTAAATCGCCGCTACTAACTAACCAAAAGGTTCCGTTAACCATCATTTATAAAAAAAAAACCGTGTTTTTTTACGTTATTGGTGTTTTTGTGCGGTCCTTAAAAATGTGTTGCGTGTCTTTTTTTACCCGACTGCGTCAGATGGAGGGATATTAATTAATTATCTTACTTTTTTGCGGACTTGTAATTTTATTTTATTTACGTAAACAAATTAAACGTGTATGAGTGAAATGAGTTCCCTGTGTGGTGCCGGGGATAAAGAATTGCACCACCCCATCTCAACCCGTGGGTGTCGTAAAAGGCGACTAAGGGCCCATTTCAGAGGATGGGCAGCAGCATCTCTCTGAGGTTACTTTCAACCCACTGCGATCGCCAACCCGCCTGCCAAGCGTGGCGATTATGGCAAATACCCCCCATCTTGGGGGAGGCCTTTGTCCAGCAGTGGACGTCTTTTGGCTGAGATGATGATGATGATGAGTGAAATGAAGTGATTTTAATTTTATTTTCATTTTTTATTTCACTACACTAGGTATAAATAAACCTAGATTTCGTTAAATAGAGATAAGTATTATACAGAATTAATAAAAATCACTATACGAATTTTTGATTTCCATTAACGCTACATGTTGTTAGATGGTCTAAGCTTTATGATATTACCTCCATTGTTTCTCAATGCAATAGTCTCATTTCTTGAATGTAGCCAAGCTATGAATGTTTGTTCGTGTCCACATAAGTTTGTACAAGCTAGTAAGTAGGTAAGTAAGTTTAGTCGATGTAAATGAGCATTGTTAGTGGATTGCGCGATTGCGCCAGCTGTTCTTGACTCGTGAACTTTGCGCGGTCTCATTCGCTCTGACACCGTCAGCTGATGGTCCGACCCTCGGCGTAGTGGCTCGTAATGAAGCGAATTGCGACGCCATTATTAATATGCTAGTGTTGTCAATGAGATCGGGTTACATTAAACTTTAGTGAGCTCAACAAAAAGTAGCCTCAGTTTTTTTTATAATGTGATAATTTTAAGTTTATATTACTTACATACTGTGCTATAATACATCTCACTTTTTAGTATACGTATAAACTAATCATAGCAGACAAACTCACGTACAGATTGACTGTTCGCTACTTGACGCTCTACTATTTTGGCGGTTTGCTATTTTGACGCTTTGCTATAATGACGCTTTGCTTTATTGACGCTTCGATATTTTGACTAGCTGCGATTTTTATAAATTTGACCATACGCGACGGAACGCATCTCACGTCCTTCTAAAAAGAGATAGACGGAGCATCAATATCACCAATTTTAAATAAACTCGGTGTTAGTGACCTCGACTACACACTTAGCATAATTAAAGTAGGGCTCCGTGGTGGAATAGATACCATCAGCGATAGGTTGCTAGCCGGTCGCCTGATGTGCGAGCATCCCTTGCAGCATGGAATAGAATAGAATAGATTTTTTTATTAACATACACACTTAATTAAAACAATTATACAACAATAAAGGAAAAAAGAAAAAACAGATAGACAGTAGAAAAAAAAGAACAGATAGTAGTAAAAAATAAAGTGTGAAGTTAAAGGGTCATTCATGGATGTTCAGAATGACACAGAAGCGCTGTTATTCTGACAGGGCCTGAATATTTATGGGTACAGTGACGAGACAAATAAAAGAAAATGGAAACAAAAAAATAAAATAAAATAATAATTACATTGAAAACCATACCAAAGGAGAAAAGAAAAAACACAAACAAATGAACATGAATATGAATAAAAAAATGCAGCCAAAAACAAATAAAATATAAATAATAAATAGGTAATGACAGGAAATCACAGTTATGGTACCCTTGTTCTAAAGTTTAAATTAAATGCAAAATTACAAAATAACACAATATCACTTTCATAGTTTTTAGATCACTTGCTTTTAGGCGCCTTTAAATCTAAAAACTGTCGACTCTACTTAGTTAGGAGAAACTATTATTATCTGTCATCTATTTCAGTCGTTAGTAGACTAAGACTCATCTGGATGGCTACTACACTCATTACTATTTCTACCGAAGCAGCAGTGTCTATTATCGATATGTTCCAGTTTGAAAGGTATTTCAACCTGTAGAGTAACTCCTATAGTACCACATAAGAGGTTTATACGTATAGGTAACTAACTTAAGACCAGGGATTGCCAAACTATTTTGGGCAAGAGACCTCTTTTTCAGAATGAACTGATACCTCAGACCCCCATAGCCAAATTACTTTAAAAATTCTATCTCTTGTTTTTTCTTATTGATACAAAATACTTATACCAATTTAAAAACTTTGCGGTTGGTTATGTAAACTTGACATCATGTGTTGTTAAGTGATGATAAGGCCAAAGGTTTAAGCGCATCTTCACCTGGAATCCTCAACTTCTGAGGCACTGGCTTTTTTAAGCTCCCGGAACAAAACAATGCTACTAACATTAATGTTATAGCGACATATTTAAATAAGATGGTGGTAGCTAGCATGGCGGGCAAAAGCCCTACCATCAACCAAACTGATTACACAAACATGTAGCCCCCACTGGGAATCGAACCCGGGACCTCTGGGTCTAAGGTCGGTGGTCTTAACCACAAGGCCACAGAGGCAGGTAAACTGCATTGGAGGATGTGGAAATTGTCATAATGATTTACGCGCGCATCCTAGTTACCATGAGTATCGTATCACATATTATAACAAGGCCAGAGCAATGCAAGGCGTCTGTAGATATTGTTTATTTATGGTCGACCTAGAGTGACCTCGAATTTAAGGAGAGCATTAAGTTTGGCTTCAAATAATAATTTCATAGGTAGAGGTATACGTATTAATTAGCTATGGAAGAGCGAAGTTACCTGTAACAAGGCAATTTTAATGTGTTTTATTTTTTAGAGAGATTGCTGATTGCCTAAAACGGCATTTTCAGCGTCACCGGGCTCTTTGGGGGCGGTGAGGTACGTAAAGGGTACTTCAAGCCGTGTGAAACGAATCACCTTCGGAGGTTTTCTAGAGGGAAGTAAAAGTGCGCGTCTCCGTGCCCTACTAAATTCTCCGAAGGGTTCGGATCGGATCGGGGGCCATTTTTTATGTGCTAACTGTTACTAACAGGAGTGACTTCGAGCACTGTATAAAAATGTAAGAGATAAGAATTTCATTAGGATGAGAGAAAATTCTTCGTGTACGAGTTATTCGAGTAATTATTAACGGGATTCAAAGTCAAAGTCAAAGTATTTATTGCCAACTAAATTCATTATTTTTTATTCTTACCATGTTCCGATATATCGGATACTCACATAATATAATAAGTATGGTAAGACTACCGTTAATAATTACTCTAATACAAGTGACTGCGAAAAAAAAACTGAGTCAATGAACTTACCTATTGGCTACGCGACAGTATGTAAAATTTCCTATGTCAAGAGACAGTTCCTCGAAAGACGCATAATCTCTTCAAATGTCACAACTATCAATGCTCTACCTAAGACCTTTGTCAAAGCTCCGGCCATGTGTTATTTTTTTTTACAAACTTAATTGTGTAGAAGACTAATTTTCTTTCGGGAGAGAGTTAACTGAAGTCCTTAGACGGCATTTTCAGCGTCACTGAACTTCTTTGGGGGCGGCGAGAAACCTAAAGGGTTCTCAAACCGTGTGATCGAAACACCGTCAAAGGTTTCTAGATTGAATGGCATTACGCCTAGTGCGTGTCACCGTTCCCTACTTCATTTTTCGAGGCAGATCCCTCTAGAGAGACTAATAAAGGTACACTGGCAATGAAATCTGCGAAAAATGCTACTTATTTATTTATGATAATAAATAAACTATTTGTATTTTAATAGTTTTGGAGGACACTTATTTCAAACCGTTTTTCTAAATAATGTTATAATATATGAAAAAAGACAAAGTGTTGAAAAAATTATACGAGCAGGATTCGAACCCGCACCCCATGACATGCTGGGTCAGGTGCACTACCAACTATGCTATCGTGCCTCAATCCAACCCGCCGAAATCAATCAACACTGTCTACTCTTACTCCGTAAGCCAAAGGTTATAATGTATTAATAAAGTACAGGTAAATTATGTTTAAATTGTTATTTTTACTCCCAGAATACTATATTTCTATTAAAAGGAAAATTTTTCATGTTTATTCAAGTTTTATTTTCAGCGCTGGCAAATTTTTTCAGCATCTGCTGAATTGGTTTGAAGTAAAAACCACTTGGTTTGTTGAACTTGCTAAATATACGTACGTAATGATGTAAAATTTTCCATATCAAGCGGTAGTAAGACATCAAGCGATGCTTTGCGCAACACGTCAAACCCAAGACAAAGTACAGCTTGGCTGCGGTAGAGCCACAGAGCTATATTTTCGACATCACTTTCTTAGGGCGGTACGAAATGACATGATGACGACACAAACGATACTCGTAGCGATAGCGATCGAGTTAGGCGGTAGAGCGTCATCGTTTTTTCTGCATTTGGTATAGATATCCTAGTAGCTAATCTTTTTTTTATTTTCTGAAGGCTCTTGAAGAGCGTGTCAACCCCATTATATACTAAAAAAAATAGTATTACATTGACAAAGGGTTAATTTTTTTTTATTATAAGTATAAAACCCATATACAGATTACAGTTATAAAAAAAACAATTAAAGAAGGTATGTGGACTTAACTATAGGTAGCGGGATGTATCTCTAGCATTGCTACTTTAAAACAACCTGTCCAGTAGCATAATGAAGTTACTTTATATGAAATTAAATTTGTTTATTTAACGAAAATGAAAATTGCTTTAAAAAAAGACGATTTAAGTACCCTCAGGTACTTTGTTTAAGTTTATTGTTTATGTTTATTACATTGCAGTGCAACCCTGCAATGTAAACTTTGGATCTCTGCCAAAGCACGCTTGATTCACATTGTAAATACCTAGTTAGAACATGAAGAAATGAAATGTGTCTGCTCACATAAATTAGTCGAAGGGCGTACGTTTTTAGGTATCCGTAGCACAATAAAAACTATGGTTTTATTTACTATTCGATCACGTAAAACGAAATCAAGAATTAAACTAACTGTATGGAAAAACATTAAATCTACTCGTTTATCACCAGGAGGCACTGTTTCAAGACCATTCAAGTTCTTGTTTTCGTTAACGACGAGATCTAGGTATGGATTCTAATCTATATAAATAAAAATGAATCGCTAAACTCGAGAACGGCTGAACCGATTTGGCTGATTTCTTTGTTGTTGTATTTGATGAAGTCTGAGGAAGGTTTTTGTGGAGAGAAAAAACGTAAAAAAATACGAGGAAAATAGTAAAAACAATAATTTTCTTTTTCCATACAAACCACTCTGTCCCCAGCTGTCAAACATTTGACGTCCAAAATCAATGTAATTTTGTTTTAGAGAAATAGGGCAGAACAAAGCCTGCCGGGACAACTAGTTTAAAATAAAACTCTCAAAGGGCACTCTGTTTCTGTTTTTTGTTCTCTGTTTCGTCACGTTCGTCTACTTGCCTGCCTGCCTGTCTGTCTATGGGTCTGAAATTCTAAATGTCTGTCTGTTTGTATGTCTTTCTGTTGTTGCACTTGCCCGATTTTTGTTAGAAACTCTCCTTGTTATATGTGACATTGATTGAGTAACTAATGATATTGTTGTTAGAAGAAATTTTGAATTAAATTGGCTACTTATATCCTTATGCTCTACACTACACGGTTACTATACTTTGATAACTTAGACTTGAACTAGAAGTAAAGTTTCAAAACTATTTTGTCCGTCCATTCTAGTGAAAAATATTAATTAATAAAAAATTGTTGATGAATTGTAACGATTAATAACAAATTATAATGGACTATGGAACACAAAATAAACTCTTACACTAAACCGCAATGATTTTTCCTCATGCACTAACATCGAGTGTCCTAAACAACATAAAAGCAATTATATTGGCACAATGAATACCTATTCGTATTTAACGTAAACCACTATTTAATTGTTCAGGTATAAAAGATAACTATAAAAAAACAATTAAAACCAACGTTTCTTAGGAATAGGTAGGTAGTTTTGTATCGGTAAATTGTTACTTATTGTTTAATAAAATATCCGGTTAATAAAATTCGTGAGGAACTCTGAGCCTAGGCAGCATTGGAACGTATTATAAATACTTGTACGCCCAATGTAACCACAGAGCCATAAAACAATTGAATTTCTATTGTGTCTGGTTTAAGAACAACTACCTAAGTAGAAAATCATCAGCCTGAAACATCCCAATGTTGGGCTCAAACTTTCATTTTATAATGATAGCTCTAAAGAAACAGGACGCCTTTTTATAATTGCTTTTATTATCATCATCATCATCATCAGCCTATACTAGTCCACTTCTGGACATAGGCATATAATTGCTTTACCATTGGAAAAATACTGGACATATTTAAAAAATGTCTCGAGATGTGTTTGTTACTTACTACCCTATCTATCATATGTAGAGCGAGTGGAACAGTCGCTCTAGGCGCCTGGTGTCAAGGGTCGCCAAAATGCCAAATGCGAAAAACCACAACACCGTTTAGGATAGATCAAGACTCTTATCAAGGGCTAGGGGCAGCGCTGCCTAGTGCCTAGATAGCACTGGATCTCATCATGTTACATTGCTGCTCCGCCAGAATACCACCGTCTTTTTTTTTTTATTGTTGCACGCCAAAAATGGCTTCACCCTGCCTGATGAAAAGCAGCCAGTGAAGCCCAAGAAGTGAAAGCGTTCATCACAGCACTACCACGCTATGCCGAACGCCCACACTATGGCGGCCTGCATAAATGCTTTTTCACGCCCCGCTTAAATAACCCGGGAGAGAAAGAGGAGGGAAACACGTAGTGGGAAGCGCATTCCACATACGGGCAGTTCGGCAAAGGAACGATTGTCCAAACTTTTTGGTACGTGTCTTGATGGTCAGCACGGTATGAGGGTAGCGTTGTTGCGACATGCTTCGTTCGCAACAACACAAGCTGAGGCGGGGTCCTGATTGACCTTTTGTTTGTTTTTATTCTTATTTTTTTAGTGTATTAGTGTGTGTGGTCAATAAATGTTTCTCTCTCTCTCTCTCTTACATTGCTTTTACTACTTTCCCGCCATTATAAAGGCTTTGAAGCACTGCCAACTTCCAGCATGCCTTCGTTAATTGGATTCCATAAAACAGCTGAATACTATTTCGGACACATTGTTGTTGAAGTCGCATAAACTTGGAGACGTTGCGAGTTAGTTGGCAATGCAATGCAAATGCCGAATTTTAAGTCGGCGCACGTAAACAAGTTAATAAAACACCAATCACGATGCATGCTCGAGTGTACGGCGGTGTCAATAATGACTTCAGAGCTATAAATACGACTGACGACACTTGCATCATTCAGTCAGACCCTACGGCTTGATATGATAACAAAGGCAAGTTAGCTCTAACACTACACACGCCTGCACATCAACCTACCACAATCTGTAAAATTTCTTCAATAGACTTTGAACTTTAAGCCCTAAATATAAGGTTGAAAATGTATTGAAGAAATCTGACAGTTTTGGATAGGTTGATGTGCAGGAGTGTGTACTTTGTCGGCGCAACCAACCAAATGATTCAAACTCTTGCCAACCAGCTTCCACCACCACTCGCTACTTTAGCACCATTTCATGCGATTTTAAAGTAACGATTTTGTTATTAGTTTTTTATGAAAGAACTAGCTGTGCTCGCGACTTCGTCCGCGTGGAATAGTGACTTTTGGCAGCATTTTTAATTTTTTAGGCTCTTGTTCCCGTTTTTGCAACATTTTTCACTAATGCTTCGCTCCTAATAGTCGCAGCGTGATGTTATATAACCTAAAGCCATCCTCGATAAATGGACTACCCAACACAAAAAAAAAATTGAATTCGAACCAGTAGTTCCTGAGATTAGCGCGTTCAAACAAACAAACTCTTTAGCTTTATAATATTATAATATAGATTTGGGAGCAATTTTTGCACGTGCAGCCAGGATCTGGGGTTACACGTGGCCCTGACTAGCACAGGGGCGAGGCGAACGACAAAGGCAAAGAGAGGCCTATGCCCAGCAGTGATTCGAGAGGGGCTGATGATGAATTTGGGAGCTCTTTACTAGGTATATCGCTGTGTCCGCAAATGGGCGACTAAATAAATTTTACTTCTTTTTTTAAAGTGCTAATTGCTGCACTGGAGCTGAATTAAATACTTATAAAATACAGTGGGAAAAAAGGTAGGCGTTTAATTTTTTCATTGTATTTTATAAGTATTTAATTCGGCAAGTATAAGTATTAAGTTATACACATTAAATAAGTAATGTGTAAAATAAACGCGAGTAGATCCGTAAAAGTTGTTTCATTTCAATGTGTAGCGTTCGCGTAAACTTTAGAAAACAATATTAGGTTATATGTATTTATAATGTTAATAACTTTGTATGTACACTTGAATAACAACAAAGATTTTGAAATTTGTAATGACATGGTCCTAAGTGGGCAGCGGAATTCTTTGCTTACGTAGAGTTTGAATTTACTTTTGTATGGCAAAGCAAGGCTTGACAATCGTGTTGGGCATTAAGTTCTATGACCTGAACGATATCTCGATCATGCACTTACCTAAGTATAACTAGGTATAGGTACCGATGTTGTAGTTTAACTAGTCACTTCAGACTGAGTCACATGTCAACGTAAATTTATTATTATGGCACTGTACGTACGACTACGTGTATTCTTATGAGAGTTTATAATTATTATTGTTCACCGCCATGATATTTCAATTTTTTTTGCAACAACACAACTGTTGGTTTCAATCTCTGCTAACTTAAAATGCCCACAGTAGTCGTATGTCGATGGCCTGATTTTATTAATTTTTATATAATTACAATTTTTATGAATATAATTATATTCTCACAGTTCTAATGTCAAAAGCAAGCCGTCGACACAATATCGAGTCTTTATTGATGTAACAAACACAAGGTCCTATTCTGACCTATTCCACTTAGTCAAATGGAAAATAAGGCAACTGATACAGGATTGTAGAGTTTTAAATTGGCAAAAACGATAGTTTTGTTGGTAAAGTGACTTTCTTCTGGTTTGTGGCGAACATTGAGTTTGCGGTGCGAAATTGGTATCGCATTTCCAACAATACAATAATCAAATAATACCGTATTGTTATTTATACATGTAAAACATTTGTCAGCTTACGATCATTATTTAATTTATCAAAAACATTGGTGTAGCGTTGTTGCATTAAAAACATTTTAACTATCTTAGACCATTTTGTTTGCCATTTTTACACGCAAAAAAAGTAGAGCATACAGATCTTCCAATAATGTTTAGGCTCCGTTAAAGCAATCAAATATTAAAAAGTAGCTGCTTCTAACCCGTCGGCTAATAGGTGAATACTAAATAAATTACTTACTAAAGTAAAATCCGGTGACTATGAAAATGCCTCCTAAGGCAATCAGCAAATGAGGGAAGGAAAATGTAAGCCGCAAAAGCCGCAATAAGTCAATATCGACATGCTCTACATTTTACTTGCGAACTAAAAATTACAACTCGGTTACATTAGCGAGGGATTTTTCTTTTTCTAAAACCCATATCAGTCCACACATATACGTCTCGATAAGTATAGACATTACATGGATGATGTAAATAATTTGGCAGTTTTCAGTTTTTAGGGTGAAGTTATGTTTTTACTGCCATACCTGCGAAGGTTGGCACTCGAATTCCTCTTAGTGATTTACCCCCTTATTCATAAAAACTATTTAAGAATTTTTTAGTTAAATATTGTTTTGTCAACATCGCACAAACGTCATTTTGTATTTGAGAAAAAGAGACAAAACAATGATTAACTAAATAATGCTTAAATAGTTTTTTATGAATAAGGGGGTAACTCTTTAAAAATAAAGAAAGACATTGACCATTTGTAGTTAGATAAATATGTCTTGAAATATTATGTCAGTCAGTCAGTACCATAATACCTTTATTGTTCTGAGCATAATTCTAACAATCGTTAGAAATCCGGCAAATTGAGAAGCGTGATTTGTGCTGTAGAGGGTACCGAATCTATATTAACACTCAACACAACAAAGTATTTCAAATTCTGAATTTCTGGTTCTAATTACGTTTTATTGACAATATTCTTTGATGTAGCTGGCTAAATAAAGATAATATTAGGTCGTATACTATACAAAATACGATTTCTATCTTGTTTACATAGATACTTACTCATCTAAAGTAGAGACTTCCTTATAGACCTATGTCACTACCTACACAATAGCATGTTGTGAGGAAATATTTTAGTGGAATAGATAAAATAACGAAACTACTATTACAACTTACTGAAATCAATAAAACTAAATAATCAAAATTAAAATTTATTTGAAATTGAAGCTAAAGGCAATCAATTACTTTTCACGTTAACGAGCATGTAACGACGCGCGGGTGAAATCAATCTCTCAAGGCTATTTACGGAACAGTTAAAACATAGGCCGAAATATTGGATGCACATATATACTGGGTATTATTATAATAATAGTAACTAAGACATATCAAATCTGAGATGCCTCACTTACCATGAGTTTTTAAGGTCTTTGATTCCAGAGAAAGTGATGCTGTTGGAACGGTTCAGTTTCCTTCCAATAGTCCAGAACCTGATCTTGTTGTGGTTGTTATCCTCGTGGAACGGGTTCAGATGTTCCGGGTAGTCCTGAATCGAGAAACTCTTACGGGGACCCGCCATGGTAGTCATTTTTGCGTCAGAGTATCACTTTAGAGAGAAAACTTTTACATAACACACACATTTAGGCGTCGACCACTTCGTTGTTTATCAGTTATCGCACTGGTGAGTTATCACGCGTTGATAAAAGTTTGTTTTATCGCGCCAAGATAATTGGTGTTTGTTTTCGCGGACGAGTTCTCGAGTAAAATGCGCGTCGCGGCGTTCGGCGTCGCGGGTCGAACCACACTAGCTGCCGGCGGCGGCGACCGCGCCGTTACTCCATACCATAAAATATTGAGACTGCAGAAGGTAAACTTCATACGAACGTGCTCGAGCAACGCACACGTAGAAAACCTCTCATCATCATCATCATCATCATCATCATCATCTCAGCCAAAAGACGTCCACTGCTGGACAAAGACTGTCTCATTCCACAACCCCATCGTCAGAATGTGCTGCGATTACAACATTTTACTAGACAAATTAGACGGTGTGCCTGATATCCACGCTTCATCGCCCTTCAAGTAGAAATCATCGCCTGCATAGGCTTGTTTCAATAGACTGGCATGATGCCGTGTAATTTTGTAACTATACCATTTTCATTTTATTTATTTTTTATTTTGTAGTAGGTATTTTATTTGTATTTGTTTTTCATATTTTTGTTCATCCTTACCATTTCAGTTGATTTCTATAATGTAATATTGTATAATTTTTACAATTTAATTTAATTTTATGTGTTGTTTTTTTTAATGATTTGATTCAATGTTGTTTATACATATCTGTGGAGTTGCAGTCTGCCTATATTACTAAAACACGGAATCGCGCAACAGCAGCGCTCGGCCTGTTCCAAGCTGTTCGGAACAGCTTGGAACAGGTCGAGCCTGCCAATTCCATGTCCCGCGTGTCCGTGAGGTCCAATTTTCAGGGGTCTGGTGACAGGTCCCGATATATCCTTGATCGGGACGCCAAATTTCCCGATTTTTCACTAACCTCCTTAGTGAGTAATTTCGATAATTTTGACAGCAAAAATGAATTCTCTCTCCCGTGGCGGCAAGAAGAGAGAATTCATGTTGTTATAAAACGTAGAAGTTTATCTAGTTTTAGTCTAATTGTTTTCATCCAATCATGACGATTCACAAAACCTGCATTATTTTTATCAATTGAGTAGCTCTCCGATTTGAAATCCTAAATCCCGATTATTTTTAGCTTCCGCCCCGAAATTTGACACACTGGACCTGGCAACACTATGAGAAGGTCTATCTATGCGCGCGGAATGTATTAAGTTTTCTTTCTGCAGTCATCTTATTTTGTGTCCACACTATCACATCTCACCGAGTCTTACCGCCTCACATGCGATCGCGTTTTCATGACTCTCGATGCGTCACAGCTATTGTTGACTATCATTGAGACACTAAATCGATTAAGAATCGAAATCGTAACGAACTAACTAGTCATTTGAGGCTTCCGATTTGCACGCTTGCAATAACGCGGTTAAAGGTAAGTAAGTACAGTCCTTTACGAACAAGATTTTTAAATTTTAGCTCTATGTAGAGGTACAGTCTTCAAATAGGTATTATTTGCGTTACCAGAATTAGGTTTTGCTATTAACTAGACAATTTTTAGTACCTTTGATGTTGACATGTAGAGAAACTTATAAAATGATAGGTAAATCGAGTTGACACTAAATAAATGGTTCCCAGGTGTTCCCAACTATCTAATTCTGCGACACTGCATACCTTATTATTTACAGGTATCTAGTGCTTTTAAAGCAAACGAAACATTTGGAACTTTCAGAATTATGTAAATACCAATAAAATTTGCAAATACTCCGTAAAGAGTGGATTGGCTTTGCTTCTAAGCATCTTCATGACCAATGGAAGTGATGCAATGCTAATAAGATTTTACGACGGATTGCCGTTGTGTTGTGACTGACATTTTATTTACAAAACGTGGCAAAACTTATAATATTGGAGATTTACGACAAACGTTACAATTTGCTTATGTACCGATGACGTCAGATAAGACGGGAACACGTCATCTACAAGAAAGGCGAAGGTCGTGTAAACACAGGAAAATGTGATCGCACCTTAAATAAAATAACTATGTAGGTATCTACGTAATATATGTAGACAAGCGACTTCATGAATTACGCAATCTGACAGTGCTCACGCCACTCAAATAACTGCTAATCTTTTCATTTCAATTGGGCACCTAGGTACCTACCTACCTACCTAGATTGGTTAGAACTTGCGATTGCGCATCGTATTTATTGAATTATTTTTTGGGAAATCACTTACGGAAAGGTTGCTGATAGTTTTCTTAGTTAACGCATACTTGTAATTGAACAGTTGTACACATTATACCTACCTTATAACTCCTAAATAATAAGTGCCTTACAAATAAACAAAGAATAAGGTCCGAATAGTTATTCTGTGTTTTGTCTCCCTTACTCTAATTTGAAATGACGTTTAAATGACAAAAACAAAACACGGAATAACTAATCGGACCTTATTCTTTGTTTATTTGTTAGGCACTAACAGTTTTAATACGGATTTACTCTGACTCTTCTTCCTACCACAGACCCTGTGTCTGGTAAAGATATTATGTATGAAAAAGACGCGCCGGCACATCAGTATAAATGTTTTATTCCAATGTTAAAGTCGCTTTCACGTTGCGGACGGACGACTACCAAAATACCTATAGGTACACTGTAAAGACCGACACGCGATGTTATCGATCCCGAGCTACTCCATAGCGTTAGCTGTTAACTATTTTATGCTGAGTAAGTAGCTACATAACTGACGCTGCTTAAAAATTCTCCTTCACTAAGAATATCGATCGTTTTATTTTACACTAGTAAGTAAACAACCTATAGCTATCCCACTGCTGGGCAAAGACCTCCATCATTGAAATCAAGTCATCACTACAATTGATGGTAATGGCTTAATCACCACGCTTGCCAAATGCGGGTTGGTGATCACAAAGCCGGGCTACTTATGCATCGAACAATCCGAAAACACAATTTGCCCGCATTGGGAATTGAAGCCGGGACCTTCGGGTATCGGGCCGATCGCTTTGCCACATCCATCGAGGCGTTAACTAAGGTGAAATGTTAAAGAATTGGCTTGGTGCCGGGTGCCCCACAATAAACGCAAAAAGACTTACTCATCTCTCGCTTTTGTTCTTTGTGTAAAATGCCAGTGAACTGTAGGTACCTACTTTGCATCAAACAAAGGTTCGAAAACTGTAATACGTAAGTAACCTACCTACTTCGTGTAATGCGAAGGTTAATTATAAATCGAAAAGGTTGAGTTTAATTTAGCATTGTTTTATGCAGATCTTTGCAATTGGTGGATTTATATGTACTTATATATATTTATTCTTTTGTTGACTGTATTTGGGAGTCATGCGAAGACTTTCTTGTAAAAAAAAATCGCCATCAGCGTCATATCCTGACACGCAAACGCGGGATAGCTACCACTTCCGGAATAACATTTTAGCTGTGATAATATCTACTGACAAATCGTTAGATAGGGCAGATGGAGGAGTAGAATATCCATATAACAAGGGGTAGGGCTTAGCCGCTTGATAGATCAGTTCATTGTCCATCAGGGAATAACTCGGCTCAACCACACTTCACATTCAACCTCAATAAAAGCTTCAAATAGAGACGTGCTTATAGAGGTTCGGGGGAGACATCTGCCAGAATTCAATAGGAAAAAAAAATTAAAATACACTTTATTGTACAAACGCCTGCAATTCTATCCAAAACTGCCAAATTTCTTCAATAAATGTTCTTCTTCTTCTTTTTTATTTAATGTTCAACTTTATTGTTATATTAAAAAGTTAAGTACATGACAGTTACTATGACAACAAAACAAACAAATCGTATTTCTATTTATTTATCATTAAGCGATTTTTTTTGTCTAGTATTAAATAAGTATAGCCTATGTTACTCAGCGCTAATGTAGCATTCTAATGGTGAAAGAATTTTTGAAATCGGTCTATTAGTTTTTGAGTTTTTTCGTTACAAACATACATACAAAAATACAAAGCTTTCCTCTTCATAATATTAGTATTAGTTAGTAGGTACATAAAGTTCAAAGTCTTCTGACGAAATTTTACAGTTTGATTGTACCTAGTAGTCAGATGTGCACGCGTGTGTACACCATACAAAAATACGTAAAAAAGACAATTTAAGAAGTACCTATGTAGTACAAATTCAAATTCAAAATTTAATAATTTTTGAAACAGGTATGATATGCGGCACACAATCAAATCAGAGCTACTATGATCTGCCTCAAGAGCATACAAAATATATTAAAATTACAAATGGCGGCGCTAATAAGCAATTTATTGCTGGCAACCATGTGTTGAATTGGACAAAAATAATTAAGAAATGAGCGGTTAATGATGGGTATAGGGATATTATTTAGGCCAGCAGGAATGTTCTAGAATAAATACTATTGGCGTGCCTAATTTACTTACCTACGTTTGACTGGGTCATCAAATGCATAAATAGTTTAATCACATAGAGTAATTAAAAATCTCGTCAGCCGCTAATAGAAATATCCACTTTTTCATCGTCATAAGTGGTTAGTTGAGTGGAAAAGGCGGAGTCTATCATGCGCCAGTCGATTAGATTGCAACATCAATTGTGGCCAATATCGCCAATTCATTGACTGGGTCATTGGATGCTATCTTCTTGCTCAATAATAGACCGCTCTATATTACTCCACCAATAAAAGGGCTAGTGACATTAACTTCCTTGAATGCAATAAACACGATGTTGTTTTTATCCTTTTTATTGGTAAATAAAGTCAGACTAAAATTATAGTAGATAGTTAGTTATTCAAAACACCAATAGTTAGGTAGTTAGTTTTAGCCAACCTAAAATTTACTATTCTTGCACAAGCTACACGTAGGTATACAAGCTTTCTTTTTTATCATAGTTAATTTTACTTTTTATTTTTAAGTGATAATTGCTGCAATGAAGCTGAATTAAATATTTATAAAATACAGTACCTACATAGTTAAATTGTTTATCGAAATTTAAGGTTTAAGTAGGTAGCTATGGGAATATGTTTACCAAAATAGAAGGTTTAAGTACCTAGTTATCTACAAATATAACTAGTTAGGTACTTTTAATTATAGCGCTTAGAACCACTTTTAATAGAAAAAAAAACATTTTCGTCTTTACAAAAGATAAAATATACCTACTTACTTCAATACTGTTTGAATGGGTACCTACAATCCTACATGCTCTTTCCACAAAATATACTTTTTCCTTTACCTAAAGATTAACTTCACTAACTTACATATTTATTAGTTTGTAGATGATGTTGTATGTTACAACATCCTTGTACATAAATTACTTGTTAATAAAAGCGCATATATCCTATTTCAGTGAGTCACATGGTGTAGTTTAATCATTGAGTGGAATTCTTTATAACTATTATGAGTGCACAGTTTACAACGATTACTAGTAACCTTGTAAGCAGTTCAAATTAATTGCAGTCTAAAACAATTCAAAGTAACTCATTCTTGTTGTTAAACCGAAACATAAAGAGAAAGTAATAACGCCATACTTCGCAAATATATTGAAGCGTTAAACCAGAGCACAAACTAAGTAGATTGCAGAAAGTAATCTACGTTCATGACTAGGGTTGCCAGCTCCCGTTTTGTATTGCAGAGAATTTGTTAGAAGAAATTATAGGACTAAAGACGGAATCAAAGGACGTGATGTTATTTTCAATAAAAGGCTCTGTTGTAGTATCAGTAGAGATATTTATTTTTAAAAAACCCTATTTTAATACGAAACAAAAATAAGGTATCAAAAAATCAAATAAGTATATACGTAGGTACTAGTGGTCGCCCAGTGGTCGAAATTGGACCGTAATTTTATTAAGGCTGCACGGATTGTATCCTAAGCAATGAAAAATCAAAAAGAAAGAATGTGAGTTTGGATAAGCATTGACAGAATTCAGCCGCTCGCTCCTCAGCTCCATTTTTTAATTTTTTGAAAAGAGTATATTTGCGTGTGTGTCAAATACATCAATGTGTGTCAAATACACGGTAATGTGTGTAATGTTTGTTTTATTGATTTAATATATTTTTATGCATAATTTAAAAAAAATATTAACATTCTCTATATAAACTATAAGTATGCGAAATTTCATACTCCTCCGTCCGCGCAATTTTCGTATAAAAGGGGTACAAAGTTTTTGCTTCACGTATAGATCATAAAACAAAGACAAAAATTACTACCAATTTTTTTTTCACAATATATTTTGTACTAGCGGCCCCTCGCGGTTTCACCCGCTTGTTTCCCGTTCCCGTGGGAATATCGGGATAAAAAGTATCCTACGTTTTAATCCAAGTTATAAACTATCTGTATGCTGAATTTCATCTAAATCCACCCATCCGTTGCAGCGTGAAGAAGCAACAAATATACACACATACAACTCACAAACTTTCGCATTTATAATATTAGTGTGATTACTTTTTGTTGCTTTAAGAGCTATAATAAACTTGTAAAATTCTTTGCACTGCATATTGAAATTTGATCCTCAAATCTTCCTCTAGTCCTCTAATCTTTATTGCAAAATAAGGGACACTACCCATATTAAGGGCTGAAAATGAGGACGTCCTTTAAAATAAAGGACATCTGGCAACCCTATTCAAGACGCACTCGAGCAACACGCACATTGACAACCTCTCCCGCAGGCTTATTTACCGAAAAAAGCAACCAGTTGTTAATCGTACAATTGCAACGCGACTGCTCTAGTTGCAGTTCATCATCTCAGCCAAAAGACGTCCACTGCTGGACAAAGGCCTCCCCCAAGGATCTCCATAACCACCGGTTTTATGCTGCTCGCGTCCAGCGGCTTCCCGCGACTTTCACCAGATCGTCGGTCCACCTTGTTGGAGGCCTGCCCACACTGCGCTTTCCGGTACGCGGTCGCCACTCCAGAACTATCTCGCCCCAGCGGCGCGGCGGTTGCGGCGGCAGTTGCGGTTGATAAATAGATATTAGGTACGGACTATTGCCTACTTTTTAATCAACGCAAATGCGCTAAGCGAGCGATATTACAGCGGTTTGTGTCCGGAATACCAATTTATCAAACGCAACTAGACTAGAGCAGTCGCGTTGCAAAATGTTTGCAAACTTAAACATCTTTTTTTTGTTTTTTTTTGTGTTGTGATTGTCCTTTATTTGATTTTTTTGTCTGTTTATTTGTGATGGAAAATGTCCTTTTATGATGGGGCACTTTCCAATATTTTGACGCTGTAAGGGAGAAAAGAGCTGGACACTTGCTGAGTTTCTTGCCGGGTTCTTCTCAGTACAAGATCTCCCGCCCAGAGTAGATAGACTTACGAACCGATGGCATAAAATGACGATAAGAGCTATTTGTAGCCTAAACTGAATAAATGATTTTGAATTTTGAATTTTGAATTATTTTTTTTAATTGTACATTCGATTACGTTTACGAAAACGAAAATTAGTATGGCATTGAAGCAGCGCCTCCTGGCGACATACGAGAAGAGTTAAAATTATGGGATACAAATTCTCGTTATCGTTAACGTGATCGAATGGCGAGTGAATCTCACACTTGGCCCTAAGCTGCGCTTGGACTGTTGCCAGATTCCGTGTCAGTGAGATGGTGAATTAGACGTTAGAGGATTGGACGTTTAAGGAACTGGACGTCAGAGGCCAGAATGGGTCTATGTTGTCTCACGTTGCTCGAACGCGTTTTGTTTGGAGCTTACTTTCTGCAATTAGTTCCTAGTTCCTTATTTTGTGACCAGAGCGCGGAGCCACGGAATTAGCATTTGAGGAAGTGTGTCACGCAGTCTAGATTCCGCTAGGTCTTATTTGCGTGTACTTGTTAATTTCGCATGTGCCACGTGCTCTTTCGATTTCTAATTAACGTACGAACTAGGCTGTTACGTAGCTATGCCTGCAGTTCAACGTTCTATTTACGTATTCTGCCTAGCAAACTTTTTGTTGTATCATTCATCGTATATTTTCGTTGTTTTTGTTATGTTCAATACTTTGTTTTGTTGGTCTTTTAAAACAAAAAGTATCTTCGTGTAATTTTGGAACCGTTTTCTTTTTTGTAATTTTTTTTTTAAATTGCCACCAAATAGGTATAATTTGAATTTGTACCTAACTATTTTAAACTAGCTGACCCGGCGGACTTCGTAGGTACCGGTTTGACAGTTTCCATGACAACAAAAAAAAACAAATTATTTTGTATTGGAAAATTAAATTGTCGTTTTTAGTATTTTCCGTTACTTATTATTTATGTTTCTTGCCGTTTAAACCTTCCCTGAACTTCTACAAATATTTCAAAATCAAAATTAGCCAAATCGGTCCAGCCATTCTCGAGTTTTAGCGATACAAACGAACAGCAATTGATTTTTAAATATATAGATTACTAGCGACTCGCCCTGGCTTCGCACGGGTGCAATGCTATACATATAAACCTTCCTCTTGAATCACTCTATCTATTAAAAAAAACCGCATCTAAATCCGTTGCGTAGTTTTAAAGATCTAAGCAAACGTACACAGGGACAGACAGACAGCGGGAAGCGACTTTGTTTTATACTATGTAGTCTTCGATCAACAATACACTGTGTATTGTTGATCGAAGTATGTAGTGACTAAAGAGTTGTCGTTAAACCTCCTTTGAACATTAGAAACTTTTTGTAAGGTTTAAAAATAATACATTGTAATTATTATGGCCGGGACGTATCTTTCATTTACATGGGACTGCGGATAGAATACTGTTTTATTAGGCACGAATAGGTTCCCATAGGTTTTTCCAGCACGTTTTGCAAGGCCGGCATAATCAAACAAGCACACAATGGACTCAAGTGATAAGAAGGAATTAGAAACATTTACAGTTTTAAAGCTAAAAAGAAGAGTTAAAACTTCGTATTTTACCAACAAAAAGCCTTTTATGCCTGGGTTGTGACTTGGCTACTTTACTTCTAGAGTTAAATTAACCTGCCCACTTAGGAGAGGCTAGACTAGGTAACTCTTTTCATTGTCGCTAGGAGAGGCTTCAATGTCGATAAAATTCTCATTTTTGTTAACCTGGTCGATATGCAAATAAAACTTGCACCAGACACCCAGTTGTGTAAACTATTTGTCTTTATAACAAATATGCCACTACACATTTACATGATACAATACACATGTACACTCGCATAGGCTCAAGACACCGTACCTACTCGTAAACAAGAGCGAGAATACCCGGTTCACACGCGCTCTATACCAGGTACAGACATGTTCCTGGGCACTTCTCCCCTCCACCACGTTCCGGAAAAGTGGACATGCTTGCGTTATCCCATTCCCTCTAGAACCCTCTGTCGGTGTTTCGATCACACGGCTTGAGGAACTCTTTAAGTTTCTCGCCGCCCACAAATAAGTCCGGCTGAATAGGCCACTTGAGGCCATTAGCAAACTCTCCCAAGACATAAAACAACTTTCATACGGGTACCTATTATGAATGGAGATGTGGCTTTAGCCAAAGTTAAACTAAACTGCCCCCCAACTTTATATACACTAAGTATATATGATACAGACTCGACCAGTTATTGTCTCAAGTGGCTTGTCTGTTTAACAATAATAACAAAAAATTTCATACTATGAATAGCTATATCATCGGGCAGACAAAGGAAGCCGGGTCTTGTGTCGGAAATGGCAAGGCGGATGCATCTCCACGGCGACATTGAAGACCAATCAGCGGGCAAAATGGCGCGCGCCTGAGGTGAGGTTAGAATGCGCAGTTTGACGGCCCACTGTTGGCAGATTATGATCATTAATCTCACTGTTAGTAACCTTTTAAATTATTACTTTTATATACATCCAGGAAAATGTAATGAAAAATAACGTATTTTGATAGTCGAAGGAATTAAATTTGTAATGAAAAATAACGTATTTTGATAGTCGAAGGTAGTAAATTTTTAACCAGGTGGCATGTTCAATTGTTGCTAAAGTCAAAGAGCAGTCGCTGACCCTAGTTTTATATATTGAGTTAAATGGAAAAATTGTGGTGTCAACTTAGAATAACAATTGAAATGAAACAACTTTTACGGATCTACTCGCGTTTATTTTGCACATTACTTATTTAATGTTTATCCTGACGTTTCGAACCCTTTGCAGGGTCCGTGGTCACAGGGAGACTCCCAGTCACACTCTCAGTCTCCCTGTGACCACGGACCCTGCAAAGGGTTCGAAACGTCAGGATAAACATTAAATAAGTAATGTGCAAAATAAACGCGAGTAGATCCGTAAAAGTTGTTTCATTTCAATGTGTAGTGTTCGCGTAAACTTTAGAAAACAATATTAGAATAACAACTTAGAATATTCTAAGGGTGTCAATCACTGGGGCGGGTATTCCTGTGGAACACTGGATGAAATTATGGATGCAATCAAATAAAATCTTTAAAAAACTTTAGCTACCTACTGAAAAATTTTTGGAAATAAACATGATAGTTTACAAATCTATCTAGGTATCTATATACTTATATATAAATAAAAATGAATCGCTAAATGTGTTGCTAATCGCAAAACTCGAGAACGGCTGAACCGATTTGGCTGATTTCTTTTTTTGTTGTGTTTAATGAAGTCTGAGGAAGGTTTCTATGGAGAGAAAAAACGTAAAAAATACGAGGAAAATAGTAAAAACAACAATGTTCTTTTCCCATACAAACCACTCTGTCCCCAGCTGTCAAACATTTGACGTCAATCAAAACAAAACAACGGCGCGTTAGGATTATCTTTGATATGCCTTCAAGTATTTAGAGGTCAGATTTATTTATTTACGCGCCAAGAATCAAACAAAAAATATCGTGTACCATAAGGCATTACAATAAAAATATAGGTTTAAAGAACTTTATTCCCATAAGAAATTTACAATTCACTTAAAATGAGATAACAAATAATAGATATACATGTTATGCATTCAATCGTCGGTGCTCACTGCATGTGTGACTTAAGCTTACACGTAAATGCTTCCACACTCACAATTTTTAACGCTATTTGGTAATCTGTTATATAACTGTGCTCCTTCCAATAATATCGTCATCATACCGTAATTAGTTCTTGGAGTAATAAGTTTTACCTTGTTTTGATTTCGTAGATTATGTTTATTAATTTTTATATTCAATTCCAAATTAGATTTTGTTGTTTTAGTTAAAATCTTTTTTATCAAAATGCAAGTGTAATACGTGTAAGTTTGACTTAGATTAAATATTTTAGTTTTTTTATACAGTTGTTTGGTTGGAGTTCGAAATGGATAATGGAATAAGACTTTAATAATTTTGTTTTGAGTTCTCTGTAACGAGTTTAAGTTAGATGATGCGGCAGATCCCCATTTTTTAATCAAGTAATCTAAATGTGATTTAGCTAGGGTGTTGTATATAATAGGTTTAACCCTTTTCAGAATGCAATGGGCTATCTTACGAAGTGCACCCAGCAAAGATGTTAATTTGGATTGGACACGCTCAATGTGCGGTTTCCACGTTAATTTATCGTCAATGATTAATCCTAGATATTTTTCCTGGTGAGATCTAGTTGTCCAATTCATTATTTATTCTTAGAGGTTCAAATTCAGGAATCACTTTGTTTTTAGCCGTTAGTATCATGTAAGACGTTTTTGAAGTATTAACAGTTAGCAAGTTCATTAACAACCATTCATTGAGCAAGTCCAAATCCTTTTGAGGGTCAGTGATTATTTTGTGAATTGATTGGCCGAAATAAAATAAGCACGCATCGTCAGCGTACAATGTAAGACATCCCGTTAATCCAATTATTTTGATGTTATTCACATACACTAAAAAAAGCAATGGGCCCAGTATGGATCCTTGAGGTATACCATATGTGATATTCTGATAACTACCCACTGAATTGTCAATTTGAATAATTTGACGTCGATTGTGTAGATATGACTTAAATAAATTTAAAGCTGCGCCTTTGATTCCTATGTCATTTAGTTTTAGAGGTAATTTTTGATGACTCACGGTATCAAAAGCTTTTTTAAGTCGATAAATATACCTACTGCAATATCTTTCATGTCTATATGAGTTTTTATTTTAGTAACTAGGTCTATGGCAGCTGTGAGGGTACTAGACTTTGGACGAAAGCCGTATTGTTCGTCGATTAAGAATTGCTATTCTGTTAGGAAATCGTTTAGCCGATTATATAGCTCTCTCAAATATTTTCGATAGAACGGGCAATACTGATATCGGTCTGTAATTACTTGGGTCAGTTTTAGAACCAGATTTATATATAGGACTGACCTTAGCCAGTTTAAGTGAATCTGGAAAAACACCGGCTTTGAAACATTTATTAATTGACGTTACCAGTTTTTCAACAATGATCTTTTACGCGTTTTATTGCTTTAGTGGAGATTCCATCCATTCCGGTACTTGTATTACTATCTATATTATCTATAATCTTATTTATTTCATCTATACTGCAAGGTTTTAGTTCATTTAATGATATATCGTGGGAGAAGCTGCGCCCGTACACACGGTGGCAGATCAACCTACCCAAAACTGACAATTTTTTACAATAAATTTTGAACTTTATGGTTTGGTTATAATGATCAATATTCATTGGAGAAATTTGACAGGTTTGGGTAGGTTGATCTGCCGCCGTGTGTACATCAAGATATTTTCTGTATCAATGTGATATTCGTGAGGTATTTGATCTGCCAAGTCCGTACTAATTGATGAGAAAAAGGAGTTAAATAAAATGCAAATTTCTGTTCCATCAGCTACCAATTTAGAGTTAGATATTAGATTGGGAGGAGCAAAGCTATTTTTCACTTTATTTACTGCAAGAGTATTAATGGAATAGAATAGAATAGAATATTTATTTATTTCAAGTAATAATTACAATTAATTAATGAGTTCCCAGATTTTTTTAAGTTGGTTGTATGTTTCATGAAATAATGAATGGTAGTAATTTTCCTTAGTGCTCTTGATCATACTTTGTACTCTGTCTCGCTCATTTTCAAAGGATTGTTTAATATTTTTATCATTAGGGTTTTTTTTAGTTTTCTTCCACAAGTAATTTCTAAAGTTTAATTTATTAAGAATATCCTTATTAATCCAGTCCTTTTGTGGTGGATTTAGTACTTTAGTTTTCTTAACCTTGGCAGTTTCAATGTTTTGTAATATATGCTTTTCTAAGCTATCTATATATTACTAAAGTCTTTCAATGTTGTTTTATTTCTATTAGACTGCGACAGGCCAATAACTTTTTTTTGACAGAATGAAATCTGTCGGGGCAGCTATTAACATAAAAAAATCAATGTAACTTTGTTTTAGAGAAATAGGGCAGAACAAGGTCAGCCGGGACAGCTAGATAAGAATAAATCTAAGTTAACGAACATTTAGGTAGGTACCAAAATAAAACGATTGTAACGTAACAGTTACGAAGTCAGTGAAAACCGTGAAGACTTCTTTTTCTTGACTCATGCAAAAATGGCGCTGAGTGCTGAGTCATACAGAAAAGGTATGCCTTACCTATTCAGTGTGGAGAAATTAAAACAACAACGTCAATTCCATGAATGTCTAAAGTTAGTAGGAAGCTAGAGGAACAAAATTATAACATCATTCGTAAGTTGACTTTATTGTAGAATTATATATTATAGTAGAAAATTTTTACTCTAATATTTTTATATCTATCTACCCACTTGTAGCCTAAAATTCCCAATCGGAATAATAAATAACTAAAGCTAAACTCCCTAAGAATAATTAGCTTGTTATTGTCGTTCGGCTTCGAAGTTCAGTGCTGTATTTGAGGAAAAATAAAACTACATTATTAAACTATATTGTTCTGAGTATGGGCAAACCATAAAGTTGTTATACCAACTGAATAGAGCAACAAACACGAGCTGTCCAACGTGACATTTGTGTGTGTAAAATTGTTAATCAATGCGTGTCAGTGATGTAATTGTCATGTCGCTTTTTACATTAATATCGATATCGATAATAATAATTAGTAACAGTATTATTAGAACTAAAATAGGATGGGATGGGATTACGCATGACTGAAACTACGACTGTTTAAGAAAAACTCGGAAGATAATATTTTAAATAATTTATTTAACATTTCTCATTCGCATCCTGTGGCTTCCCGCGACCTTCACCAGATCGTCGGTACACCTTGTTGGAGACCTGCCCACACCGCGCTTTCCGGTACGCGGTCGCCACTCAAGGACTATTCCGCCCCAGCGGCCATCAGTCCTGCGAGCAATGTGCCCTGCCCACTGCCACTTGAGCTTAGCAACTCTTCGGGCTATGTCGGTTACTTTTGTTCTTCTGTGGATCTCCTCATTTCTGATTCGATCACGCAGAGAAACCCCGAGCATAGCCCTCTCCATTGCTCTTTGAGTGACCTTGAGCCTTCTGATAAAGCCCATAGTGAGCGACCACGTCTCAGTCCCGTATGTCATCACTGGCAACACACACTGGTCAAAAACTTTCGTCTTGAGACACTGCGGTATATCGGACGAAAAGCTATTTCGTAGCTTACCGAACGCTGCCTAGCCTAATTGGATTCAACGATTGACCTCTTTGCTGAAGTTGGACCTACCTAGCTGGACCGTTTGTCCCAGGTAAACATAATCGTCCACAACTTCAAGGGCAGTCCCTAACCTTCAGAGTAGGTACGACACGTGAGTTCGACATAACTTTCGTCTTCGCCATGTTTATTTTAAGACTCACTTGTTGAGAGGCTCTGTTGAGGTCACCGAGCATTGTGCCGAGGTCTTCCAGGGTCTCAGCCATGACCACTATATCGTCAGCAAATTGAAGGTGAGTGATGTATACGCCGTTGACGTTGATGCCGAGTCCTTTCCAATCCAGAAGCTTGAAAACATCTTCCAATGCAGCAGTGAACAGTTTCGGAGATATCACATCTCCCTGTTTCACTCCTCGCTGCTACTGGATAGGTTTCGAGTTCCGGTCCTGAAGACGGATTAATATAGTGGCCCTTTAATACAAAGACTTCAACATTTCGATGTACCGGTAGTCGGTAGAAGAGCTACGAGTACCGGTCTTCCGCCTGCTTTCAAAAGCTAGGCCGTAATTCCGTCAGCACCTGGTGCCCTGTCGTTCTTGAGCTGTTTGAGAGCCATACTAATCTCGGACAGGCTGATGTCCGGGATGTCTTCGGTATAGTGCCGAGTTAACTTAGCTCTAGGGTCTTTAGCTAAGCTTTGTACAGGTGGCTGTGAGGATGTGTAAAACTGTCCATAGAACTTCTCGATCTCTCCCATAACATCGGACCTGGTCGTGACATTTCTGCCGTCATCGGTATTAAAATATTAAAATATTGTTTCAATAAATTTATTAACTCTGAAGTTGTAAATCTATAATATCGAAAAATCGGTATTATGTAATTTAAATATCGGTTTTTCAATATCGGATATTTGCTCCGATATTCCGGTTTTTCGATATTACCGAAAACCGGTATCCATGGTCTCAGCGCTGGTTTTCAGACTGGTCCCTTGCAGGGTACGATTTGGTTAGAAGGAAGAGGCAATGTGTTTGTTGAAACATGAAAGTTTAGTAAAAAATACAAGGTTAACTTGGTTGGATAAGAGTATGTATGATGTGTTTTATATGTGGCTTTTAAAAATAGGCTATTGGTTGTGTTGTGTAATATATAGTTAGTTAAATAAAAAAATAAATAAAATGCATGGGTAAGTTTGGTAAATCAGGCGCCAGGTTCAAGGGTAGGTTACAGTAAGTAGGTGGGGTCAGTTTAACATTTACTGAAGTTTTTTGTTTGTCTAAAAAGTACGAGCGAACAAGTGGTTTGTACCTGTACAAGGACATAGGCTCCCGTAACGGGGGAGGCAAGTCATTCCACACTTTGCTCGCTGCATACTTGGACCCCCCTCTGAACAACGTAGTTCTGTGTTTCGGAACTATGAGACAGGTTTCTCTGTGTTTTCGTATTGATTTCGTATGAGAGTCCTTCACCCATTCTAACTTTTCAAAGAGATAGTCTGGTCTTTTAAATTCAATTATTTTGCGAGTAGCAGTGCTAATTGTAGAAATCTCCGATTTACCATGTTCAGGATTCCTTTATTGTTCGGGTATGGTGATATGTACGCTCTTCTTGGTATTTCGTAACAAAAACGCATACACACATTTTGAATCTGTTGCACGGATCTCTTTGTTTGGTCTAGTAGTCTCGGTCCATACAATAATTAAATTGAGACAAAACAATAAGAGACTCTAAGAGTTTTCCTTACATCCTCGGATAAATATCTCCGCAAACTGTATAGCACCTTCAATCGGAAGAACGCATTCCTGATTTTGGTATTAATATATTCAGTATATCGCATTTCACCATCAATTATCAAACCGAGATTTTTTGCTTTTTCTACTCGAGAGATGGGTTCCCCTTCGATGCGACAATCTTCTGGCACTGCCAATTGTTACCCATGACGATAAACTGTGATTTAGCTGGGTTATGGGGATTATGATTATCACACTAAGTGCTTAAAATTCGAAGCGCATTGGCAAACATAAATCCTAGGTCAGGCGGTGTCGATTTGGAATAATATTAATTAACTGTGAAATTAAAAAAAATCGGGGTTATTTCGCTGTGTTGTACAACAATCAATCACTGAACAAGTCACCATGTTTCTGAAGCACTATTTCTCAAAAATATCCACAATTTCACGTAAAATTAGAAAAATTCACAGAGCTCAAATTCTTAGCGTGCGATTATGTGCTGACACAATTTTCTTTATGGTGCTGACGAACTGTCATACAGTTGCCAAAAACAGTTCTGTTACGTCGCATCACACATCTCTTTTTATCACACAGTGTTGCTGCTGGTGACATCTCGCTCGCTCAGACATTTGTTACTCTATTCCGTTGGTATATTAACTTTATGGAGCAAACGCAAGTAACCTTCTAAGGAGTAAACTCCATGGCTTGGTTGACTCTGACGGAGTTACCATGACAACCAGTAAATAATTTTAATTGAGCTTGAAGAAAGTGTTTATTGTATAAATTTATTTATTTTAATAATCTCCTTAACTATTTTAGGTATTTTTAGTGTGAACGTGCGATCATGGCAGCTGCAACGCCTCCTAACATAGCTGCCCGTATATTTTATGGCCTTCGTACAGATATCCAGTAAGTTAGTCACATTTCATAGGTCATATAGTCATCTAAATAAGTTTTATTTTTCCTAATGTCTCTATCAAAGGTAAATAATTTTGTTTTTGAAGTTCACGCTACCTAAGTATAATCCAATACCTCTAGTAATATAAACTTTATAGCGATCTGCTCGCATTTATTTTGTATATTATTTTATATAGACGTTTGAACCCTTTGCAGGGATTTTGGTCACAAGTAAACGCGACTATATCCGTATAAAGTATTAAATGACAAAGATAAATAACGTTTTAAATCGAATACTTTAAGGTTATTGTGTTTACTCTGGTTGGCTCATAAAGTAGTAGGGCAATAGCGCCACCGTTCAAAAGGAATCAGTGATCGATTTTTTTTCTTTCATCATTAGTAAAATTCAGCCCGCCCGGCCCTCTAAACCCCGCCCGATCCTCTAAATGCCACTACACATTTACAGAAACACACACACACACTAAACATGCACACTAGTTTAGGCCCAAGACACCGTACTCGTAGAACAAGGGTACGACGAACCGGTTCACACGCGCTCTATACCAGGTACAGACATGTACCTGGGCGCTTCTCTCCACCCACCACCCACCACGGCCCACCACCTCTCTCCCACCACGGCCCGGTCAACCCGAGACGAGTTCCGAGGCTTTAGAGGCGCGCTCGGGTTGTTTCGCTCCCCGATCCGATCCGAACCCTTCGGAGATCTAGTAGGGCACGGGGACACGCACTAGTGCGTGATGCCATTCCCTCTAGAAAACCTTCGAAGGTGATTCGTTTCACACGGCTTGAGGAACCCTTTAACTTTCTCGCCGCCCCCCAAACAAGCCCGGTAAAGTTGAAAATGCCGTTTTGAGGCAATCTGCAATCTCTCCAAAAAATGACCCTTTCGGTCATTCAGTAAATTTCAATGAAAATCTATGTAATTTTTTTAGCGACGTAAACGAGACCAACCAAAGTCACCGAACGAGATAGCAAGCGTTCCGATCGTTTACTATGCAACTCGCACTAGGCACTCTCCCCCGTATCAATAAACAATGTGTAAGCTTGAAGTAGTTACTCCGTGTTTTGTTCCTGTCATGTAAACTTCATTTCATATTACAGTAAAAGAGACAAAACACGGAGTAACTACTCCAAACTTACACTTTGTTTAATAATACAGGGGTCTGGGTTTAATGTGTCGAACATAGGTAGTATGTTAACTTGTTCCAAATGTTTACTTCTCCTTCTTCTTTAGGTACAATGCCCATTACTTAACGGAGTCAGAAATAATATATCCAGCTGGTGGCGTTATAGTTATACACAATCACCTGCAGAAAAAGCAGAAGTTTATAAGACTCCAAGATAAACATAAACCAATCAAGTCTTTGGTCCTCGCGCCTAATAGGTAAGTTACCATGTTAATGATATCATCGCTGCCCAAATATGAGGAAATGGAACTTGAAGATTTGGCTAAATAAAATAACTTGCCAAAAATTGTTACAAAAAGAAAGTATTCTTTTTTTTAAATATTTACTAAGTATTATTTGTATTATTAATAAAAATATTGTATTGTTGTTCAGCTCACAACGTAATGTGGCATTATGTGGTTACTCGCCATAATTATTTAATAAAGAGGTACTAACTATAATGTACCTTGGGAAGTGTACAATTTGCAAATGTTCATCTCGTAATTTTAGACGATGGCTGGCATTAAACGAAATCGCAGAAGAGGGGCAGAAGCCTATTATAACAATTTATGATTTGACCACGTACAAAAGACGAAAGATCCTGACGGTCCCCTTTGAGAATTCTACTGCAAACGAGTTTGCTTGTGTCCAATTCACGTTCGACTCGAAGTACTTAGTAGCTATTACTGGGGAACCTGATTGGTATTTGTATTATTATAATTGGGACAAAGGAAAAGTGGAGAGTCACGCGAAAGCGCAGAATCCAAGTGGACAGGGCATCGTTCAAAGTGTAAGATTATTTTCCTTTAATTTATTGACTTAACTTCTCCCTTCTTTAGAGTAGGATTCCACCAATTTCCATTTCTATCAATTATTATCACTCAAAAATTCAAAAGCAGTGTAAAAATTTAGTGCTTACGTCCGCCTTCCCGGTAGCATAATGGTCAGTGCAGCCGCCCGGATTGCGGAAGACCCAGTAGCGGTAGCCAAAGTAACATTAAGAAAACGATAGCGAAGTTCGAAAAGAATAAAATGTGAAATGATTGACATAAGATTGACCACGTGATTTAGCGCGGCTTATCGCGGTCAGGTAGACATTTAATTTTTTCACTGTATTTTATTAATGTTTAATTTAGCTTCAGTGCAACAATTAGCATTTAAAAATAAAAAGTAAAAAAAATCCACAAATAGGACTGCAGAAGGGCAGGAGGGCTTCATGCGAACCGCATTCGAGCTTCGCATTTCCGATCCGATCCGAACCCTTCGGAGAATCTAGTAGGGCACGGGGACACGCACTTTTAAGTGTATGATGCTGTTCCCTCTAGAAAACCTCCGAAGATGATTCGTTTCACACGGCTTGGACGTACCTCGCCGCCCCCAAAAAAGCCCGGTGACGCTGAAAATGCCGTTTGAGGCAATCAGCAATCTCTCTCAAAAAAACCACATACCCTCTAACGACACGTAACGTGACGTTCCAACTCTTCAGGGCACATCTCAGCCTGCAGAGCAATATCAACATGCTCGGTATGACGATTCGCTGTGATCTGAATCAAATTTTTTTTGTATAAATTCATTCTCTGTCGATTCTATTAATAAAATTGTTATGTAAGAGTGAAAAATATTGTGCTGCTACTTGTAATATAATGTGTGTAATCACTTACGTGTATGATATGTACAAATAAATAAATACTTTATTACTTACTATTACTTTAAAAGGACTACATCGAAGCCGTGATCAAAACAGCCTCACGAAAACTCGGTGTCCTGAACAGAGTGCGGCGATTCTGTACGCCTGACCGGTTGTGTCTTTTGTACAAGACTCAGGTACGGTCTTGCGTGGTGTATTGCTCGCACATCTGGGACGGTTCCGCAAAGTACCTTCTCGATGCCTTAGACAGATCGCAGCGTTGCGCTGTACGCATTATCGGCAATGCAGAGGTCACTAATACTCTCGAACCCCTGATAGAGATATAGCGTCACTCAGCGTTTTGTATCGCTTATACCACGGCGAGTGCTCTGAAGAACTGTTTGACCTTATCCCACCTTCTCCCTTCCTCCATAAGAGTACACGTGCTGCTCTCCGGAGTCATCGCTTCACTGTCACACATATCCCATCGCGCACAAAGAAATTTGGTGACTCGTTGCTTTGTCGCACCTCCAAAAGATGGAATAGTCTACCAGCACACGTTTTCCCTCCTTCCTATGATATGGGGCCCTTCAAACGAGGCGTGAAGAAGCAACTTGTGGGCCGGCAGAGTGAGGTTGACTGATGCTGCGTTGTTTTCACGCTACACCAGTTGTCTTCGCGTCTGGACTCCATTTCCACTTAACATCAGGTGTTATGGAGTCATTTGCCGTGCTAGATATAAAAAAAAACGTAACGGACACGGCCGGTCGGAACGGCTCGGAACAGTCCAAGCGCAGCTGCTGCGGGATTGCGTGTCCGCGAGAGGCTCTCTATGGTTGAGCTCTGCTCGGGCGCGTTCGGTTGAAGCTTACTTACTGCAGTCTCCTTTGTTTGTGGCTACCCTCTGTGTATCATTCACTATCAAAGTGAAGCAATACAACTAAGTGACATTTTTCCTCACTCATCGCTCTACTCTACCTCGCACATGTTTTTTGAAAAGCTACCCTAAGTGGAATAAAAGAGAATGTTATTATCATTAAGCTGGTAGTTTTTTTTTACGGGGCTTCGTCGGATGGCGAGGCGGCGAGGTACGTAAAGGGTACCTCAAGCCGTGTGAAACGAATAACCTTTGGAGGTTTCTAGAGGGAACGGCATCACACACTTAAAAGTGCTTGTCCTCGTGCCCTACTAGATCTCCGATGGGTTCGGATCGGATCGGATTAAGCTGGTAGACTCATCCGTGGTCCGCATCCGCTGGTATATTGTCGCTGTTCCTTCCGAATACGCCTTGAAAGTTAAAGCTATTTATTATGCGACTAATAAATTTTAGTCTAAAAGTCAAGGAAAAAACTTAATGCAGTGGCAATACAAGTTGCTATAATTTACTGGTGATAATATATTCTTCCAGGTGCAATGCAACCCTTCCGATGCAACGTTGGTCGTGATCACGGGACCGTACACTTTTCGCATAATGAACGTCTCAGAAACTGTCTGGCGCCAGTGGGGGTGGTGCAAAGCAGAAAATGTACGTTAAACCGTTTTTCGAAATAAGTATATTTGATTACTTTGATTACCATCGAAGTTCCAAAGATGGCTTGATCGTCTGCGATCTCTATCCATTGTTGAGATAAATATTTTTAATCAACAGGTTCGTTAAACTACTTTAGATACGAACATATACTTTAGTCATATACTTCGCATCATGTCAATAGACAAATTATTATTTAATTCATTTATGATTAATTATTATCATTACCTTAATAGCTTTATTCGTTTTAATCTTTTAAAAAAGGTTTCATAGTTAATAGAAAGCATGCCCCCAACTTTAACCAGGTACAGCTACCAAATAGTTTATATCACGTACTTCCAGTACTAGATTTATCTGATGATCTCTAAATAACACCGTTCTGTCTGGTATTAGATCAACATTACCACTTCGATGTGGCTAACGCCGGACCGCATCATGATCGGCACGGACCACGGCGTCATCATGATGATAGAGAATGGGGAGTTGCGCCAGAACTGCGTGTTCCGGGCCGCTGATGTGCTGGAGATGTCCTTGAAGAAGGTGGAGGCCGAGTGAGTAGCTTTTTAGGAGGTCACTACACTGCTTTTACTGTAGAAGACACGTTAAGGCTCGGACCATGGCGTCATCATGATGGTTGAGAATGGGGAGTTGCGCCTTAGATTATTTTAAATAAGATGGTGGTAGCTCGCCAGGCGGACAAACAAATAGAGATCTCTTTAATTGAGATAGCTGTGTTGCCTTTGACCTCTACAATATGCTTTAAATTTTTTTTTATTTTGTTTTTTATACTTAGCTCGGCAAATGACTCCATCCCACCTGATGTTAAGTGGAAATGAAGTCCAGACGCGAAGACAACTGGTGCAGCGTGGAAACAAACGTAGCATCAGTCAACCTCACTCTGCCGGCCCACAAGGTGCTTCTTCACGCCTCTCTTGAAGGACCCCATATCATAGGAAGGAGGGAAAACGTGTGCTGGTAGACTATTCCATCTTTTGGAGGTGCGACAAAGAAACGAGTCACCAAATTTCTTTGTGCGCGATGGGATATTTGAGACAGTGAATCGGTGACTCCGAAGAGCAGCACGTGTACTCCTATGAAGAAAGGGAGAAGGTGGGATGTGGTCAAAGAGCTCTTCAGAGCACTCGCCATGGTATAAGCGGTAAAACACGCTGAGTGACGCAACATCTCTACGCAATTGCAGAGATTCGAGAGTATTTACCACTTCTGCATTGCCGATAATGCGTTCAGCGCGACGCTGCAATCTGTCCAAGACATCGAGAAGGTACTTAGCGGAACCATCCCAGATGTGCGAGCAATACTCCACGCAAGACCGTACCTGTGTCTTGTACAAAAGGCACAACTGGTCCGGCGTAAAGAATCGCCGCACTCTGTTCAGAATTCCGAGTTTTCGTGAGGCTGTTTTGATCACGGCTTCGATGTAGTCCCTTTGGTTCAGATCGCAGCGTATCGTCATACCGAGCATGTTGATACTGCTCTGCAGGCGTAGAGATGTACCTTGAAGAGTTGGAAGGGGAAGGAATGGTGACTTTTTTGCCGTGAACGCGCACACCTGTGTTTTCTTGACATTGAACTCAACCAGATTATTGGTGCCCCAATTAGATATGAGGTCCAATACCCGATTGAGCTCAATGACAAGATTAGCTCGATTCACTTCGGTTTCGACCCGCCCTGCCGCTGGGTGACCGTTATATCGTCCATGGACCGTACTATCATTTGCATAGCAACGAATATTTCCAAGTGGAAGCATATCATTGATATGCAGAAGGAACAGCGTGGGGGATAGAACGGACCCCTGAGGGACACCAGCGTTCACTGACATGCGCATCCATCAGATATAACACGGATTCTGCGCTCATGCAGGAAGCCAGCGACCCAGTTGCAGAACTGAGCAGGCAGACCGTATGCCGGGAGCTTGGAGAGAAGAGCTTTGTGCCAGACCCGATCAAAAGCCTTGGCTATGTCAAGGCTAACAGCTACCGACTCACCACGCTTGACAATAGCCTCACCCCAAAGATGTGCAACGTACGCTAGAAGATCACCCGTTGACCGTTTCGGCCGAAACCCGTATTGGCGATCGTGAATTATGGAGTGTTCTTCTAGGTAGTGGACAAGTTGTTTATTTAAAATGCGCTCCATTACTTTGCACAAAACTAAAGTTACGGCTATGGGGCGGTAATTCGATGGATCTAACCGATCTCCTTTTTTGGGGACCGGTTGCACATTAGCTTCTCTCCAAGATTCCGGCACACAACCTGAAGAGAGCGAGAGACGGTAAAGGCGCGTTAACACGGGGGACAACTCCGCTGCACACATTTTTAGGACTATTGGAGGGATGCCATCAGGACCATTAGCTTTCCGGACATCGATTGACTGCAGCTCCGCACGGACGTCACGCTGCCTGATTTTAAAATCGGGCATTGTGTGGCCACAGTGAGAAATAGTAGGTGGCTGTGCATTGCAGTCATCGACTCGGGAGTTAGCCGCAAAGAGTTTGGCCAGGAGATCGACTTTCTCCTGCGGCTTGTGAGCTAAAGTTCCGTCAGGACATCTCAATGGTGGCAGCGAGGGTTGGCAGAAGTTCGATTGCACGGCTTTGGCCAGACGCCAGTAGCTACGGCTGCCCGTAGGATGCGTCAGTAATTCTTGGCCGACTCGTGCAACGCGCTGGGTTTCCGCTCTAATGTAAGCTCTTTCCGCTCTTTTGCAGGACTTGGTGGCATTATTATAGGCTGCTTTCAGCGAGCGGGTTTCGGGATCCCCAAGAGCTTTACCTCTGATCCAAGCGCGGTATGCCGCCTGCTTGTTATCAGCAGCGTTGGCACACTCGCGGTTGAACCATCGGTTGCGCCTGCCTTTGCTGATGAGATAAGAGTGCGGAATATAGTATTCCATCCCTAAAACTATCTCATCAGCAACTGCAGTCGCACTAGCTGTCGGGTCCTTCCCACTGAAGCAGCGCTGCCCCCAAGGAACGGATGCGAAATAGTCCCGCATACCATCCCAATCTGCCGACGAGTAGTGCCAAATCTGGCGTTTCGATACCGCTGAAGGCGGTAGCGGGGCCAGAGGCACTTTACTGGATACCAAGCAGTGATCCGAAGATCCCAAAGGAGCTCGAACCTCCACTCGGTAGCCAGCTGGGCGACTCGTCAGCAGAAGGTCCAACAAAGAGGGCGCGTGACCGACTATGTCTGGGATCCTGGTGGGCTGGTTCACCAGTTGAGTCAGGTCGTGCGTGAGAGCGAAAGCATGGGCAGTTCTACCAGCATGGTCAGTTTTGGAGGAACTTAACCACAACTCGTGGTGAGCATTGAAGTCCCCCAAAAACACCAATTCCGCCGATGGAAACCGCTCCTGCGCATCATCTGCTACCCGACTAAGATGGTCCATAAGTCGAGTTGTCTCCATGTCGCCATTATGGGATCGGTAGACGCAGACGTAGACACGGCTATGTGAGTCCAAGTCGACGTGTACCACAAGGAGGGAAAAGGAAGGGTCCTCCAGACAGCGCAGACGGCGACAGCAAACATCCGTCCGAACGAACAAGCAAACTCCGGCTTTGGCTTTGAAGGATTCTTCAAGCACAAAGCCCGGATAGTGCAGGTAGCTGGTGTCGGCCGGACAGATTATTTGCGTCTCCGTCAAAAACAACATTGCTGGCCGTGCCGTCTCAAGATGGTGGTGGACGGCATTGAGGTTTACATGGAGTCCGCGGATGTTAGCGAACTCGACCTCAAACGGTATAGTTGTGGTGGGGGTGTGCACCGCTGTAGGACCAGTTTTATTGTGAGGCGCTGTCATGGTGGAGAAAAGGAGGGAGGCGTGAATCGAGGAAATGCTACCGCGATGCAAATAGTCAAAGTGCAGCGGCCTGTTTCACCAGGGATCTGCCTACAGATGAGTATAATTAACCCGCCGAACGGAAGGGCCCCCGAACCCCCCCGGGAATGGCCGCCGGGACCCCACCTTCCGGTCACCAACCGGCACGACGGACCACCCCGAGATTATGCGTGGCATGGTGAGGCAGCCTCACGAGCTGGTTAGGCTCGCTTGGGCCCCTGTACTGTGCCACGGGCGGCCAGCGGGACAGCCGTTTCTACGGGTCTCCCTGGTCGGCGGGTTAACGAAGTCCTCCTGGCACTGGTTTGACGGAAGCCTCCACAGACCAAGTGCATCGCAGTAACATCCACTCGAGCTCTGGTTATACGCTGGCTGATCCCGAAACGCGACCGACAAGCGGTCACTTGACGGGTTTTACACCATGCGTACGGTGGTCACTAACCAGACGGGCAAGCCCTACCACGCAGTGGAGCATATGGAAGCTCGAAAATCCGTTAGTCGCCTCTTACGACACCCACCGGAGGAGAGGGGCGGAGAATAGTATTCTTTCTCCGTCTCCGCACGGATAGAAAATAAATAGGCCCAGGTCACTGGCTCCCTGCTTTGGAAAGCACGTTAAGCTTCCCAATGGTGGTCGTTATGGCATGTGCTGGTAATGTGAGCCTAGCAATAGTAGTTTATAGAATCAGAAGCTTCAGTGCAGCAATTAGCACTTGAAAATAAAAAGTAAAAAAAGTTTATAGAATGATAATAAAAACTTGCATCAATACATAGTAAAATCACTTTCGGAAACAAATATTATTAATATTTTGCTTCAATTTATAACTTTGTGTTAAATATAATTTGTTAAACATTGTTATAAAATCAGAGCGGAGGACACAGCTGACAAGACTAGCACGTCGAGCAAACAGGAGTCGAGTAGCGACCGCGAGACGAGCATGTTCGAAGAAGCCTACTCGGTCACCAACTTCGTTAACTTCCCTAAAGGTGGGTCATTTTCCTTAAGAAGCGGTTAAAGCATATCCCTAATAGTCACATTTAAATTTCAGAGTTAAAATTCAAAATCCAAAATAGAAGTCAAAGTTTATTCATGAAGTTTTTGAAAATAATCTTTGGTTTGTTTGCACGACTTTTT
This sequence comes from Eudonia lacustrata, assembly GCA_947562085.1. Lineage (NCBI taxonomy): Eukaryota > Metazoa > Arthropoda > Insecta > Lepidoptera > Crambidae > Eudonia > Eudonia lacustrata. The sequence goes on from OX387340.1 coordinate 12,795,899, forward strand.
TGGACTCAAATATTTATGTTTAGATATAAATCTATCTATAAACTCATGTTGATGTATATTATAGAAAAACACTATAATCACTTATTAGACTTTTCCGCAATCTAGATGTCCCAGCCCAGGACCCACTTTTGAATACTTACCTATGTTTTGTCCATTTGTAAATGTTTTAAGAATTGTAATAATCTATAGATTTACTTTTTTATGATGTCAGGTTTTGCATTCGCTTGCGGGCCTGGTTACGTGCATATGTTCGAAAAGGAAACATTGCATCACTGGAGGAAGAGAAATGTTTTTAGAATTTCCAAGAAATGTTATAAGTAAGTATGCTGATTTTATTTATAAATTTTATAAAGAAGGATTTATTGCATCTGCTGATATTGAATAGAAGAAACGCTCGATTTTCAATTGTTTAATTAAACTTTTCCTAACTTTTTTGTAAAGGATTCAAAATATTTTTTTCTTTTACATACTTAAAGATTTTCTTTTAATTTTTAGGCACACTCGTGAACATCCTATATGGTCGCCATTAGATGCTATACAGCATATTACTGTAGATCCTAACCAAGAGACGCTTCTCATCACAACCCTGCGGAAACAGCTGTACCATGTTAAGTTGTTTGGGCAGCATATGTTACAGGTGAGAACCAAATAAACGACTCTGCCTCAACAAGAAATTTAACAAAGGGAATAATTTAATTGCGATAATTATGTTGCGGACGCTTTCGAAATCCTTTTTAATACCTTTTTTGTTCTTATTTTTTTTTTTTTTTTTGAATACTGACATTTATGTTTTTGACTTGGTGCTGTCGTGATTATCATGGTATCGTGTGTTGTTGTGTTGTAATATTGTGATTTGTAATATAGTTAAAACCCACTATCTTTCCTGTTTTTTGAATATCTTTAGTTAGTCTCCATTAGTCCCTTCCATTAAGCTTTGTCGTTTTCAAATTACCTAGAATTGTCCGTTTTATAATATGAGTCAATTCGAGTATCTACCTACCACAAAATTAATAAATAGTTATTATTTATCAGCCATTTGTCATTTTTGTTGTGTCCAATGACCGGCAATGAAAATGTAAGTATATTTTTTACAGAACTAGTTGACAGGAAGATTTGAGATTATATTTTTACTCGTAGTATGTTAAAAAATAATAGCGTAAAATGTTTATATAATTTTAACGCAAATTTTGTTGCGAACAAATTACAAAAAACACAAATGTTGAAATTAGTACTTATTTGTAAAAATATTATGATCGGGTGTTAATGACGGTAGTTGTTGACATTGAATGGGCGCCTTTGGCTTTCAAAGTAAAAAGTAAATAGTGTTGAATAATTTCGGCGGGCTGGTTAGAACCACGATAGCTCAATTGGAAGAGCACCTGACCCGGTATGTCAGAAGGGTGCAGGTTCAAACCCTGCTCGTGGCAATTTTTTCAACATTTGTGTTTTTTTAAATAACAGCGTCTCATAGTCTGTTAGTTATGTTGTAGTATCTTTTTAAATTGTAATAAGCTTGTTGGCTAAAATGAGACCTATCTATTTATCATCAGCTCATTTTATGTCCCCACTGCTGAGGCACGAGCCAGCCAGGATAGAGAGGTCAGACCATAAACCACCACGCGGGCCAGTGCGGATTGGTGGTTGTTAACGGCTGCTTATGCAGCCGGGACTCTGGGACCAACAGCTTTACGTTGCAACCTACCTATTATTATGTATTACTAGATGACCCGGTGAACTTCGTATCACCTACATGTTGGTGAAAAATATGGTCAAAAGTTAAACATTATCGGCTGGGGTGGGAAATTACTCTAAACATTTCTTGGCCAACATCCAAAAATATAACAATTGCTTTCAAATGACGTTGTTTGGCGTAACGCATATTGTACAGGAAAATTTCGTGCCAACTTTCAAAGTAGTATACCATAATTATTGTTTTTGATAAATTATTAATTTCCCACCCCAGAAACTAATGAGCGTAATGGATGTCCCACCAATTGTGGACCAATTGTGGCAATTTTACTTTACCACCAGCACAACACAATCCAGTAGATTCACCGCTGTATTTTAACGCTTTACAATATTGACAAATGGTTTTCATTTCCCCAATTGTTACGGCACAATAATCTATTTCCGGGTCGTAGTGGAATGCTACTCGTTCCAGGTTTACAGGAACACTGCGTCTGCGGAATCGCTCTATTTCATTGTGTCGTGCTCGCTGTTGTTGTGTTTGGTGTGCCCGATTTCGTTCCATTCTAAGCCTATCTACTTCATTATTATTCACTGCGGAACGCAATTCTGTCATACAAACGAATGTTATCTCTCGCTGGTCGTCAGTGCAGTTTGAACGTGAGTTAGTTAGTTTGATTGACTTCGACAACCTAAGTCAAGTCCTCTTCTTCTTGGCATTTTAAAACAATAACAGTAAATAAAGTTTTCGCGCACTGACAAACTGATGGTAGATTTTAATAATCGTCTTGAAATTTATTTATTTATTTTCTTTTTACGACAACCAACTGACACTTTTACACATCTTTTATTTCTGAAACAGAACTGTTTTGTATTGCAACAAAACAGACCAAAGAGTTCGGACCTCATACTACAGCTATGAAACATACACAATACACACACATATAAATATTTGACAACCAACCAAGTGACAAAAAACATCAAATGTTTCACAGCTAGGAACATTTTGTTGTACGTACCGCTTTGACAGTTTCCATGACAACGAAACAAACAAATAATTTTGCATAGGAAAATTAAATTGTGGTTTTTAGTATTTTCCGTTACTTATTATTTATGTTTCTCACCGCTTAAACCTTCGCTGAACTTCCACAAATATTTCAAAATCAAAATTAGCCAAATTGGTCCAGCCATTCTCGAGTTTTATTCTTGATTTTTATATATATAGATAGATGTAACAGGTGCAATGTCATTTGCATGTCCTAGAATCCAGAAATTGCCTTTATGGAGCTCGGCCCTGCCATGCATTATGGACGCATCAACTCCCTGTCGATGTGTGCTTGGAAACCGATATTCATGACGTCAGGCGAGGAAGACAAGAGCATCAGGATATGGAACTACATGACGGATGATGTAGAGCTCATCCGGCTGTACCAAGAAGAAATCTACTGCGTCTCGTTACACCCTACCGGTAAAATTGTGTTGGTGTGAACTATAAAACAAAATAAAATATTTTTTTTACTATATAGTTCTCGACATTATATTAATTGGATGGTAAAGAATTACGGGTTTTTGACAAAATGATTTTATTACAGAATTCCGATAACTTTTGTTCTTACATAATATTATATTATTGACTTTTAAGGATCGAACTATATTATGCCTTTTTGAAAAAAGACGAAGTGTTGAAAAAATTCCACGGGCTAGATTCGAACCCGCACCCCGTGACATGCCGGGTCAGGTGCACTATATACCAACTATGCTATCGTGGCTCAATCCAATTCCGAAATTAATCAACACTATCTACTCTTACAGCCGGTTGCACCAAAATTGATATAGATTTACAAATTCATTTTTACTTTTTACTTATACTATTCCGTTACTTTCACGAATTCGTAAATGTACGTTGCACCAACAAAATACGAGTAAAAGTATCAGTAAAATTACTTGCTACACAAATAGAGCGTTAATTTTACCAGTTAACCTCAGTAGTTTTTTACTACCATGGTAGTTTTTAACCGACTTTAAAAAAGGAGGAGGTTTCTCAATACGACTCGTATATATATTTTTTTTTTATGTGTTCGCGGATAACTTCGTCGTTTATAAACCGATTTTGATGATTTTTTTTTTGGAAAGGAGATATCCCAACTGTGGTACCATAATAAGGATCACAAGGAAAACCAGGATCTGATGATGGCATCCCAGAGAAATCGAGGGGAACCTTCGAAAATCGTAGTAGCGACTAATGCGCTTGTTTTCATAAAGTATTTCAAAGCACTACTATTTAATGAAGGTCTGGAGTCGATCTAATGATGGAGCCGAAAGACAGTCGAGGGAACTCCTCAACGATTTACAGCAATTACATGGTGTTTGGGCTTGATTAATTTGTATTGATGAGAACTTTACACCAAGATGGGTTGTGACTGCCATTATGGGTCTGATGATGAAGACGAAGGTCATTAAAGGGAACTCCTCAACGTTTTACAGTAGCTACCTTGTGTTTGGTCTTAATTCATTTCTATTGATAAGAACTTTGCACTCCCTTATGTTATAAGTGCCATTACAGGTCTGATGATGGAGACCATAGACTGTCGAGGAAATTCCTCAACGATTTACAGCAGTTACCTTTTGTTAGGATTACTTCATACGGTTCAATATGCCAAAATGTTTAGTTCGTACAAAAATAATACCTAATTAAGATTGAAGTTTTTCATAGGAATACAACTACCTACTAGGCGGTCGTTTCCTCATCCGAGAAGCATCCTTGTTAGGTCTACGTCTACCCATCACTAAAAATCGTAAAATAAAATAATTTTTAACAAAAAAAAAACGACTTCATAAACAGGAAACTTAAAAAAGTAAAAACAGCTCTAAAAAGCAAGAAATAATATTGAAATCATATTATTAATTACCTAGATACGAATATCAGTTTAAAAAAATGTCTACTGAAGTCGGGTGGTTGGTGGTCAGAAATTGTAGAAGATATTATAGTGATTTATTCTCTCAGAGCACGTATCTTTAAATAAATAGAGCGTTTTCTAACCTCCAACACGAATTGCAAACACGAACGAACTGTCATAATCTTATACTTTTACGTTATGAGCAAGGTTTGAGCTCCGTAAAAAGTAACCGTATAATGTAACCGTAAAACGTATCGCAAAGCGTGGTACAACAACGTTTTACATTATACGTTTACTTTTTACGTTACTTTTTACAAATTCGTAAAATGAAAGTTTTGGTGCAACCGGCTGTTACTCTGCAAGCCAACTAAAAAATAAAAATAAAAATGCGTAAAATTATAAATAACAGTAATAATAGCACAGTATTGACTGTGATAATAGGTATATGCCTCACTTAATTTAGAGATACATTTTTTTATTTTATTTTATATACATTTTACGGGTAAGCACAGTGCCTTGATCTCACCTGATGGTAAGTGATGATAAGGCCAATGATGGAAGCGCACTTCACCCGGGATCCTCACTAGTGAGGCACTGGCTATCTTATCTCTAACTGCCGGAACACAACAACAAACATTGATGCTACAAACATTGATGTTATGGCGACATATTTAGATAAGATGGTGGTAGCTAGCCAGGCGGACAAACAAGCCCTACCACCAACCAAACTGAGTACACAAAAATGTACCCTCCGCTGGGAATCGAACCCGGGACCTCTGGGTCTAAACCGGTGGTCTTAACCACTAGACCACAGAGGCGGTTGAAATACATGGAGAATTGGAGATACTTAGGCAGGCACTAAAGTATTGCAGCTACGAAAAATAATGATTGAACTGAGGGCAGCCATACACGGGCAGCTTGAAGCTTCTGCAATTCTGATGGCTGCTTCAAGCTGCGACTGCATAGTGAACTACAGTCTTCTATTTACAAACATAGACCTTAAACTGAAACTTAGACCTGTCCTTTTAAAAACACAACATTTCAAATCTAAAACTTTGATGCTCTTCTTCCAGGTTTGTTCGCCATAGTTGGATTCTCTGACAAATTGCGTTTCATGGTAGTGCTGATTGACGATTTCGAGGTGATGAGAGAATTCCCAATCAGGAACTGCAAACGGGCCAAGTTCAGCACCAACGGCCACCTGTTCGCAGCCGTTAACGGACAAGTCATCCAAGTGTTCTCATCTACGTCTTTCCAGAACGTCTACAATTTAAAGGGCCACAATGGCAAGGTAAGTTCACCTTTATTTTAAGTTACAACATTTTGTTGTGCTTATTATAAAGTTTCTAAAATACGAATTTAAATTACATTGTTTTGGATTGACACGACTGCATTGCGTGCGTATAGGCTTTAGGGCTCGAGAGGAGAGTCCGACATAGCCATTACCTATTTGTCTCCTGGCTCCTACACCACGGTACTCGCAAGGCATTTTCTCCAGTTCAGAAAAGGGGCTGTTTGTTCAACTCAATAACTTCTTACGAGATTAACAACATCCGTTTTCTAAGTAGTTGATAACCGATACATTTATGCTGCAACAAGGTCAATTAGGTTTATCTCGCCCTATCAACAGTCAACAGATACGATAGGCCAATGTTGTCATTGTAAGTGCACCCTTTCGTGACATTTAATACATGTATGACCGTGTGTGGAGGACATTATAAAATAAATGTTGCATTAGATTCTCTAAAATCGATATTATTATCAAATAATATGGCAAACTCTCTTTGCTGCACACTTTATATCCAACAACAGTTCTTCCAAAATAGCCTTTCTAAAAAATTATAATAAGGAAAATGTTAGTAAAAAAGGGGCATTTAGACTTTCATACACAGAGTCGTCAAGCCGTCATACCGCTATCCATATGAAAAAGTTTTAAATATTAAAATGTTGACCCAGGTGACATCCCTGGCGTGGTCTGCCGGCGACCTGACGCTGGTATCCTGCGGCAGCGAGGGCGCTGTGTACGAGTGGAGCATGTCTTCCGGGCAGCGCGTCGGCGAGGTCATCCTCAAGACCAACCAGTTCAACGCATGCTCCGTCAACAGGTTACACTTAACCAACCAGTTCTTTAATTTATTTCTATTTTTTTATAGCCTACGGGTAAGCTTGGCCTTCATCTCAACTGATTTAAGTGATGATAAGGCCGTAGATGGAAGCGCACTTCACCCAGAACCCTCAACTACTGAGGCACTGGCTATCTTATCTCTTCTGCCGGAACATAACATTGCTACAGAACAGACATTGATGTTATGGCGACATATTTAGATAAGACGGTGGTAGCTAGCCAGGCGACAAAGAAACCCTACCACCAACCAAACCGAGTACACAAATGTACCCCCGCTGGAAATCGAACCCGGGACCTCTGGGTCTGAGACCGGTGGTCCTATCCACTAGACCACAGAGGCGGTTAGAGAGTTAGGGCATAAACTTTATGCCATAAAGGGTGACTGCTTATGGTGGTCCAAGATTACCCTGGTGGCACGTACGTAGTCGGGGCGGTGGTTTAGGAGAGAGTCCCACATAACAATTCGACTTCCCTAGCGCAGTGATATCCTACTAATGCATATTCTAAAGCGTGACAAGCTTGACACCATAAGTACGAGTACCAAATTTTATAAACCGGAACCAAGACATCATGTTTTGGTTTCGCTGAAATAAAATCATGTTTTTTTCCCTTTTCAGTAATGGCAAAACTACTTACGCAGTTGGGTCCGATGGAGAAATCAAAGAAATAGGCTCAAACACCATCAGAAGGAATTTACCCTTAATCGGATGCGCGCTTGATACCATCATTCTGTCTCGCTCTGACATGATGCTTTTTATAACGGGAGGTGAAGGAGGGGTGACTTCCGTGCAGCTACCACTTTTAGATAAAGCCATTTATAACGAGTTCCACATGCACAATGTAAAAGTGACAGCAATCGCCTTGTCCTATGACGATCAGATTTTGGTGTCCGTAGCCGATGACGCATCGATATGTTTGTGGAGGCTGACTAATGCTGATGGCAGGGCCATTGCGTTGGACAAAGACTTTGCTTATTCCAAAGAGATACTGATCAGTAAAAGAGACTTGAAAGAGAAAATAAACAGCATCAACGTAAGTAGATATTTTGTTTAAATTTAAAAAAGGTTTAAGTTTCTATAGTTTCTTAAAAAGGAGTTTTACACAACTTTTTATTATTTTAGCTGCTGAGCACTAGGATGAGCGAGTTGGAGACAGAACATACATACCAATTACGCCAAGCAGAGGCGACACAGGCGGAGAAGCTAAAAGAAGTTCATGAGGGCTACTGTGCCGCCATTGAAGAACTCAAGGAAAAGAACGAGGTACGTTCAACTGAATATTTATAATAAGTCAAAATTATTAGGTATTTCATAATGTAAAACTTTATGAATAGAAAATTGTTTGATAATTGATAGATCAGCGCATAATTTTCACAAATGGTTTACCAGCTATATTCACCTTTGTATTACAGTTCGTAGGCTGACAAATAAAGCACTGAAAATTTATTTTTAAATATAGTTATAAAGAACAATTAGGTAGAAGTAGCGACGGACACATTAGTCTGTTTATCGCAGCCTATATAAAACTACGATAGCGTTATGCAGCCGACAGGCAGCGCCATCTCTTCACATTACTGGAGCTACAATTATTATTACAATACTGTAGTAATGATGACGACGGTTGTACACAGTCGATGGAGAACGAGCACACGCACGAGATCGGCATGATCCAGCAGGACATCCAGAAGCTGCGGTCTGGCCACGAGCGCACGCTGCAGGCGCTCGAGGCCGACTTCAACATCCGCCTCATCAGCGAGTACGACAGATACCAGGTAGGTACCGCTTTTCTTCTGCCCTTGACATGGTTCAATCACCAGCTCTTAAATGAGAAGCACAATTGCGCAGTGGCAAACGCGCTCAGTCTGCAATTGCTGAAATTGAGCAACTTTCGCAAAGGCCGGTGATCGGATGGGTGACCAAACATTTTACATGTCCTCCATGCTTCGGAAGGCACGTAAAGCTAATGCAGCTGCTGATGCATCCGGGAGCTGGCAGTTGTTAGCAACCACCAATCCACACTGGGCCCGCGTGGTGGTTAATGGCCAGATCTCCCTGTAGTGTTTTTATCTATAAGGAAGGTTCATGCCCTAGCAGTGGGACATGGCTCACTTTCTATTAAAAGCACTCATTACACAAACCTTCTACACCTAGCTGTTTTCACATCAGGTGGGTTGTGGGAGTGGGTAACCATGAGTAGTGGGAGTGGGTAACCATGAGCTCTTAAAGCAATATCGTAGTACACACGACGCCTGTACATCAGACTACCACAGACTCAAATATCCTCAATAGACTTTGAACTTTACGTATATGGCATATGGTTGAACATTTACTGAAGAAATTTGACAGTTTTGGATAGGTTGATGTGCTGGCGTATGTACCTAGTAGTGTTGTTGCGATTGTGAAAAACATTGCACTAGTATTAGTGCAATGTTTTTCACAATCGCAACAACACCTAAAGCTCATGATGCTATGATGCATGATGCTATGATAAAGCTCATAGTGCCTAAGAGCTCATGGTAAGGCCGCTGGACTTGCTACTGCTTAATGTCAGGTAGAGCAGTCATTTGCCTACTCATCTTTAAAAAATAAAAATTTTGAACAGCACAGAGAACAAACTGATGCCGGGCTTTATGTGCATGCACCTAGGCTATACGAATCAGTTGTGCTATTCTGAAAAGTTTAATTGCGAAATCACTTCTGAATCCGCGGTGAGATAATAGTTTAGCATTCCTAAAACGAGTGAGTTGGACACTAGCGCCACCGAGTGATAACAGAAGCGAGAAAAATTAAACCGCGTGAATATTTTGACGTTTTTCAAATACAATTGATATTATGAAACCAAATTCGCCCGCCCTAACGAAAGTCATCTCGTATCTCACACACGAATTCACTTGAAGTGACTGTGACTTTCGAGGTGATTTGCCATTTTCAGAATAGCACTGCAGTTTTGCCGTGCCTATAACCTTGGGCGGCTAATCGACTTCATACGAGAGCTAGGTAAGATTAATAACTAATCTAGCCAAAATAATGGCTTCCAGTTTTGTTCGCGGCACATTTAGAACGACAGTGGTGAGAATATGAAATATATACAAGAATACCAGTAATGTAATGTAGCTATCAGCTAGTCAGAATGGTATAGTTAATAAGTGTTGCAAAATAAAATTACCTTTATGTACCAAAATCAAAATAAAACAAAAAAAAATATTTATATTATATATTTATTAATTATGTAGAGTCTCGAAGACAAAACGGCTCGCATGAGAAAAGATTACGAGCAGCGTCTTGAGGACTTGGCGGAAAGTAAGCGCAATGCTCTCAGGGAGATGAACAGCATGTTCGAGGCCAGGCTCGAAGAAAAAGATCTATTGCTACTAGAGGTAAGGCCACTGATGATAGTTTGAATATCCATTATGTTTCGATTTGAAAAAAGAGTTGAAAAAGTTCCACGAGCGGGATTCGAACCCGCACCCCATAACATGGCGGGTCAGGTGCACTACCAACTATACATACTATCGTGGCTCAATCCAACTCGCCGAAATTAATCAACACTATCTCATAAACAGTAACACTTACCTACTCTGTAAGCCAAAGGACCCATAATTAATGTCGACAACTACGTCATCAACATCGGATCTTATTATTTTTACAAATATTAAAGATCAGTTACGAATTTCTTCAACACTTTGTCTTTTTTTTAAATTGTAATTTTTTCGCAACAAAATATTGCGTTAAATTATTTATAACCATAATCATTATGTTTCGTCTAGAAGTCCTTTGTAAATGTTTCGTTGTATATTCTTAGTTACAAGAACAAGCCGACATGGAGACGAAGGAGCATGAGACAATAAAGACGTCTATAGAAGAAGACGCCGACCGCGAAATCATAGAAATAAGAACAGCATACGAAGTCCAGCTGAAAGAAGAAAAGGATGCCAACGTCAGGCTCAAGGGGGAGACGGGGCTAATGAAGAAGAAGCTCATCAGCGCCCATAAGGAAATTGACGAGTTCAAAGTTCAAATATCACAGTTGAAAGGTAAAACAAGGAACCGAGTGGGCTTAAAATTGTTTAAGAATTTGTCTGAACTTTTCGGCCATCCCTATTCCTTACCATATCCTTACCCTTAGGCAAGTTTGATTCAGAATCAGGAGTCATCTTTCACACTTTTCGTAGTTATTGTTTTGAAATTGATTGCTGTCATTGGTTTAAAAGTTTGATTTAGGAGCCATCTTGCTCACTTTTCACAATTATTTATATGTTGGATTGATTGGTGTGACGGATGATGGTGAAAAAAGAACACGATGTTAAATGAAAAAATATAAAAATTTTGTTTCTTATACTAAAATATAGCAATAATGAATTGTCATTACTAGCTTCTAAGTAGGTACAGTACCTACATCTAGGTATAATATATTTTTCTAGGTACTGTAAGTTAGGCCAATGGACATTACGAACAATAAATTGCAAAACGTAGGTATTATACACACGGCGGCAGCTCAACCTACCCAAACCTGTCAAATTTCTCCAATGAATTTTGATCCTTATAACCAAACGATAAAGTTCAAAATCGATTGTAGAAATTTGACAGTTTTAGGTAAGTTGATTTGTCGCCGTGTGTACCTACAATAAAAATGTATTGTTTCGGTTCTTTATTCCTATTTAAGATGTTCCTAAACATTATTACAGCTGAACATAAGCAATTCCAAAAAGTTATATCTACATTGGAGAGAGACGTTGCTGATCTGAAAAAGGAGATTTCTGAAAGGGACGGAACTATTCAGGACAAGGAGAAGAGAATATATGAACTCAAAAGGAAGAAGCAAGAACTAGAGAAATATAAGTTCGTGTTAAATTTCAAAATAACCGAGTTGAAGAACCAGGTGTGTCCTTATTACAATACTCTTATTTATGCAAACACACAATATATTTCTACAAATTCCTATAAGAGTACTCTCTTATTGGAATTTGGAATTTTGAGTACCTTCCGCCGCTACATCATCACTGCAAACTCCCGAGAGAAAAAAATCTGATAGAGATATTTTGTGTTTCTCATACACAATAAAAAGGAGAGTTTTTAAGATAGTATGCCTAAGCATACATATAGACGAATAAAAACAAAGTAGATAGGTACCTACATAGAAAGTTTTGACTATACAGATACTATATGTAGGACACAAACGCTACTACAAAAAATTGTCAATGATACAACTATTTCATATTAACCATAACTAGGTACATATTGTGGTAAATACCACAGACATCATCGGACAAAGTCCGCAATGAGAGTGGCCGTTGGCGCTAACCGCAAATGTTAATAATACCTAGGTAGGTACTGTTAAACATTGACAAAGCCATTACTTTTGCTTATAGAACAAGTTTAAACTTATTGCTATTGATATAAGTATATAACTTTGCCCTGCATGTGTCTGACTTTAGATCGAACCCAAGCAACGTACCATAAGAGAGTTAAGGGTGCAAATTGACGACATGGAAAATGAGGAACTAAAATTACTAAATGTAAAACATGACCTCGGTATGATTCATCGCAATAATTACGATAGCCTACGATTGCCTAGTTTCCGTAATTGAAAGTAGGTTGCTTCATTATTGCATTATTCACAATCAGCGGAAAAAAGTTACAGCTGTGTTTCATATTTGTTCAAATTACATCTTTTTCTTTTTTTTTATCTCGTCTAAATGTATGCCGTTCTCATTTCTCGGAGCGTAGGTATTAAGGAAAAATACACAAAAAAATTTAGTTCTTAAACCCTTACTTTACTTAGGTAAAGACCTAACATTATCCCTATTTATAAGTATAAAGTTCTCATAATTGACAACATAATTTTATCTTTATACCTAACCCTTGGCAAAAGGTTGAACACATGTTGTGTCCGTTATAAGCTTTAATTAGGGCATAGACAATTGAGTAGTATTGTCAAAAATTTCGGAAATCCAATGGTTACTTAGTGAGAGTTCTCGCTTTTAACATTGGCTTACTACTTCTTCCACTTTTTTCAAACTTTTAGCTAGAACCTATTTTCGTCCAAGGAGCCGGACCTTATTTTTAGATTTACCTACGTTCCTCGTGCAAACCTTAGAAAATTGCCTAAATCGAAATGTTAATTTTTATTCTGTATTTTATTTCAAACAGATAGACCCACTAGAACGAGAGATCAAAGAGAAAAAGCTACGAATACTAGAACTGGAAGTATCATTAGAGACACTTTTAAAGCAAAGAGCGTTTCGCGGTACCTAAAAATCTCACTTATTTTGTAATCTAGAAGCAGTTGTAATTTTTTTCACGGCCATTTAATTTTATTTTGATGTCATCGAGGTTATATCACATCTAGGCACTAATTATAGCACTTATCCATTTTGGTTGCTGTAGGTAGGTAGCAGTTACTCACAAGTTAGTAGTTGCTATCATTTTTATGTTGTTAGTGTTAATTATCTTTGTATGACACAATATAATACAGGTATTGAATACCTATTGATTTACTTTTGTAAACTTACTAAGTAAGTATTTCACTGTTTGGTACCTACTCTTTAAAATTCTTCACAGAACTTAAAATCAGTCAGCTGAATGAGAAGTTGACATCGGCCAAGAAGGATTATTTGAACGAGGCAGATCGTAATCTGACATTGAAGAATACTCTTAAAAAGATCAAAATCGATTTGCACAATATGACTGCGAACTTTCAAGACCCGACAAAATTAAAACTTAACGTCAAAGTGAGTATTATACGCACGTGGGTTGCAGATGATCTGAGAAATAAAATTGCTTTCATCTTTCGAAAACAGTAATATTCGTTCAGCCCAACAGTTGAAGAACTGTGTTCCGATCCACTTTTGGATATTATTTTTGGTACATTGAACTGATTCGCTTTGTTATAGTGTTATTCAATGTGTGACGAAGGCTCATCGCGTGCTATGCCACTAAATGTACCTATTCAGCGGCAAGTTCTTATAACTGTGTTTTACCTAATTATTTCAAACACTTCAAACGGACCTACTACCACATACTTACTTATATAAAATCTAGGGTTAAATCGTAGGGTTAAACGTCAGGGTAAAATACTACATATATTTAAAATAAACGTGAGTCCGTACAATGAATAATATTCATATAGTTAAGTAATGTGGTCGTCCAAAGCCCAAAACAAAAGGTAACGGAAGGCGCATTTGTCCCAGACCCAGACAGACCAGCCATTCAATTTCTATACAATAATATTTAACTACAGCGCAAGCGCAAACCGCCTTATGGGCTGCTTCAGATTAGGATAGCCGGTATACCTAGGTAGATTAGGTGAAAAATCAATTGCCGCATGTATGTCAGTTGTCACAGCATCACTTGAGAACTTGAGTTGTGTTCGTAATTATTGTCAGGACAAGGTTTGTATAAAAAAAAAGTTAGCGAGCTGGTAAAACCATTCACGGGTGCGGGTGTTCACTGAAGCGGACGAAATCGCGAGCGGGCGAGCATATATAGTTTTATTTTATTTTATTTCATTTATTTGCATTTCTTGTGTATAAAAAGGTCTTACAAAGTATAGAGTGCAGTTTAAATTTCCGTGTGTCAGGCACTGTTCCACAAGTACGTGGAAGACATCGATTTCGTGCGCAGCCGCATTGCAGACGATGAAGCCATACGCGAGTTCAACCGGCAGCGGGACCACCTCGAGAAGCAGGTGGCCGCGTTCAAGCAGCAGCTCGCCAAGGCGCTGGGCGGCTCCAAGAGCGACATCGGCAAGATCATGGATGTTAGTACCTTCCTTACTTATATAATATAATAAGAGGACGATCGACAACCCAGAGAAGTATTTGGCAGCGCTCAAGCAGCAGGTTGCCAAGGCGCTGGGCGGCTCCAAGAGCGACATTGGCAAGATCATGGATGTTAGTACCTTCCTTAATTATATAATATAATAGGAGGACGATCGACAACCCAGAGAAGTAGGTGGCAGCGCTCAAGCAGCAGCTTGCCAAGGCGCTGGTCGGCTCCAAGAGCGGCATTGGCAAGATCATGGATGTTAGTATCTTTCTTACTTTATATAAGGTGATAGCAGGACAATACCATTTCCTAGTTCATTAGGCAGCAGGACCAGCCAACAAAGCAGGTGGCAGCGCTCAAGCAGCAGCTCGCGAAGCAGCTGGGCAGCTTAAAGAGCGACATCGGCAAGATCGTGGATGTTAGTACGTTCGCTATTTGTAAAAGCAGTTTTTGGGCAAGTTTGGTGATCTCCCCTTGTGCTATTACAGTTCTTGCCTACGTAATACACTTGGAAGTTGTTTTTATTGCTTTGAACAGGCAAACCAGCAGGCGATCAATTCTGCTAATTCATTAACGTCTCAAGTCAGTAGGCTGATTTGGCCATTAGGACACTGGAAAAAATGTCAAAATCAGGCTACTGAAACACTACAGTAAACATTATAAATTACCAGGATTGATGCTTAAGTGTCGCCTGATGGTAAGCGGTCATCGATCGCCGCCCATGGACATCGACAACATTGTAAAATCTATCATTATTTATAATTCTCGATATAGGAGAACTGCACCCTACTGACCGAGATCAACAACCTGCGTACTGAGCTGAAGACGACGCGCACGCGCTGCTTCCAAATGGAGTCGATCCTCGGCTTGTCGGCGCGCTACATACCGCCCGCCACCGCGCGCGCGCGCCTCTCGCACGTCACGGAGGACCGCGAGAAACTAGACGAGAAGTTTAAGATGAGAATTGAGGTAATCGAACAACATGTCGCCATTTGCCGGTACCTTGAGTACATCTTTATACAACGTATAACCGAAAGGTGTCGTAAAAATGAAAAATGAAAAATTCAAAGTGTATCCGATCTAGATCTTGAATGTGTTGTTACTAAGACATTGTAGCAGCAGCGTCTGTGTTTGGCTGATTGGTTGCTGTATTGCTGGTGGGTTCCGATAGTAATAAAATACCAGGACTGCTGAATGACACGTCTTTATTCTTCTACATTCGCCAAGAGAGAGAGAGAAAGCAATAGTTGCCATTACAATATGTGACAAATAAACTTATATTTAATGTTGGCAACATTCAACAGTCATAATTATCAACTTTAATTAGTCATGCAATTATTGTAAATTAAATGTTTATATTAGTGAAGTCATGCGCGTCAGGCGCGCGCGCATAAGCAAGCAGCAGTGATCATAAATGTAAGTACACAGATTTCACTATGCCACTAGGGCTGCGACTTGTTTATTTTGACCTAGAATGACTTACCTGTGAATCACGAATAAATAATTTGAATTTGAACAGAAATATTTTATTAAAAATTGCATAACAAATTAAAGTTAAAAATGTCTTAGTAATTCTGCAAACGAGATCTAGAGCTTTGAATCTTTTCATTTATAACACACCTTTCTATTACACGTTGTATAGCGGATTTAATACTGATAGCTCTTTTAACTTTTTAAGTACCTACCGACTCTATGCTCATTGGAGTTCAATTTTAACTAAAATCGTCTTATTCTCAAACGT
Organism: Eudonia lacustrata; assembly: GCA_947562085.1. Taxonomy (NCBI): domain Eukaryota; kingdom Metazoa; phylum Arthropoda; class Insecta; order Lepidoptera; family Crambidae; genus Eudonia; species Eudonia lacustrata. The sequence goes on from OX387340.1 coordinate 12,812,114, forward strand.
GGGCTACGTTTTATTTTAGTAAATTAAGGCACAAAGAGACAGCTATATGCTGCTTTAACCAGGTTTATGACTGAAAAACGGTGGAACTAATTTAAACAGCTATTTTAAAAATTATCTTTTTATCCTTAGTACTGCCTACCTTTCTGATAATCCGAATCAAGCGTCTAAAATAAAGAGTTAATTAATTTTAAAAATTGAAAAAATTGAACGTGTATTTAGCTTTTCTAAGCTGTATCAAAAGCTATCGATAAAGGGGCATTCCGCCGCATCCGAATCCGTGACAGCAGACAAAAGGAGAATTATTGGCTATAGTTAGGATTTTATTATGGTTATACTGATCAGTATTAAGTAATTATTTCTAAAGTAAGTTAATTAAATATGTCCCAACAGGAGAGAGAAGAGATTATCGTCGCACTCAAGGAAGAAAATGAGCGATTACTAGGGAAGATTCGTTGCGTCGAATTCGATGAGCCGCAGAAGCCTTTTGAGTTGGACCCTGCTAAACCGGACAGAGAGTAGAATTTTAATCAATAAATGGTTTAGTTAATTTTAACTATTGCAGTTTTAATAATTTCTAAGTTTCAGTATTCATCATGCATTAATTATGAATTGTTGTATCGTTAGTAGATTTCACGCAAATCCGCTAAGGCGCACCCACACTAGAACTACAAATTCAAATGTTTTTAAAATACATTTTATAGCACACCTACATTTAAATATTAGTGCACTAATAAACAACTTAAGGGCGCGGTCCCATTAAAAGCTATTTACTAGTGGCTAGGAGCTATTTTGTAGTACAATAAAAGCTAAACTGCATTTTGAAGACAGAAATGGCAATATATATATATATGTATAGCTGCGCTGAAATTCCAAACGGACTCTCTTTGTTTTAGTGTGTTTAAGATGCGTTTATGGGTTTAACACGTTGACTGCGTAGCTAGATTTAAGCTACCTGCTACTGGTGCGTCACGAGATCTAAAAGAACTCGTTGTTGTCTTCTGCATATGACGGGACGAAATTCCATAGATGCCGTACGGACTGTTACATTAAAATCTTTGTATTTTAATGAAAATAACATATAATATAATGTGACACCAAAACCAAAAAGCTGATATAAGCTACAACCGTCGTCTTCGTAACCAATTGATTTAGAAGCGGAGAGGTCAAGTGTAAATAACGAAATTCTATGGTTGTTGACACATCTTCGTTTTGGTGGAGTCCAATAGCGAAGTTCGAAAAGAATAAAATGTATGGGATTGACATAAGCCGCGCTAAATCACGTGGTCAATCTTATGTCAATCCCATACATTTTATTATTTTCGAACTTCGCTATCGTTTTCTTAATGTTACTTTGGCTATCTCCACAGGCCCGATGCTTCGCCATAACAAAAGCTTGCGATGTCCCACATATTGGCAGCAGTTGCAGCACATTATTGTTTCTAGTGTGCGATGCGCCTTAAGATTTAAGACAACAAAACTTTTTCGTGTTGTCTTTAGGCGCACCACACGTTTGTGTTGTTGGTTTGCTTAAATGATTATTTTATTTCTTATCCTCTTAGCGACATAATATCAGGGCCATGACTTCTGCTGCGACATCACGGCTGAGTAAAGACCTCTTTGGTGTCGAGATTTGATGTGAGGTCACATTGCCACACAGTTTAAATTATGTATGATAGGTACCTATTTAAAATATATCATGTGCTTTGTTATTTGAATCGTATACCAGAACGCTAATATTATAAAATTTTAAGTAGGTAAGCAATTGTATTTAAATAATATAGTATGTAAATAGATAAGAAGATTGTATTAGCCTTAAGAATATTTACTATTATTTAGTAAAAAAAAAATATAAAATTTTGTTTTTGGGGACATTTAATAGTCAACTAATATAGTTACCTACTCTAACGGTAATCATCGGCAACTAATGTCTTTATAATGAAAACAATAAAAAGGCATTAGCGAGTTAATAATCAACAAACGGTGTAAGTAAAAACTTTTATTGACGCAGATAAATGCATTGATTCTAGTACAAATACAGAACATAATGGAATATCTTTTGCCGAATAATTAACAATACAATAACCCAAATCGGGATAAACGCGACCTTAGATAATATAACGATAAAGTCATTCATTAAATTCACTTCACGATTCGCACACCTTTACAAATTAAGTAAACGATAAAAAATAAATATTTGCTGAACGCCACACTCGCTTTATAAATACGAACCATCACCTATTAGCGTTAGCCAACACCTCCGTCTAGTAAACTATGCTGTGACCCGGAAACGAAACTATTACCATTCCTTTCATTAATCAGATAGTAAATAATAATATAATATTAATCTAATTGGCGTTTGTCATATATTGCATCCTATAAAAATAATAATTTATAGAACAAAAGGCAAAATGGCTTTGCGGCCTTTAGGGTACTCGGGGAACTCCTTTTTGTAGTTGCGATGTTTCCCGATGGCCCACACTGCCATCTGGTAGAAGCCAGCAGCGGCGAACAAGCCCGCTGGAAAGGAAATTTACAGACATTATAGCCTTTACACACGAAAGAGACGGGGTATCATAACATAACAACCTACACTATCAAATACAGCAATAAAACAATATAAATAACTGGTAATTATTTAAGAGGTTCGAGTGACTGGGTTTAACTGCCGTTTGTGTATGAATTGAAATTATTTTTATGCATAAAATTTATAAAATACAGTGAAAAAATTAAACGCCTACCCGACCCAGCCAGGAATCGAAGCTGGGTCTTCCGCAATCCGGGCGGCTGCACTGACCGCTATGCTACCGGAAAGGCTAACGTAAGCGCTGAATTTTGTCACTGCTTTAAAATGCTTCATCATCATCATCATCTCAGCCAAAAGACGTCCACTGCTGGACAAAGGCCTCCCCCAAGGATATGAGGGGTATTTGCCGTAATCGCCACGCTTGGCAGGCGGGTTGGCGATCGCAGTAGGTTGAGGGTAACCTCAGAGCTCTGCATTGGTCTCTTAGTCGGCTTTTACGACACCCACGGGAAGAGATAGGGTGGTGCAATTCTTTATCCCCGGCACCACACGGTGTTAAAATGCTTTTTGAGTGCTAATAGCGGCACAGCGTTTAATTTTTTCACTGTATTTTACAAATTTTATAAATATTTAATTTAGCTTCAGTGCAGCAATAGCACTTGAAAATAAAAAGCAAAAATTTATTTTTATTCAGTTTATCTAAACTTTACCTTAACCCTATCTTTTATAGTATCAAAGTTCCCCATACTATACTCCCGCCATTTTACGGAAATAGTGTTTGTAAACAAACATTTGAAAATGTTTCGTAATTATTCCACAAACATTATATTTCAGTTATATATTCCCTTAAGTAAAACTTGGCCAACCTAAGTAAGCTATAACAAAGTGCAGATATTTCTAAAACATACAATATAAAAAGTACTTTTGAGGATAAGTATGGGCGGTTTTTTTACAAACATTCTATCTATAAGATGGCCGAAGTATAATCAATCTCTCTCACCCTGTGTAGAACGAATTGAATTGATAACCCCTATTATAAAAAATCTAATAAATATTTACGTACACATTTACATACATAATACTATTCATAAAGTTGGTGCCAACAATCCGAAGTTACATAACAAATAGGTATCAACATCATCATTTAGTTGGAAGTTTTTAAATATGTAAATTTCATACATAATGAGTAAAGTTCATGGTGCGGGCCGATTTAATTATTTATTGGATTCTAAGTTGTAAGAGTGCTAAAATAACGTACCATGAATATGCTGAACTGCTTCCAAAAAGTTACAACACTGTTATTTCATAACGTCGTCGCTTCAGTTAGCGCAATTACATATTATATTGCTAAGGTATTTTCAGTATATTATTACAGTCAATCAGTCTATGTCCAGTAGTGGACTAGTATAGGCTGATGATGATGATGATGATGATGATGATTACAGTCAATGGAAATAATATAGTCTACTTTTTAAACTAATGTATGTCATAGTTTAAAAAAACTGAAGTATGTTTGACAATTATATCTCTTTCTTCCTATAGAAATAGTTGGATGGACTGTACAGTAAGACAAACAACTTTGCACAATTGTTTGAATAATTGCTAATATAACAAAATATTCACTCTTAAAAGCGCTAAAAATTAAAGAATCCATTGCCTCACCTGGGGCACATTTAGTCATAATTGTGAAGAACATCCAGGATCCAAACTCATATGTGTAGTTAGGGCAGGACACATAGTTGAAAAGCAATGAGAAGGGGTTTCCATCAGGTACAGGCACACGTCTCACTTTGGTGCCCGGCGGACGCAAGTTTTTCAACAAAATATGAATGCTGAGATTCCCTAATTCACAGAGCTGAAAGTAAAAATAGAAATATTAACAACAAAACCAATTAATCATTTTAAATAGAAATAACCACTTTGATTACACCCTACCATCATACATTACTGCAACTTAAGAAGTGATAAAAACCACTTCAGACAAGTGTATAACAACAGTGAAGTCATAGCTTTGTATTCACATTTTTATGATCAACAATTTTATGACAACTAGATCAATTATGTAAGTATTTTTTTTTTACTATGAAGTAAATAGATCAATATCTTACTCTAGAATATACTATATTCTGTATATGCTATATTTAAAAAAAGGTTATTTGTAATTACGATTAAGTCCACTAGCACCTATGCCAGGTAGGCAAAGTTCAAGACAAGGAACTAAAACAACTAATGAAAAACCATTTGTTTAAAATATCATTAACATTATATTTTACAATGTTTCAAATGGCTTCAAGAAACATAAAATAAACAATCAACTGTAGCATCATTAAAATAGGTTTCATTAAATTAAAATGGTTGGTTGTTAAAAGATTACTCAATTACTTTGATTTCTATAAAACAAGAAAATAGAACTTCATACTTACAACAAATCCTATAAGTCCCACATAGAACCAAGTGTCATTAGGAGGAGTGTACAGTGGATGGTTCACATGGTATGCCACATACAAAGTGAACAGCCAATAGTAGCTACAGTTACGGAACAAGTTACGCAGTGGCATTGTACCATGAGAGAAGCGATGCACAAACAAAGTTTCTAGAAGTCTCTTAGCATAGTGACCAGACCAACATATTGCTGCTACACTGTAAAACAAAAACATTAACTTTAACAACTTTAGATTTACAACTAGGAGGCAATTAACGGCCACTTGTAATTAGAATTCAGTACGAAAATAAATTAATAAATGGCATACCTGGCAACACATCCTGCTGAACCAGACTGCGACCCATAAAGAATCCAGGGTCGTTGATATACCCATAAATAAACGAATAACGGACCAGCATACTCTGCCAAAAACACATTTTTCCAAGAAATTTGTGGCCCCAAATCCTTCACGTACATCTTAGCCCCATTTTGAATGTTATGAGACTGTAGGGTATCTTCGTCTTTTAATGTTTTCCCTTTAGCTTCTAATTTTATAGCCTGTCGGTCTGGATAAAGCGATTTATTAACACTTTGATATATTTTGTCTTTGACGTCTTTTACAGTCGCATCTTCCTTCAAATGTATTTTTCCAAGGGGCTTGGAACGAGAGACGCTTAATATTTCAATCTAGAAATAATGTCAAATTATATTTGTAAATAAATTGCATTACTTCAAAAATGTGTGACTTGTTCCGAAAACCTTACCTCCATCGTTTTATTTAACGAAAATATATTCAAGATCTGTGAAAATAATCAACTAAATAACACAATACTTTTAAAACAATAAATGCACAGAATCACAGCAGGCTTCTAATTAAAAATCAAAGCAGTAAATACACATTTTATCTACCTCTACCGTGCCGAAAATTTAACACACAAATTACAAAGGTCACCAGAACGAACGAGAAAGAAGTGACAGACGACAACGACAGTGTCATTCATTTAGTTTTTTTTTTCTTTTAGTTGATGGCTTTGTTCGATTAGCATATTTAGCCAGTGTCAAAGTAATTTTTCGTACAATTAATACATAAATAAACAATATTTCCATAAATGATGATGAATGATATTAGAAATGGGAAGTGAGAAATGATATACCCCCCAACCCCTCGAGTATCTCAGTAAAGATGTGGGGCTTTACTAAGTCCTCACGCAGACTTCTTGAGAGATTTTGAAAAGTGCCGTTGCACTGTTTTGTTTCATTTGCCAACACTCATGCACACTCACGAACACGTAACGGTTAATAATCCACCATTATTTCACTTCACTTTCCCGCCAAGAAGTTTTCAGTATGTGACATTTTTTTTGTGAACATGTGAACTGAGGGCCCACCTCAGAATAATAACTAAAGCTAGTTATTGTTCTGAGGGGCCCACCTCACAGAATGTTGATTTGCCTACCTGGAGCTATTATGACGGAGATATGAAACCTTATTTTAGCCTTTAAATTCATTGTACCGGATTCCTGGAAGAAGGATGGATTAATTTCGATGGGTGAGGGCCCACCGAAATTGATCCATCCTTCTTTCAGGAATCTGGTCATCGGAGTCTACATGGATTTTGAGGTTAAAATGTCAAAAATCGTCTTTTCTGCGTAATCACATGAATGTACCGAAAAGATGACCATTCCAAACCAATATGACAACTTATGTGTGTTCTGTAATAATAAATTATTTGAAACTAATTCAAACAACTCATAAAAATATTGTAAATTATCTAATCTCGGACATCTGTAAAAAATGATGTAAGTTTGCAAAAAAATTATGAAAACTAATAGTAATCATTATGTCAAACGGTTATCAGAAAAATAAAATCTCGAGTCCTTTTGCCCGGCCAAGGCCGGCCAAATTCAGAAGTACATTGATTTAAAAACTAACAGTTCGTTTTAGATATATTTGACTTGTTCGCGTATTAATAGTATCGACTGTAAACATAAAAAAATGTCAATAACATTGTCTTAATAGGTATTTCATAATTATTTCAGATTTTAATAGTATTTCTGTCTAGATTGCACGAATGGTTTGGATTACCTACTAGAAATAGTGAATATGTGGTCTATGTGGTACTATTTATTTTGTAGTTAGGGGCTACAAGTTCTATTAATCTCGAAAAGAAAATAGTCATGGACTATTGACTTTCAGTCGGTATGTTTTTGCTATATTATTTGTCGAATGTGGTCTGATTAGCGAATAAAAATACAAATAAAATTTGGTAGAACCATTTTGTAGCGAAATCCAGCCATTCATTCAATTTTTATAGCAGATTTAGCAATAATTCAGAAATGGCATGGATTATCTATATCATGTAAGTGACGTAAACAATGTGCATACTTTTCTAAATTGATATATCGATACTTTTATTTTACAGATTTCCTAAAGACCATGAACTAATGTCCATGCCAAAAACGAATGGAAAAATAAAAGTTACAACTAGTCATGAGAAATTTAGCTCTTTGAAGAGATAAGAGCTATATAGCTCTTTACCCAGTCAAGAGCTATATATCTCTTCTAGCTCAGTAGCTCATTTAGCTCAGTGTAGTTCATGAAGATAGAAGACTCTTGAGTCGTTTATATATGTACAGATCAGACTCGCTCGACTGACACTTTTGAGTGAGACACCTACAGAATGATTAAAGTAATAAGTAGTTAATACCTAATTCCTAGTTTAATTTAGCTTTTTGAAAGTGTAGTAGTCACAATTCGTTGTTTATTTTCAACACTAACTTTATGAATTTTAATTGTTGTACCTACCTAGTTAATCAATTTTAAGAAACAAGAAAAAATTGCTATATATTTTGGGGCACATCTTTACAGACATAAGGAAGGTAATAATACCAAATAATAATATTGCACTCGCGCGCAAAAATTCTACTCATCCAATCTAATAGGCACTGCAGTGTTTGTTTGTGTACATCTCTTTCTATCGCTCATACGCGTCATTCGAAACGCATATGTCTCTCTTTGTCTATCAAGCCGCTCGATTCCGATGAAATACTGAGCTAAAATGAATACCTACTGATATGAATTGAACGAGAGTGAGCTAGATATACGTTGAGCTAGAATAGGTGAGCTAGCTCTTTTTAACAACTCGCTCGCGATCTACCCATCGCTAGTTACAACGCGGGAACTATGAATGTTGTTGCTACGCAGCGAAGGCGCATTACCGCTCTCTTACCTATTTGCCTACACGCACCGTCCCGCCCCTTCCCTCCGCCTGCATCCCGCGCAATAGCGCACGGTCCGCAGTCTAGCAACGAAGAGCCCTCCGGTTGCCGACGGGAACGGTCGATATAAGCGAATTAGACTTCAAAAAGGCATTAAATTACATTTGTTTTAAGCATTTTACTATAGATTCATTTGTATGTAAGGGAGATGTGAAATGAACGCGGCTTAGAGAAAATGCGGTTCCTATATTATATAATATGGATGGATCTGATGAAATGGTATAATATGTATTAATTCATTCAATTCATGTTAGCAATTAATTGCAAAGAAATCTATATTAAACGGTGAACCGTCAAAACTTGATTTTACAGTATTACAGGAAGTGCTTATGTGCCTGTGAAGGAAAACATAGCACAGGTCTGCAGATTCAAGAAACTCTTCAGAAACTTAACACGAAGACATGTCGTACATAAAAATAAACAAATAATGCAATTTCAGGATATCATACCAACATATATTTTTATCTTACCAAACCATCTCGCACCGAAGTCTGGTTAGTAATTTAATTAATAAAAAGCTTTTGATTTATATTTTGAACTTATTAAACATTTATTATAATAAGAAATTATTTTTTTGCAGAAACGCTTGACACCGATGACAATATACTCAGACATATTCAGAACTTGATTATAAAAATCAAATTTTGCAATTAATGTTAATATTTACGAAATCATATTTTCTGATAACAAATTCTGTGTAATTGCTAAAATTGATATCGTATTGTTTTTTCAATGATGATTTAAACTTTTTCTGTATACATACTGTCCCTAGTCCATCTTTAAGTAAATATCACTAAGATTTTTAAAGAGTTTAATTTTTTTTTTATCTTAAAATAAATGTAAAGATTAGTATTATGCGAGTATTGTTTCTTTCATTATTCAAATACATTAAAATTGTTTCTTTTCAATGAGTTTGCTGTTTGATAGTGCAACTGATGGTTTGGGTTATATTATTGTGTATTGATTGTCAAATTAACATATATTTTTAATAAATATAGTGCCAAAAGAAAAACTATGTTGTTGTTTACAATTATTTAGATCGATAACAAAGTCGATAAAGTCACCACATTACCTCAAATATGACGTCACAAATCCTGTGACACCTTCGAAATAACGAAAGAAAAGGGACAATCGATCTCTTTCCAATACATCACCTAGGTTCATCAGATAAAATAGTGCAAACTGATGAATTTGTGATGCTAATTTAGTGTGGTTTCTACTCAGAAAAATAACTAAAGCTATAGAAACCGGACTAAAATGACAACTCAAATTCATCAGTTCGCACTATTTTAACTAATGAACCTAGGTGATGTATTGGAAAGAGATCGATTGTCCCTTTTCTTTCGTTATGTCGAAGGTGCCACCAGATTTGTGAAACGAACTGTCAACTTTTAAATCAATGTAGTTCTGATTTTGGCCGGGCAAAAGGACTTTATTTTTCTGATGACCGAATGACATAACAATACAAAAAATAAAAACTAAGTGTCAACCATTTGTCGCACTCCAACCTCCTTTTCTAGCCATAAGATAGAACAGAACTAAACATAGTTGCACGTTTTTTTATTTTTAGATAATGTTCTGAGGGTTTCTATAGCTTTAGTTTTTATTCTGAGTAATTTTTAGTTCTCTTTTTTTCATTATGACTGGTGTCAAGCCCTCAGAACAATAACTAAAGCTAGTCAAGCCAAACACATAATAATTTCTTTTTTTTTAAAGAATGAGTGATAGTCATAAGTAATACTGTTTTCAAAGTCTTCGCTTAAAACTTTATTTATTGCTATGCTATATTATAAAATCTTACTTTATGCATATAAAACATTATCAATTATTCTGAACTCATTTAAAAACGTACGATATAAATAAAGTACCTTTTTTATTTCTTGTATTTCAGCTATTATGAATCCACTAGGCCTACCTAGTGGATTCATAATAGCTCACTGTCATTGTTTAGTACCTATACTAAATTATTTTAAAGGCTGATAATGAGTGTTTTTCTTTAATATTTTGTAGAAGAAGAAAATAGAATTTCTGAACGAAGCCATTAAACTTCTGAAGGTTGGCAAAGCTGAAAATATGTAGAAGTGTGCGTTCTATTGAATGTGTGTATAAATTGTTTATATACCTTATTACATTTATAGGTACATCATTTGCATGTTTGTGTGTGTAGTCTGTAGTAGTAGTGTGTAATTAAATGGCGATTCGTGAACAACAGTCAAACAGTGAAGTGATCTGTGTACAATAAGATTTCTTTGGAAATAACAGCAAGAAAACTTTAAAACCTCTATATTTAGATTTGATTAATCGCTAAAATGCGTTCAGTGGTAGAGATAGGTGCTAGTGTCCCAGCTTTCCTTGGGAAACTGTGGAAATTGGTCAACGATACGGAGACAAATCATTTGATTTCATGGAGTACAGTGAGTAATTTATTATTAACTTAATACTCCTATAGGCGTATTTTGTAGATAAATGTATCACGTTTAATTGTATTGCTTAACTTATACAGAACAACCTAAATGTAAGTTGACAGATCGTCATTGAAAAGAATAGGTACCTACCTACCTGCCGCTGTATACATATATAGTTATTGTCACGTTTTATTCCATGCGCTTACCTGAACATGAATTAATGAAAAAAGAAATATATTTTGATGTGTAATGGTAAATTTTACTTAATATGTACTTTGATTGAGCCTTTGACAGCGCCTTGTTTTGACAATATGTTCCTCACACAATGTGATTTCACTTTCACTGTGTACTGTTTATTAATCTACTTTTCATAGTATAAAATTACTACAATTAAGTTAAAAACAACAATTCAACCTTACTAATACATCAAAATCAGCATCAGCTGTCAATTCTTTTGAAAAAGTTTCTCCATTTCATGATAAAATGAAACTGTTAAATAAACATGCCACTTTTAAATAGGCACAATATGTCAATATTTAATGACTTATTTAATACATAAAGAACCAATACATAAAAAAACAGTATTAGCAAATCCATTTCTTTAAAACATTACACATGATTACATTTTAGTTAATGATTGCGAAACGATTTTTTAAAAGTTTTATAGAAAATCAATTGAGTACTATTAGTAAATTATGATAAATCTTCTATATAACTTTTATGTAACAGTTACACTGACTACCTACTTAGAAGGAATGCACAGAACACCAATGTCATTTTTAATGTTCAAATTTAGCTAAATATTTGAAGTAGTATTGTTCAAATACCTAAGTAGATGGCTAATCTGTACATTAGCGTAACCAAAGTTGAATGTTCATAATTTTTTATTGAAAAGATCTGTATTAGAGAAGTAATTTGTGCAAAGTTTTACACTGGTAACATTCGTAGTTTTTATAATGTTTTTTTATGAAAATCAACATTCCCCCTCCTCCCAATTTTGGTTACGTTTGGTTACCTTTGCTCTAACACAACTAAGAAGTACAATAAAAATCAAATCTGGGTCAGAATGTGTCCATCAAGGTGAAAAAATGTAAATTTTCATAATTTTTTTTCAAAAAAACTATGAATCTTACCGCTGTGAAACTTAGCACAAATTACTTCTTTATACAGATCTTTTCAATAAAAAAATTACAAACATTCGACTTTGGTTATGCTAATGTACAGTTTTACCCTAAAAACTACAAATCTCGACTTCTGAACTATCCAAACTAGCTTGCAATGCAGCTTCTTGTCCCAGACATAATAAGATGTTTAAAAAGGCACAAAATAACAGACTTGGATGCTGTTCTGTGAATCCATGCCCAGAGGTTCCATTCCCACTGGGGAAATTGACTCTTCTTGTCAACAAACTCAACACACCTTCTTTTATCTTCTTGATCGCAAGAAAAAATAGAAAAAAAAACAAAAACTTGGCTTGCTTTTAGTATGGTACTTGACATATTCAATTCCTATATTTTCAAAAACTTAGTTGGCCCAATGTAAAATAGTATAGGTATAGTACCTACATAATATTAATTTCAAATACATTACCTGGCTGATCTAATTAATAATAATAAATTTCTTTAAAAATAATTTGATAGTAAATTTATAGTTATAATTACAAATTCGCCTTTTTTAATGGAGTCAATTTGTTTGAAATCAATTTTATAAGAATAAATTTTATGATTTTATATAAAATCAACTGAAACTAATGGTATTTTTTATGTTTAATCTTTTCACCGCCAACAACTTCTATAGAAGTTCGAGATTTTCGTGCCACCTACACCAGCACTTCTATAGAAGTTCTTCTTTGTACCTACTTTATTAAAATACATTTATACGTTGGCATACAGCGTGACATCGCGTGCAGGATAGTTGGGCGGTGAAAAGGTTAACATTGTTTAAACTAACTACTAAAGTATTGTACCTATTTGTTACAATTTACCAAGTTTTTATTTCTACTTTATTTTAAATGAATAGGCTCTTCTATTGAATAAATAACTAAAAAAAAATTAAGTAAAATAAAATATTAATTACATGTACTTATTAAGATTTACTGCATTAATGAAGTGCAATGAGCAATTTGTAAGAGGGGTTGGGGACTTTTTCAAGTTTTTGTGCACAAATGGAAGTTGGCTTTATGAACAGAGGTCAACCACACAAAAAATTATTGATTACAAGTTAGCTAGAAACCATAACCATTCGGAGATATGGGCAAATGTATACTGGACAACTTCCTGTATGATTGTGCTGTATTGTCATATTGCAGAATAGTCACGGGTTAGGGCTAGGCTGTCATATAATACCTGTATTATTTATATGAAAGACCTCTACACTTGTAACAAAGTCTTGATTGTTTAAAGTAATTTTCAAAAAAAGCACCGTAATCACCTATTGTCTATCATCTTCAACATCATCATCATCATCATCATCATCATCATCATCATCATCATCATCATCATCATCATCATCATCATCATCATCATCATCATCATCATCATCATCATCATCATCATCATCATCATCATCGGCCTACACACGTCCACTGCTGGACATAGGCCTCTCCAAGTGCACACCACTGAGCATGATCCGCGGCCATACTCATCCAGCTCTTGCCAGCCACCTTGCGAAGTTCGTCATTCCACCTAGTCTGAGGGCATCCTAACCTACGTTTGCCGATACGCGGTCTCCACTCAAGAACTCGTTTACCCTAGGTTATCGGTTCTGCTGCTAATTTGGCCGGTCCACTGCCACTTCAGCTTGCTAATCCTGTGGGCTATGTCGACGAATTTGGTTCTCTGTCGGATTACCTCGTTCCGGATCCAAACTCTCAGAGAAACTCCAAGCATAGCACTAAAAAACAATGTTAAAAAATAAATAAATACTTATTTTTATTAATGACAACAATGTTTTAAACAAGTAAACTTTAAACACCTTGTGATAAAATGATAGATTTTTCTCTCAAAATTATTATGGCCCAATTTAATTATAAATTACTTTTTGTTTTAGGGAGTTAAAACATTTGTCATAAAGAATCAAGCAGATTTTGCCAGAGAACTGCTACCTCTTTATTATAAACACAATAATATGGCTAGTTTTATACGACAGCTGAATATGTATGGGTTTCATAAAATAACATCCGTAGAAAATGGGGGATTGCGCTATGAAAAAGATGAAATTGAGTTTTCTCATCCATGCTTCATGAAAGGTCATGCTTATCTTTTGGAGCATATAAAGAGAAAGATAGCAAATCCGAAACCTATAGTGACAAACAATGAAAGTGGAGAAAAGATTCTGCTTAAGCCTGAGCTAATGAATAAAGTTTTAACAGATGTAAAACAAATGAAAGGTAAACAAGAAAGCCTGGATGCAAAATTTAGTGCAATGAAACAAGAGAATGAAGCTTTGTGGAGGGAGGTGGCAATTCTCAGGCAGAAACACATCAAACAGCAACAAATTGTAAACAATGTGAGTATTCTATCTGCACCGCACTGCTAAAAATCCCATATCTGAATGATTATTTTTCCCTTGATCATCTGACATATCTTGAACAGCAGGTATTTTTTAATGATAGTAATAAATAAATAAAACAGTTTTTGTTATAATAACTATTTATAATTTCTTCTCAGGTGTATATTGTCTTGTGATAAAAGCTTTTAAAATCTGCCAATTGCTAGATTAGATTTACTATCTGTTACTAAAGTAACTTTCAATGTATAAAAATATATTAGTACAAACCGCCTTACATCTCTCTTCTCTTATCATATTTCAGCTCATACAATTCCTGATGTCTCTCGTACAACCAACAAGGCCACCCAATGGCAATGGCAATAATGTTGGTGTCAAAAGACCTTACCAACTCATGATTAACAATACAGCCTATAACTGTGCTGCTGATGGATCTCTTCCAAGTAAATCGAAGAATATAAAACTTGATAAGGAGACGATCCTAGAAGATTTAGCTGAAGAAAATCTAGTAAGTGTTATTACCATTTTCATGACGAGGATAAGATACTGTATCCGTTTGTTATAATTATTAGAGATTCTTAAGCATGTGTGGTTAAAACGAAAGATTTATTATAGACTAACTGACATTTGATGAAACTAGCCTACTCATATGGTATTGTATGAATAATATTAAAATGAAAAGAGTAGTTTTTATTTTTATAAAGGAATGTAACAACACGTTATGGCCAGGCACATAGTACTTGCCTATTTACCATATAAAAATGTATAATAATAATAATAAGTGACATTGCAGGAAGATGGACCAACTATACATGAGTTAGCACATGATGATATTTTACACAATGAAACATCTCAAGATGCATTGGATCCTTCCAATTTTGTAACAGTAGAGTTGCCTACTGGATCTGCCAGACTCAGTCCTGCTGATCAAACAGCACATATACAATATCAAGTTACAATGGAAGATGGCGAAGACCCTGAAACAGGTACAGGTACTATTCGTAAATTAAAGTACCTACCTAATAATTTTTGATACTTACTTCAATGGCTCAGCGACCGGCGACCTAAAGAGGATCTTGGCGACCGATACCAAAAGACGCTATGTCTTTCTGCCTCGCGCTGTTAAGCTCTAATCTCGCTCTATAATTGCTCTAATCTTTTAATAACTTTACTATTGACTTTTTTACCGATATAAAAGTTACAATCTCGCTTTGATTTTATATTTAATTAAATGTATCTTGACTTTTGTAGATGGCCCTAAACTAATCAGATTCTATCCAATCAGTCGTACAAATGATACACTGAATGCACCTGAATCCATACCTGTGGTTACATCGCCTACGATTCCTGAATCTACGACATCTGCTGGGCAAATACTCAACAACTTAATGGCCTCACCAGGAACATCTAAATCTAAAGGGCGCACAGCAAACAAACACCCACTCACATTATCCAACTCAAACTTCAATTCTATGAATCCATCAGCTGATTTGAAACTACCAGCAGAGATATTTGCCAGTGACGATTCAGTGAGCGATGCTGGCTTAGCAGCAAGTGAAGATTTTAATATACAAAACGTTTTGCAAGAATCTTTTCTTAATGCAGAAGTTTGTGATCCGGTCGCAAAAGATAAAATGCTTGGAGGAATTAATATAAAACTGGAAAAAGCTGCTGATTTGTCTAAGCCTACTTCGAAGAAATCAAAGAAAGTTCCCAATTTAAACTTGGCTGACATTAAGACGGAACTTCAGGATGATTTGGATTGGAACAACATGACTCTAGCTACAGTGAACAACAATACGAATTTAAACAGGTTTCAGTCTAGGTAAGATTATTTGTTTAATTTTTTTTCTAAAACCTAACCTTTTTACTCTGAATAGCAACGGGATTATAGTGCGTTAGATATTTATTTCATATTTGTATAATATAATAAATAATTTAACAGGAATAGGAGAGATAACATCGCGAAAAGTCGAGAAGAATTTGCTTCTCTATTTGGAACAAATCCAAACAAGTATGTGATAATATGATATTATTGAATTACGGGTTTTTAAGAGGGAATATAAGACTTCCTTACCTACTATAAATATTTATTGAAAATAAACGGTTTTTTTTTTTAGTTTTAAATCATTGAATTTTATTTCGATAAGTATCTATATTAGGCCACAAAAGCTTAAGTTGGCTAACTATGCTCAAAGGTTAAACTAATATTAGTTATACAAAATTTAGCCTGTGCTTATGTGTTGGTATACTACTGTGACTATGTCCGTTATTCATTAACATTTTGTTTTACTAGCGCCCGCATTTATACCAGCAATACATACCGTATTGGTTTTACTTCGATACCAGTTCCGTAATAATTAGTAACCTTATAGCTATAACCTTGTTAACCCAATATATTATAATAGAGGCGATTAATTAATTTCCGTAAAAGTTAAACAATTATTATAATACTAGCGGCCGCTCGCGGTTTCACCCGCGTGGTTCCCGTTCCCGTGGGAATATCGGGATAAAAAGTATCCTATGTATTAATCCAGGTTATAAACTATCTGTATGCCGAATTTCATCCAAATCCATTGAGTAGTTTTTACGTGAAAGAGTAACAAACATCCATCCATACTTACAAACTTTCGCGTTTATAATATTAGTAGGATAAAAGGTGAAATAATTATTATAAAGAAGTACCACTAATTAAAGTCATTCAGGGCATAACAGATGTTACAATCATTATAATGTCATAGTCCTAAATTGTGTAACTGAGTAGGTACTTATTTAGATTTTAATATTTTTTATGTACATATGCAATAAATATTAAGTTGCGTGCTGCTTTAGTAACTAGAGGTGGTTGTATAATTATAAAAATTAAAATATATAAAAAGTATTTTACTGTAGGATGGAAATATGATGGAATATGTAGATATGTTAATATGTAGATGCACATACATACATTGTATTGAATAAAATATATAACTGACCTATCATACATTATATTTTCAGGAATGATATCGATGATCATCTAGAAACGATGCAGTCAGATCTGGATTCACTGAGAGAGCTTTTAAGAGCAGACTCTTATTCTCTGGACACCAACACTTTATTAGGGGTAAGTGGTATTTCAATATTCTGAAAGTTATTATTATGCCAAGTGTTCACTTTGCTTGTGTTATGCTCATAATAAAGATTTATTCTTAATCAAATATTTAAAGGAGACAATATGAATATAAAAATTTAAGAATCACAAGTAGGTAGGTATTTTATAAAAACGTCTATTGTTTAACAGTCATTAAAAATTTGACGCGATCTGTTATATAAATAGTACCAAATGAATATAAGAACGTTGGAAATTTCATAATCAGAGAGAGACTGTTAAAATCTACGGTTATTAATAGATTTGGGTTAAAAGTTGGCGCGCTGTGTTTAAACGGTGCCGCGGCGGCGGTGTTGTCAAGTGACAGGTCTGTCGCTCACGCACACTAGCGCGCTTCGGTGGTAAACAATGACGTTCCGTGCCGCTCGGTTGGCAGTACTGGGCTAGGTCACGTTGCACGCAACGTGTGGACACCGCGTGTACTGCCTTGTGAAGTCAAAGCAATTTCTCACGCACACCAACGCGCTTACCTACATAGCGAGCGGCGCGGCGAGGGTCGAATCGGCTGTTAGATATCACACAACACAACAACCACTTTCATGATTACTTAATCTGTGACGCAGTTTGTTTGCCTCTCGCTTGAAATGTCAATAAACGGATTGTTGTCACATTTTTTTTCATTGCGGCGTTTAGGGGAAGTCTAGTCAGGCAATTAAAAGGGGTGTTTAGTAGGGGGGGTTAGTAGTATTATTTTTAATAGTTACAGAATTTTACCAACCTAAATTTCTTCAACACCGCATACTCCATGTTATATAATTGAGTTGTGTTAGACATAATAATTATGTTTATAGCTACCAGAGGTATCCGTATAAAACCAACGGTAGGTTCGACTGTATTCCGAAGGGGTCACCAAAGACTGAAGTAGAAAATTATTTCAATTTAATTTCTTCTGAAATTTAAAATTAATATTCAATGAAAATGCAAGCAAAGTAGCATAGTGTGATAATAATAATTAATCTGTTTATTACAGTAAAGTAAGAGATGTATTGTGCCGTCTGCAAGTTTGTATTGTATTGTATATGTTTCTATCAGAAACCAATTAATTTTAAAACCAGCAAGCTTAGTAAGAGCAAAACTCTCGCTGTGGATTCTAATAGCTTTTGAATATAAATATTCGATGAATCTGAGTTTCTTTCTTTCTTCAATTTCGAAAGAAAATATTTATTTAAATAAATCAAGAAAACTTTACTTTAGACGTTTCCTAATTATAAAAAATATTTTACTAATAAGTAAGTGGTTTGATTCCATTTCCCTTGTTATCCAAAAAGTTTATAAGCAAATCGAAAAAGATCAAGCAAGGCCGCCATTTGATAATTATAAAATATAACCATTTCTAATCTAGATGAACGAATCAAACATGGCTGGTGTACATCACTTTCAACCTCGGAGTTTTCAAGTACGTTTTTATTTAGGCATACCAATAAATAAGTCAATGAGTGAATCGAAATGAATTAGGTGGTTGGCCGAAATTATTATGGGCTCTTTAGTCGTTCACTCCACAACGTTGATCTTCTTGTTTCTACAAATAATATTTTCCTTTTAAGTGTGTAAGGTCGCGTTAATAATACCTAACTTGCTAACTTGCTGCGCCAAAGTAGATTAGACATTTAAAAAATATAAGAATTCAATTAAAGATAGTGGCATTTCAAAATATCCCTTTAGATTTTATTTTACGAAAAGCTGTCTTTCATTATATACACGCCACACAGCTTACACTAGTTCTTTATATACACGAATTTACATGAAATGGTCTTAGTAACTTACTCTTCAGCTTTTGGTTGACATGCTATTATACCGTATCATAATTTTGTCTCTGTCTAGTTAACAAATAAAAACTACATGAAATTTTAAATATCAAGTAGGTAAACATTTTAAAAATGACTAAAAAATTTTTTTATGTTAAACGGTTTTATTGAAAATTGTACTAAAAATTAAAAAAATATACGGTAAGTTCTAGGTATACGTACAGGTAAAAAATGAAATCGTTGGGCGCACGTAACCTGCGTAAATATGTAAATAGCATTCTTTATTATGAAATAGCGGTTGACTTGATAAAAATATCACACGCCTAACGATTTTATTATTTACCTGTACCTGTACCTAGGACCTACCGTATTATTTTTTAGCTTTTAGTACAATTTTTAATAAAACCGTTTAACTTTTTTTTTACTAAGTACTTTTTTGTTTTTACTTTTTTTTTTAATTTTACTTTCATAAAGAACTATTCTACTAATCAAGCCCTTTCATTTGATACCCAAATTGAGGACGTAGTGATGTGTGACATGTTTATAGACCCTCATAGCATTCAGTCCTCAGCACATGCTCACCTTGGCATTGGGTCATCCATCTAATCCATTTAAACAAAGACAGAATCCACATTCATAACAAACGGAATGAACGAACGAACTTATTTTCCCGTGTTTCTATGGCCATCTTCCAGCTCCACCATCAGACCCTGGTTACCATCTAGCACCAAAGTACTCGTCAAGACGAATCATACGAGCCCAAACTCGATGGGGTTGTGACGTTTAACTACCGAGTTCCTATGGCCACCTTCCGGTTCTAAATTAGATCAGCTCCATGTCATAATAATTTTGCATTGCCATCCGATTTATACATGCATGCAAAAATTTCAGCTCAATCCGTCAACAGGAAGGGGGTCAAATTTGAATTACTAGATTTGACCCAAACAAATAAACAGGGCAAGCTAAATAAAACTGTTTAATAAAACCGTTTAAAAAGCACATCGACAAACGTTTAAAAAGGATGTCCAAGATTGGAAGCACCAGTTACGCTCAGCATTTATTTAGATTATGTCTTGAAAGCTGATTAAAGATTGGTATGGTCGATCTTCATAGAAATATTGTTATAAAACAAAAATGTATTATATATTTTTTGTCAACCAAGTATCAACGTGTAGCAGTTAAGGTCCTATTGTGCTTAACAAACGACTTTAAAATATAATTAGTTTACTACATATCCATAGTACCTACCATAGTATCCGTAAACTAAGTTCCATACTTACATTTTTTTTTAATATATTTTGAGATGTAAAGGATATCAGGAAAGATTCGGATACTGATTAAGAGCGTTTACGCCGCACACTACGCCGCCAATGAAAAAAAAACATATCTAGTAATTAGAGATAGAAAATCAAATTATGCTCAACAAACTATCTGAATGAAGTAATTTAGCATTTTTGTCACCTAATGAACACCTGACATGTTATGGTTTAGTTAAATATGGCGTTATAGTTAAAAGTGCCCGTAACGTCTTATTTAACTAAACCATAACATGTGAGTTGTTCATTAGGTGACGTAAAAATGCTAAATTACTTCATTCAAATAGTTTGTTGAGCATAATTTGATTTTCATCTCTAATTACTAGATATGTTTTTTTTTCATTAGTGGCGCTAGTGTGCGGCGTAAACGCTCTTAACCAAATAATAATCAGTAAATCAAGATGATATCTAAAATAATATTTTGCTTAGGAAAATTGTAACATTTCGTCCTAAGTCAACCTTCTAATTAATTTGTTAACGGGACCTTATACGCTTAAGGATATTGTTTTAAGTTGTTTCAACAGTTTTAATAGAAAACTACAGTACATTTGATTTCGCTCAGTGGGTTATTAGCATCTACCACAGATCAGATTTATGTGTTACTCTAATGTTGTTTCTTTTTATCTGTTATTCTAGCTTTTTGGCTCTGAAGATCCTTTTTATGGTCTTTCGTGCAATGCTATGGATGATAGAGCGAAAACATCAAACGGTGGTAAGTTACCGAATTTCTTTTTTTAAATTTTAATGCCCTGTAGTATCTAATCATACATTTTGTTTGATCTAGTAATCTCGCAAAATGTTTTTGCCTAGACATTCTATTTATTATAATTTAATATAACATTTTGTGATGTCCCTTTTAGCTTTAGAAACAAACATTTTTTATCGCTGAGACACTAAAAATGTTATGTCTCATATATTTATAATATCCCATATATCTTTGGGTATTATTAATTGTATTCTACAGCTATTCTTAGAGATGTGACGAGCAGGCTATAAAATTCTTGCTAACATTTTGAGCCTATCATATTTCGTTAAATGTTAAATTAAATTTTGTACTCATTATTAATAAAATACAAAAGTGTAAATACGTACCTAATGTAAAACTGTCGAAATCACAGTGAACATTATTATCAAAAAAAATAAAAAATAGTACATCTATGTTAAAGAATGTCCCTAAAAATGTCGAAATTCTTTAATTGTCTACATTGTTTTTGGTTATAATAAGGTCATAGTCTTCTTGAAGACTGTGTACGTATATACCTACACGCGCACACGTACATCTAAGGTCTTATCTTTTCTCTCTTTTTTAAAAATTATTGTTGATGTGAAAAAATGTCACAAGGGGCATTTGAATAATGCAGAGCGGGGTTGGTTGAGCCACGGGGTCTAGCGAGCACAAAAACGCTGCAAGACGGATTCAAGAGGGAAACGTCTCACGAGGCAGAAGGGTTAGGGAACCAAGCCGCCATTGCGTTTTTCGCCGGATGGCATTCGATTTGGGTGTGCGCGTGTAATGACAATAACTTGGTGCCAACAGTAAAATCAGCCATGCATGCATACATAATATGCCGTAGATGAAGTCTACAATGGCAAAAGTATGCGAAAAACGGCTAAGAGTAAGACTTATATAAAATCTAAGAAATATTTATTTAATTTAATTTTTTAATTTTGTTTATGTAACACTTCTTGTGCCCACTTGCTCAATCGTGAGGTCTATTAAAGCATTAGATTATTTTTTAAACTTAGCCTTGTAAACAACGCATTTTCTAAGGTTTTTTGATGGCGTAATGCGGCCAAATAAGTAACTAAACCTTACACCGATTTGAACATAATCATGATCAACTGGCCCCGGTCTGCCCCACTAGTCATTAAAAATATTTATAACAGAAAAGGGAAAAAGAAGCGACATTGACAACTATCGGATAATAATTTCGAAACTTGCTATCTGTAGCAGAGTTAGGTTTATGAATCGGAAATTTGATAAATTTCCGTTTTAGCGCAAAGTATGATTTAGTACTTACTTTTAATACTTTTTAATTATTAAAAGTAAGTTAATTTTCTGTGACATAATCCGGTCTCGAGTGTCGAGTCTCCATATTTTTTTATTACTACTATTTAAGTATACTGTTTGAATTGAATTAACTCTGGGTTGATAATGTTAGCAAGTGCTGTATGTAAGTGAGTACCCATTGTCTCGTATCTAGGAAACTGCTGGAAGAGATACTTTTTCTTCTTAACGAATCATAACTGACACTCACAGAGGACTGTTTGGAATATTTAACAAAATGCCAAATGTTGTCGTCCTTTTAACCATTGCAGTGTCATTTATACATTTCTTAAAAATTTCAAATATTCAAGTTAAAGTTTAAAGTAATAGGGCAAACAAAATGACTACCATAATTTCTGAGTTTTATTACACGTTTATGTTAATTGTAGATACAACCAAACAGTATCCGATGATTGATTTTGATTGGCTGATCGGTAACGGTGAGGCGTCGCCGGCAAATTAGCCAGTTTCCACCGCTACTCATCTTGCAAGAATTTAACAAGACTTATGTTTGCGACATTTCAATATGTCGTATTGGATATTTTTGGGTAATGGATTAGTTATAGCTGTGGTGGGTGCAACTAGTGTTTGGCGACGCGGCGAAAGTGTTTCACTGTGAAAAATGACAATGCTCTCTAAATGTTTTAGTGTATCAATTTTATTTTTAAGTTTGGGAAATAATCTATGCAACAAAGTTGTATGTTTTCTGATTGATGCAGTATTTTAACATGGAATAGAAAAATTCCCATAACAATGTTTTAGGTTACCGTTTTACTTATTAAAGTAACAATAGAAATGGCTTTTAAATAGCATTTATTTTATTTTTGGTTATTTGTGAGTAGGCATTTTTTTTGTAATGAAGAATACTGATCACGATATAAAGTGGCACATAATCGATCTTGAGCAGCGATGTGTGCCCACTTAATATCTGCTGAATGCGCCACATAGATTTAAGATATTAAATAGTTTGTTACTTAAGGAACTGTATATATTATGTTTTGTTGTTAATTAAAGCTAAGAAGCCGAAAGGTGTGATTTCGAATGTAACCGGTGACGCCGAACGCCATGAAAACCAGTGTACAGAAGAAAACGGTACTAATATTGTTATGCACGCATCAAATTAGTTTGGCCTGCTTATTAGATACCTTTTTAATTATATGTAGTAACATCCAACACTAGAAACCGATATGCCTACTGCTGCATTAAAATTAACATAATTATATTGTTTAATTTGTAGGCGCATATCCTGTTAAAACCACAATAATAAAAGGAATAAGAAATATTGTTATATGGCCAATACACTAGCTTCGTTAGCAATGCTCTTGCAAATCGAGTGTAGTTGCAATATATTAAAATTTATTATTTTGTAAACAAGCCTAGATAGTAGTACACCTTACCTGCCTTCTGTTGATTACGTACCTATGTGTTATTGTTAGTTATTGTTTTTGTTGCATATATTTTTATAATTTTTAATTAGTATGTACGGTTTACGTTTTCGACAGGGCATTATCTTATCATCAGCGAAAATAAGTCTTATTGCTAAAATAGATAATATTAATTTATAACAATATATTTCCTTTTTTGTGAAAATCGTCCCTAATAATAACCGAGATGCATATATTGACAATACCCGTGATGTTACTTTTAAATGATTCTCGTCTCTACACACTGTGTTAAGTATAAAAATTGTTACTTATATTATAAAATATTACCAAGTAAATTAATATTGTTGATAAATAGGAAAGATTGTAAAAAATATTGTTACCTTAAAATCAGAATCAACTAATACCAAAGTTTTATGTAGACACAGAAACACTTATAAAATAAGTCGTAGACATGCAATGGACTAGTGGGAAATGTAGAACATTATAAAGCACATAATACAGAAATTATATTAAATATTATGTTTTTTTTTACAAGAAAGAGAGTTTAAAGTTTAAATATCATGAATGTTAAATTCTCAATATATAATTAAAAGGTTTATCTACCTTTAGTATGGCGCATCTTGCGTGGGTGCGACAAATTAAATTATAGTTGCAAACGCAAATTGATGCTGTCGATCAATATCCAATCGATAACGTTTACAATGATGAATGTATGCGTAACTATAATATTTATTTACTGATATTATTTTTTTCTCAGTTTTATTGAGTTTCTATTTTTTATATTTTTATTCTTTTATATTATGTTGCCGGCACGTGTGATATATTATCTTTATTCACAAGATGCTTGTACTTTGATGATATGCACATGTTTAATAAAGCACACTTCAGATAGGTAGTCTCATAATGTCATGTGCATTTGCATAAAATGACCTTCATAGGGCATACTTATGATTTACCTCAAACAAAGCTGTCTGTAGAAATAGTTCTATAAAAATAGCTTTTATGACATCCATATTATGATAATAGCATGGTTAGTGTATTTACTGTTCTATAACGATCTGTAATATATAATCTTATTTTAACGCAATGTTTTTCTTGGGTGACTTTCAGTTGAAGGGAATCAGCTAATATCGTATACAGGGAATATTCCAGACTTTGAGTATATGTCTATCCCGGAACTGGAGGGCGACAATCCTCAGGAGGCGTGCGTGTCGCCCGGGCCGGCCTTCTCGACTCTCAACACGCCGCAGGTGCAGGTTCGCTCCCCGATGGGCACGCTGCAACCATGAGCCGAACGGGGAACGCATCGCAGAAAAAAACTTACCGTGGAGCTAAGTGATTCTCCTATATAAGGACAATTTAACATTACTTTAGTGCAAAAATCGTAAAACAACGGTGGCACTGCTCATTGGTAAATTATATAAATTCACATAGTAATTTATGTGTGCAATGACTGTTAATATAGTTACTTTTAAATGAATGTACAGTTGCGAAATTTATTATTTTCGATATTTTACATCATTGTTACAGTGTTATTTTAAATACTTAATTGATTTAAAAATGTGGAGCGGGAATAAATAATTAATATAAATTTCGTTAAATTATGTGCCTAGGTAGGTGCCTAAGAGTTTTGGTAAATTATAGATTAATATATATCTGAGATCATAGATACCTTTGAATACCTTTCTACAATGTTTTTCTACTACCAATTAATAAATTCAAAACAATAAGATAAAAGACGAAATAAAAATAATTAAATGGCATATTTCTTTGGTAAATTAAATTAAAAAATAAAGGATAACTTTTATTACGTATTAATTGACTCATAATCAAATTGGTTGGTCTAATTATTTACCCAGGTATGTCCATGGTCCATTATTAAAAGTTAATTTCACTTTAACTATACAGGATGGAATTTTGTAAATCTACCTGAAGGGAAAGTACAGACGGCAGCAGATCAACCTACCACAAAATGTCAAATTTCTTTAATAAATTTTTGAAAAGAAAGAAAATTGCCTTCAAAGATTTTCGAAAATTCGATTGCCACACCCGGGAATCGAACCGACTAAAATCTGTAAAAATTACACCCTGTATTTTAATTGAATCGATCGTTACGGTCAATTATAAGGATGAAATCTCGCTAACAAACTTGATAAATTAAATGAATGGAAACTATGAAATGTTAAATTATTTAAATTATTTACAAAAAATGGTAAACTAACTAGGTAATTAGTTGCCTAGACCCATTCAATTTGTATGTCCTGATTTCATGGTTTTTTTTTCATTTAATTTATCAAGTTTGTTAGAGAGATTTCGTCCTTATAATTGACCCTAACGATCGATGCAATAAAAATGCAGGGTGTAATTTTTACAGATTTTAGTCGGTTCGATTCTCAGGTGTGACAAGCGAATTTTCGAAAATCTTTGAATGCAGTTTTCTTTCTTTTCAAAAATAAAGGAATGTTTTCTTTAAGTAAAAATTTCTATCTTCAGTATTAAGAGTACTTTCCCTTCAGGTGGCATTACAAAATTCCACCCTGTATACTATACTTACTATATTTACTGTCATTAAAGCTTGACGAAAGACCAATTTTCTTTTCCTTTTGGTGCCTTAGAGCATAAACCTTAAATAAGTGATTGAACAATATAAAAGTACTGATTCTTATTGTATGTATGCCTTATTTTGAATATTATAACATGCACGTGTTGACAATTATTTGGATATAAATGAAATATATATATTTAAACGAGTAAATCTAGAATTGCGTCTAAATACATAATTTGCTTTGTTTTCTAACAAATATTTGTTAATTACTTATTTATGTTTGTTGAAACGAATTTAATTAGTTTATATCGTATAATTATGCCAACTCAAAAGTTAATGTACAAATATTCGGATGATGATTGTATCAATAGATAGGCTTAATGTAAATGGATTAGTATCATCCATCATCCAAAGGCTTATATTATGATGTACTCGCACTTTACTAATGAATAACAATGAAATATTGCTTTAATTCGAAAGCTAAATTAAAAAACATACTTATAACAAAATTACTAATGCACGGTGCATTCTAGTGATAAACAATGGCCGTGCAATTTACAGTTGAGATCGGGAATGCCAAGCAAACCAGCCAACGTAAAATAGAATACACTATTATTAAAATTGAATAGCGCATCGTTATCAGTTTTTATTTCGTAACATAATGATACATTGTATTTTTTGGCTCACACAACCGTTTCATTTTCGAATAGTAAACGTTTACTCGCGAAAAATTATCGCAAGCCATCGTCAGAATTGCATTTGGCTCTTTACAATAAAAATAAAAGTTTGTTATATATAACTCAATTACTAGTAACTTATGGTTGTTTTTGTCATAAGTTGAGAATGAATGCTCACAAGGCCATCGAATTTGGTTACTTCGATTTTCGTAATAGGCTCGAGCGAGGTTACAAGACTGAATGACTGTGACGTCTCTTGACGTCATCGTCACTGACAAAACTTATTGCGCAATTTGTATGGCAAAGTATTAACTCTTCTCGTATGCCGCCAGGAAGCTCTGCTTCAATGCTATACTAATTTTCGTTTTCGTAAACGTAATCGAATGAATATAGATAGTAAACAAAACTCACACTAGGCACCCAGAACAATCCGTGCTTCGGAAGGCACGTTAAGCCGTTGGTCCAACCACCAACCCGCACTGGGCCTGCGTGGTGGTTTATGGCCCGTTCTCCCTAACCATCTATAGGGAAGGCTCGTGCCCCAGCAGTGGGGACATAAAATGAGCTGATGATGATGATGGCCCAGAAAATACGTTTATGTTTTTTATGTTGCTTTTATATACATTTGCATTTATACTGTTTTATTACATCTCGCTACTAAACATTGGCGTATATACAAAATTCCTAGGTTGTGTGAGCCAAGTTATAATTCTGTAGTACCGCAGCACTTATTGGAAGTGCTTCAGTTTTATCTCTACTGAGTATCAGACGTTTTGCATTAAGAAATATGTAAAGCGGCTTGTAGCAAACTGTTATATCTAAATTTAGCATCAATCCTGCTTAAAATCGTTCACATATCAGTTTTGGCAGAATTTAACTAAATCTATATTAACGATTCCGAGACAAGCCAGCCTAAGATAACAAAGAATATTGAAGTGGCATTGCAAAATGTAAATCATATTTTTATACATTGTATTACTTAATTATAAATAATACTTAGTTATGAATAAATGAAACCTATGAAATTAAACATCACAAATAAATATAACAAAAGTCGTTAGAAATAGTGAGCGTCAAGGTAGCAGCCTCACCACGGAATTGGTGGTTTTGACTACGTCAAAAATTGTGTATAAATAATGACGTATAGCATATAAGTACCTAGTGATACTATGGTTAAAAATATATTTGAGTATCTAGGCTGCTAATTTGACGTCAAGCTAGCAGACACCTTAAGAAATACAGTTCGTATCATGTGATAGAGATTTTTGGAAAATAGTAACGAAGATTTATTTTTTATTTTTATCGTAAGATTCACAATTTCACGCACAATTTTTTCATGTATTTATTTTTAAAACTTGTACCCGTTTCTCTGGAATCGCCATCGCAAGAAAAGTTAAGTTAGCAGCCCACTTAGTAAGCGTTATATCTCGGCTTGTATTGAAGTACTATTATTGAAATTTTGCGTATACGATTTACTATTTACGCAGTTTTTTGACATATAAATCACATTGATACGAATTGTATTTCTTAAGGGTCCTGCAAGCTTGACGTCAAGAGATACTCACATTTCTTTTGAACCATAGTATCACTATTTATATCCTATACGTCACTATTTGTCACTATTACTACTATACACAATTTTTTGAAGTAGTCAAAACCATCTAATTCCGCGGTGGGGATGCTAACTTGACGCTCACTAGAAATAGATGTCGGTGAAAAAGGTTTTCAAAATTCATTGTTCACTGAAAATGTACCTAGCATGTAATTCTATAAAATTCATCTCGTCAAACTCGTTCGTTTTGTATGGATTTCGTGTGAAATAGTTGACCAACTTACAAAGTTATAATTTTGTCATCAAGACTTCGCCTTCAATAAGTTTTTTTACGTGCTAGGTCCATAGTAACTATGGTCTATACTAACTGTTAGTCTCTTCATGTCCTCCATAGTAGTACCTAGTGCAAGTTTATTTAAATTTAATTAACTACAATAGTATGAGATTAAAACGGCCGGAGCCACCTAGTGACGAATTTGTAAAACTTAGATCTCGTACAATTTTTAGTAAAATAAAAAACTCGCCCATACTCCCAATGTTCAATACTAAGATTTCTGCCATGAAGGACCAACTTGATGTATTTATCAGATTCATTTATGCGATTAGCACCTTACCATTAATTTAGAATAACTCTATATTTTTGTTATTCTAAGCTGATTAGTGAATAATTATAATTTGGTCCATATTTACATATTCTGTATCTGTAATATATTATAGCCATTGTATATAAAATATTCAAAATCATACGAACAAAGTTGTTAGTGTGTACCTAGTTTAAAAAGTATTTAAGAATATACCTATATTTAAATGTATGTAAGTTATTTTTAAATTAAATGTATTGATATATTTCTCAATTTGTTTTATTTAGTTACCTACCTCTAATTCTCTCTTACCCTCAGGGAACCTAGGGTAAATTTTATTTAGAAAAATCCATATTATTAATATCATCATTTAATCCATACATTATTTTGTACTATTTAAAATACAATGTTATCACAGTAAGACTACAACTTGCTATACGGAAAATAAATAACATAAAACGTAACAGTTACACGAATGTTAAAATATATTCATAAAATTCTTCACATTGATAAATAATATTCAATAAATTTAAGCAAATATTGTAAGAAAACGAAAATTCAATAAACAGGAATCTTTCTTAATAAAATTTTGAAATACATATCTAATTCATTATTACAATAGGTACTTACTTTCGACACTGTTAGTTTGGGACGAAACAAGATACTTTTTACCCACGTCCAAAAAAAGAGTGCCCATTTTAGATTAGTACAGCAAATAGATGCGCGTAATCAATAGCTGCACAGGTAGTTAACACGCTCACAACAAATTAATTTTTAATAATGTATGCATAGGGTAATTAACAAGAGATACGAGTAGGTACCTGGAATAGCGCGAGTGAGACAGGTTTATGTCAGAAAAAGTTTCTTTGGTGCAAAAGTTAACACACAGTGTTAACTTTTGCACAAAAGATCCCGATGGGTCGAAGTGCTATTGGAATAGGGAAACTTCAGCAGGCCCCACTAAGATAAGATAGTCAGAAACGTCAAATACGCGCCGGCCTAAACGTACCTACCTATGCCGGACGCTTTTCATTTCGTCAGCGCACTCACAATTCAAATCGAAGTATTTTGCTCTCGTTAGAAAAGGTCATATCAAATCGGTAGCTAAGAATATTCCAAAAATTGATATACTTCGAGACTAACGCCTTGAACTTTATTTAGTGCTTGAGGTATTTGTACGCCCCAGGTAAAAGCACACGGTGGCTAATAGGCCACCATGTGCTTTTACCAACCAGCCAACTTACATGTAACAACCAAGGTCAGTAAGATTGAATTTGACTGTCTCTTGACTGAAAAATAGAAACGCCATCACGACATTAGAAACACAAGAATTAGATTAGCATCATGACTTAATGTAAGCGCAACTTTCTCATCAAAGCCGGCAAAAACGTTGGCGCTGGAGTTCTGTTCTTCTTATCATCGGAAATATAAGGGCCTGGCTTAGACATCAAAACAGTGTGCAATGTCGGTAAAGAGCCAACTGAGCAAGCCAGCTCTGCGGAGATGTGTCGGCAACCTTGGACATCCAAAAACTTCAATTTATCGCAATATGATTGAACAGCCTCCAATGTTTTGTCTGTGAGTTGATTGCAACCCTGAAATACAAGCAAGTTTTATTAGGTATGGGATTCTTTGAATTCAGTGAATATAATTCTATTTCATTTGGTTAAAAGACTGCTTACCCGTAATTCGAGCTGCTGCAATCTTTTTAGACTCTTTACTATTTCTTCAATAGCCTCATCTTTTAAATTGTAACAATCAATGAGATCTAGGTATTCTATACTGGGACAGTTCTTGACTAGATGTTCTATACCTTCGTGAGTAATTTGTTGGCATCTACTCAAGTTAAGATTGATAAGTTCTTTGAAGTTGAATGCGTACGTCAGGCTTACATCTGTAATTCTATTGCAACCACTAATGTCGAGCTCTTTCAGCCCCCTAATGCGAGCTAGGGAGAATCCAGTGTAAGTATCCAAAGATAGATTTTCACACATCAGCATGACATCATGTTTCCTTCTCGCATCTTTTACAATCTCTTCTTCTGCCCTTGATCCTAAGTGTATTTTATGACGACGTAAAGATTCGTCGTAACTCGACATTATGGGGCCTTCATCATCAGATTGGTTTCCCACTTTACCCATACCTGTTAATCCAGCATCAGAGACTTTGTCACAATGGCTCATTTTTAAAACTTGTAGCCTTATTTGGTTTTTAAATATTACTTGTATTGATGTATCAGTAACAGCATTAAAGCAGTAGCTTATATCTAAAGAAGTTAAGTTAGGTATTTTTTCTGATATCATTATAACTGCATTTTGATCAATATTAAGAGAATGTATATCTAATTCTTCTAACACATAGTTGTCATCTTCACATATGCCCTTGTGTAAGCCATCTTTCGTGATTAACTCACATTGTGAGATATTTAGAGATTTTAATTTCTTTAGCTTCTTTAATTCAATAATCCCTAGATCAGTGACTGCTCGACATCTCTGAATATTAAGGTATTCTAGGTTGACTAGATTTTTGCAAATATGGACTAGTGACTGATCTGTGACCCTCGTGCACAAACCAATATCTAATTCTCTTAGTGAAGTTTGATTAGTTGTAAGTGCTAATAAGCCAGTGTTGGTGAGCTGATCACAGGAATGTACTTCGAGTCCGTCAAGTCTCAAATTCGTAATTTCAGACAGGGACTTCAATGCTGCCCCATCAATGAGGGTGTTTGAAAAAAGTAACTTTTTAATGTTTTCAGCTCTGGCAATAATAAATTGTAATACAAAGTAAAAAGTTAAAACACTTTCTGAAGGGTTTTTGAAAATATCAGACCCAACTGGATAAAACTTTTTAACTAAACCGTAATGAAATTGTAAGGAGCATCCTGACAAATTCAACTCTTCTAATGCTGGCGCAGCAGTTATGAATCTGTTAAATAAAGCATCAGTCAAATACTGATTACCAGATAAGCTTAATGCCTTTAAATTATCTATACTATCAACTAAAAGGCCTTCTGTTTTGCCTTCAAGCAAACGCCCTGACATAAAAAGGTCTTTACAACTTTGGATGTTAAGTGAATGAAGACTCCTACATTTTTGAAGAATATAAACAAATACTTTTTCATTTATATCACAGTTTTTCAGAGTCAAACTTCTAATGTTTTCTCCTAGTTTATTCCAAAAGTCATTTAACTTATTAGATATCTCAACTTCATTGAATAGGTAATTGTAGTAACTGATGGATGAGTTTTCGAATATGTTTGTAGGTGAGGTAGACTCATCATTCAAGACGCATTTGTAAAATACTGTTACTTTGTTCTTCAAGAAACAATGATCATTAGCAGCTAGGTACCACGATTGGCAAGTCTCACTTGCAGACTTTCTGTCTGATTTGGGTAAGTATTTAAACAAATAGACCAGCACCTGAAATATATAAAAAAATATAATACTAATTTTAAAAGTAAACTTGATCTATATTAAGGATAAGAAGATGAAAAAAGTGCTGCTATCAAAAAAATATAAAGCTCAAGCTTGCTCGATATGGTTGACACGGTTGATATTATTTCTGAATACTTTAAAATATTGACGGACACAATACATAGCAATTGAATGAAATATAAAAAGATTTTATAAATAAATCATCCATTACAATCCAAATAATCATTCTGTTGTTGACTGAAAGCCTGATTGGATAATGACTGATAGTCAAAAATTACATTTCTGTTCAGAGTCTTAACCAAAGAGTTAGAAATAGTTTTAAGTAGAGAAAACAATCGCAACATACACTAGGTATTATTTCGTAAGTAAGAAAATACCCAAAATATCTTTGAATTGAAAAAAAAACATTTTAGTTCAATTAATTAAATAGGTACTTAGCAATGTTAAAGTTTTAAAGTGTTAGTACAAATATTGGTAGGTACCAGAAGAAAGATAAATGTAATTTGCAATTTTTGGCAGACTTCAACTATATCCATTATTAGTGAGAGGCTACCCTTTCAGCATTGAAGTCTTGTCTGTGAAAGTGTACCTACATGAATAATGGTAGGTAATAGTAACAGTATTTTGTGCAAAATGTATCCTGTTTTCTTGTTAAGTATCTAAGGTCAAGACCTGCCAGGCTGTAGGTTTTCTTAGGTTTAAGGTTTATCTATCTTATTTACAAGACATCAGTCTTTTAGTAGAGTAACGTGACTTAATTAGAGTAGCGGTAACTGAACTATCAACAAAGGAAAACGATTTATCATTGCCAAAATCACGTGAAAAATTGATATGAAACACGAACAAAGAGATGAAAATAAATTGTAATATTTAGAATCGATGTTTATCAATCTATTAAACCAATATTCATATCTAACCTCAAACGGCAGATCCATTTTATCACATTTAAACTTAAGATTTTCAATATTTATGCATTTTTCGAACAAACTCAGAGAGTCACTTTATTAAAAAGACTAAATTTATTTCTTGTTTGACGGCTCGCTCGCCTTGCTCTGTCCGGCTCTGTCTGCCTCCCTCTCTCTCACTGATTTTTTTTTTTTTTTTAGTGTAGTTTGTTCCTTGAGGAACCGGCTAAGGTCATAGACCATGCTGCCATGTCATTAGTTTAAGTAATACATAAATAAACAATATTTTCATATATGATGATGATGATGAATGATATTAGAATTGGGAAGTGAGAAATGATATACCCCCCAACCCCTCGAGTATCTCAGTAAAGATGTGGGGCTTTACTAAGTCCTCACGCGAGCTTCTTGAGAGAATTTGAAAAGTGACGTTGCACTGTTTTGTTTCATTTGCCAACACTTATGCACACTCACGAACACTTAACGGTTAATAATCCACCATTATTTCACATTAATATTCGACATAACACAAATTTTAGAAAATAAAGCAAAACCGCAAACATGACGCTTTACTTTCCCGCCAAGAAGTCTCTCTCTCACTGACAATCTGTCATTCAAGTCATTGACTTTTTTTAAAGTTTAGTTCGTTTCCTGAGAAACCGGCTAAAGTCATATAGACCATGCTGCCATGTCACTAGTTTCTTAATTTCATTAGTAATAACTGTCTATATAGGATGATGATGATGAATGATAATAGAAATGAGAAGTGAGAAATGATATAACCCCCCAACCCCTCGAGTATCTCAGTAACGATGTGGGGCTTTACGAAGTCCTCACGCGGACTTCTTGAGAGAATTTGAGAAATGCCGTTGCACTGTTTTGTTTCATTTGCCGACACTCATGCACACTCATGAACACTTAACGGTTAATAATCCACCATTATTTCACATTAATATTCAACATAACACAAATTTTAGAAAATAAACCAAAACCGCAGACATGACTCTTCACTTTCCCGCCAAGAAGTCCATTGACAATATTGACATGACAATGACACTGACTTTTTTTTTCCATGGTTATGGCTTCGTGCGGTAAGCACATTTAGCCAGTGTCAATGTATTTTTATCTTATCAGGGCCTCGATCGCGGTAAATTACAAAAGCTGGGAACGACATTACCAAGGTATCGCGGTAGGTTTTGACCACGTTTTGACAGCGGTGACGACCAAAGGCGTGACGCTGGGAACCTGTCTAATACATCGGTTACACCACAGACATATAATAAGAAGCAGACCAAACATTATTTCACAACTACATACATGAGAATAAAATAATATTTCTACTTCTTTCTCTCCAACCACAAATTAATAAGACTATCTCGTTTCTTTTTACTGTTGCAACACTTCCACACACATAGACAAAATGCGACGTGAGGCAAAACGCCATCTTGCTAAGCTACCAATAAGTGAAAAATGGCGTCCTAGACTTGTCGTCAAGCGGCGTACAGGAGATTGCTTTTCGCTTATTTTTGCGATTTAATAAAGTTTAAGAGCCAAAAGTACAAAAATAAAATGGTGAAGTGTAGTGCACCTTTGTGCGGCAACTCCTCATGTAGGAAAACACCTGAAATTACTTTCCATCGGTAAGTTTTGTTGTGCCATAAAATCTCCTATTGGGTTTTTCGTCACTAAGTGATTATTATTAATCTTTTGGCATTGTAGAAGCAGTGAATAATTGTTAAAAGTGCAAATCTCGTAAAAACTAAACGTAAAGTAGTTTTTGAAAGATTATTGTGGTAACAATAGCCAATTAATTATTAACCCCGATCTCGTTTGACGTTTCATATACTTGTACAATTTTACAGGGCCTTATTAGGAATATTTATGAAGATTGATTAGATTAAAGTATGCAATTTAATATTTCTTTATGGATAAATTTTAATAATGAAATTGTTTTCGGGTTTCCAAAGGATGATTATTAAAAAAAATGCCTTTTTGAGTAATATGAAAAAAGAACATTGGCAGCCCAAATCATCTAGTGAAGCATTTTGAAACTCATATATTGGATCACAGAGTGGCTACCGTACAGTTCTTGCTCCTAGTGCGATTCCAACAATTGTCGATTCATCGTACCGAGAAGAAGTAAGTGTCCACATATCTTTTTTACGTACCTACCTATCCAAACCATCTTGAGTTAAAGGAAATATTGAAAGCTATTG
Source organism: Eudonia lacustrata (assembly GCA_947562085.1). NCBI lineage: Eukaryota > Metazoa > Arthropoda > Insecta > Lepidoptera > Crambidae > Eudonia > Eudonia lacustrata. The sequence continues at coordinate 12,847,801 of OX387340.1, forward strand.
AACTTTAAATTAACCTTAACTTTAATTTTTTATTTAATTTATCCTAGGCCTATGTCCAGCAGTGGACGTGTGTAGGCTGTTGATGATGATGATGATGAAACCCTATCCTACCCCTTTAACTCTATGCTAGTCGTGGGGATGTATTCTTGTATGAAAATGTGCATAAAATAATAACTTTTTAAATTTGTTTTTCAGAATTTATATAATCTTCACTTAAAGGTCCAGTAAAAAGAAATGCCAGTGGAGATCATGTTTTGAAGAATTTGCAAAATTTACAGCCGAGTACCTCAAGTGTACTACATTATGTGAGTTAATATAAATATTATATTGTTGTACAGTATTAAATGGTATAACATGACGAAGATATGTCCGAGCAGTCACTCAACTGCATTACTTTGAAATATACAGAAAGTAATAAATTTATTTATTTTCAGAAACCTTCATCGTCATCTTCATCTTCAACCTTTGGTTTAACAGTCAGGGTCGCTGACTTCTCGACCACCCGGCGCGGCGGTCTTATCACTAGTTTTAAACATTGTGACATTATTAGAAATAAAAATAGAAATAGAAATATATTTATTGTCTTTCTACATTTTTATACAAAAGATAAGAAAATCTACAGTATAAACAGTGCAATTGCACTTAAAAACCAATTTATATAAAAATAATTTATGAAAAAAATAAAATAAGAAAAGACAAAAGGAAATGGCTCAGCCTAAGTTAGTTGAGGCCTAGACCTTAACCAACGCTGTTTTCAGCCACTCCCTGTACTCTGAGATGTCAAAAGAGTTTGCCAAGAGGACTACATGTTTTCACATTAATTTTGTATACAATTTAATATAGATTATTAATTATTGTAATTATTATTTTATTAAAAAAAATACCAGCAGAGTATGTTGTTGTTTTTATTTATTTTATTTTAAGGGTTCCGTACCCAAAGGGTAAAACGGGAACCCTATTACTAAGACTCCGCTGTCCTTCCGTCCGTCCGTCTGTCACCAGGCTGTATCTCATGCACCGTGATAGTTAGACAGTTGAAATTTAATTTTCACAATGATGTATTTCTGTTGCCGCTGTAACAACAAATACTAAAAAACAGAATAAAATAAATATTTAAGGGGGCTCCCATACAACAGGCATGATTTTTATAGAACAATTACACGAGATAATGGTACGGGACCCTTCGTGCGCGAGTCCGACTCGCACTTGGACGGTTTTTTTTAGTTTACCAACTGTTCATACATTTTATTAAAGTTAATGATGTGGCGTCGTCACAGGCAGATATAAGGTAGATACAGAGATAGCCTGACACTCAATGATAGATAACGTTAGCATTCTACTGGTAAAATCGAATGAGTATCTTCAAATTTCTTATTTAATATTATCCTCTTTATAACATTATTCTATAGATGTAGGTACTTGAGGTCCCTTGCGTGCCCGAGTTCGGCCCCTTTTATTGTAAATGTGTGCGTGACATTTGTCTGTAGGCGTAATTGGCACGCTTTTTTATTATAATGTTACGTCTGCTTCTTATTATACGTCTGTGGATTACACGCTAATTCTGGCGTCAGTTCAGTCCATCATTCTGGTCAGAATGACGGGAGAATTATCGTGTAACCCTCGGACTGACAGACTGATGGTCTGGACTGATGAAAATTAAATATTTTAAATAATTTTCGTCAGTCCGTTTCGAATGACAGTAAACTGACAGAAGACTGATCGTGTAACCTGCTTGTGTCATTCTCGCATCAGTCACTATCCACGCTGTGTTGGGAAATCACACTAATATTATAATGCGAAAGTTTGTGTGTATGTCTGTATATTTTGTTCCTTCTTCACGCTGCAACGGATGAATGGATTTGGATGAAATTCGGCATACAGATAGTTTATAACCTGGATTAACAGTTTTTATCCCGTTATTCTTATTATTGGATTCTTACAATTATTTGATATACGAAACTAAATTGTACCATAAAACATAGCTTTCTAATTATTGTATTCTTTTATACAATATTTTCCTATTTGACACAATATATATATATATAAATATGGGTTCAATATTATGCCACGCAAGTCTAAAATGTATGAACGAACGTATCACGTACTTATAAATATCACCAAATCTTTTGCATCAACCTTAGGGTGTATGGGAATAATTGATCGTAGCAGGCTTCTTTCATCCGATGGGAGGGGGGAGGGGGAGGAGGGGAGGTGCCTACCCCCCCGTACTACTCCCCCCCTCGGCAATGGATAGTTTTTGAGATATGGGGGTTGCTTTAGTATTTGGCGGCAGTCGGAGGGGGGGGGGAGGGGTGTGCCCTCCCTCAATAATCTATCACTACAAAAAACCAACAAAAACCTTTGACTTAGTTGACAGTTTTTTTTTTGACAATCCCCCCTTTTGTGACTGGCTCTCGCTACGCTCGGGAAAATAAATAACTTAACCTAACCAACAGTAAGGATTTACGTAACTTCAAACACGTGTAAAAAAACCACGCATCTCCCTCTCTCTCAGGGTGGGGGGGTGTTGATTGAAATATTGAAATATTGTCTATAAAAACCAACCCTTATCAATTCCTAATTCGTGCCGCCGATTACTAAAGCCAACCCAAGATATTAATTTTTGAAAATTGACTAGACCTGACCTCAAAATGTATGAACAATATCATTCTTTTTATTAGAAATTAACTAAATTAGCTTTTACCTATACAAGATTTGTGTTTCGTTTCCAACAGTAATTTGAAAATTATATAAAACTATCGTCTGTGACTATATTATATTTATTTAATTTATCCCCTAGCAATGATAAATAATGTAGGTAGTATACTTTTTAGTTAAATAATACTGATAAGTATGTTAACACTCCAAATACTACATTAAAAAACACCACAACGCGTTAACATAATACGTTAAAAAAAGGCAATACACGTAAATACGAAATGTCAGTCGCAAAACGACAAAATTCAAAGGAAATTAAGATTTTTAATTAACTATTACAAAAAAAACATGTTTTCGAGATAAGATTTAAGTGAATAAGTGTAAAAAAATATAATCTTTCGAATGGTAAACATCTGAAATTGAAAAACGTGGGTCCATAATCAATAGCTGAGCCGAAGACTGTTGCGTTCTGTGTCCAAACGGCGACTGTCGTACTTTTTATCAGTCTGTTGTCAATCTGGACTGATCATGTAACCGTGTTCGTTTTCCATCATTCTGGCATCATTCAAAACTCTAAGCAGACTAAAGACTGGACTGACGCCAGAATTAGCGTGACCGATGTCTTAACGCTGTCAAATGAACGTTTTTGAAATAGGTCCTCTAGAGCTACTTTTCCATTGGCATTATCGTTGCGTAAGGCTAAAAGTAAAGAAAGATGCTCTAAGTTGCGTCTTCTTTTCAACTCTAATGATATTAAATATTACTAACTCTTTGGTCGAATGACACTTGGAATGGTTTATAACTTAGGTATTGTTCTGAGGTTTATAATTAATGTAGGTTCCAGAGTGAATATGTTTTTACTTGTTAATTAGGTAATTATATAAATTGTAGTCTGCTATGCCAATATCAATGACTGGAGTCGGCAATTGCTAAATATAATTGTTTGAAGTGTGCTTAATAAGACAGTAACATTAGAAATTTTAGCAAGCCAATTTACGGTCAGAGTGTCGTACATTTTAAATTTATGTTTACTTATATGTTGTTTACACATGCTTTTCATATCTAGGTACATATTGTGTAGGTACGGACTTAGAATGAACTTTTAGCATCCGATGGTACCACTATACACGACCTCTGTGGTGGGTGTATGTACCCACCACTCGGCCAAAGATCTTTACGCCCCAGTTTTGATTCCCAGGTGTAGGTACATATTAATGATGAGCTCGATGGCGCAGTGGTTATCGCGCCCGTTTTGCGAGTGTCAAGGTTTAACAGTTTTGCTACTATTAACCAAATCAGTTATTTACGACTAAGCAAATCTGTTATTAGCTATACGAATGGATTTAGTAACAAAACATTTAAGAAACTCTTGCAAAGGCCGGTCATCGGATGGGTGACCCACAATTTATCATCTCGAGCTCTCCCGTGCTTCGGAAGGCACGTAAAGCCGTAGGTCCCGGCTGCTTTAGCAGTCGTTAACAACAACCAATCCGCAGTAGTGCTCGCGTGGTGGTTTATGACCCTGTTCTCCCTATCCATTCATAGGAAAGGCTCGTGCCCTAGCTGATAATTATGCCAATAATAATGACTAGGTAGTCGGCAAATTACTGAATACAATTTTCGTTTAGTCGCTTATTGCCTAAATTCGCAAAATGCCTAGTTGCTTTTTATATCTAGGTACATCTGTTTGTCCTTAGTAGGAGTGTTAGGATGAACTTCTAGCAAACAAATGGTTTAAGTGGTCTTAGTACTAATAAGGTACTAATGAACACTCGTCAGTAACTACACACATTAAAAATATCTAATCGAGTACATTTTAAAGTACATTTTATCGTTGCTTTATAGAATTAATATTTTAAGTTTTTTGGATCGTTATTGATTCTTTTAGTGAATACCACGATATGAATGAAATTTTTTTTTACATTGTTTAAATATGAAACATTAACTGTCAATCTGAATTCCTATAAAAGAGCGTAATAGTAATTTTACAAAAGCAGTTCAATTTCGGCACATGTGAAAAAATTGCAACGATATGGAGCGACGGCGGCGTCGGCGTCATTTGACAAGGGAAGAGATTTTTAAACTTTGGCGTTCCATAGTTATCAAATAAATTTAAACGGGATTAACGCAAACTAATTAATAAAAGGTTTCATACTTACCTTCTTTATACTCGACGTGACAGTCTCAGTCAGCCCGTGACCATAAAGAAAATTGTATATGCCCGTGACCACGGCTGTTGTAACTCGTTCGAAACGTCGTCGAGTATGAAGAAGGTGTGAGACTTTTTACTAATTAGTTTGCGTTAATCCCCGTTTAAATTTGTTTGTTAAGGGTGCGCCGACCAAAAAATGCCAAAAATGCAGTTACGGTCAAGTAGATATAATTGAAAATACTATCGTATTAAATGAACAAAATATATATTTATTATCATAGGGAACGTATTTACAATTTGTCAGAACCATAAATTCATAACACGCTATAGTTTTTTCTACAATATCATTTAAAGTTGGGCAAAAATCATGAAAACGAGTGGCGGCTTAGAGTTAGTAGATTTCTTATAGTTTATCTAAATTATTGTACCTCTGATTTTGTCTAAACAATCATCAATGGATAAACTACAAATTGCTAGACTACATTTTCGATTCATCAAGTGGTTATTTAAATAATTATTTTTTATTAAGCACCTTAAATTCCCCATACAAAATTAGTATGGCCGCGCGGCATCAAATAAATATGGACGACGACATTTCAAATAAAACATATGACACTTGTCACTTACGGACGGCGCACCCTTAAGGGAAGAGATGTTGAGAGCCGTTGGAATGTTGGAAGCTGGTTCCAGGCAACGCACTGTGGCTGCCGCCATTGGCACTACACAGAGTGTCATAGGCCGCCTCTGAATACGCAATCGTATCACGGGCAGCGTGGCCGAGCGACATGAAGGAAGATCTCGTATCACCACTCGAAGACAAGACCGGTACATCCAAAATACTGCTCGACGGAATCGTATCATGACTGCTATGGCCACAAGGCTCCACAGCGCTTCAGGCTTGCTGATAAGCGACCAAACCATCCGGGATCGTTTACGCGAAGTGCGTCTGCGTTCCTGAAGGCCGCTGAGGATTCCAACCATAGCACCCCACAATCGTAGGGCCCGTTTACAATGGGCTCGCGAACACCGAAATTGGGAGGAAGAAGACTGGCATTTGGATTTTTCAACATAATGGGGATAAGATTGTAAATATTATTAGAATTTTTTGTTAGCTAAAAATGTACTTGACCTCTAGACATTTTTGATGTAGGTACACACAATACACGAAAGTGTTAAGTGAACTACTAAGTGACGCTCTTTTTTGCTATTTTGATATTTTTATAGAATATTTTGGATATTGATGTTCAAATTTAAGATAAGTAAGTATAAAGATAAATAGGTACCCTAACTAAGTATAGGCAGTATATACACAATTTCTACGTACAGTTTTAAGTTAGAGCATCTAGAAGTTTTGAATTAATAAAAACAGTCCTCCTGAAAAATTGGTAAGTCTGTAATTAGCATGTTTGTCTTCTTCGTGCAGATTTTATTCTCTTTTCTCTTTTTTAGTTTCTTTACCATCTAAGATAAGATAAGATTTTTTTTATTACCATAACATTATATAAATACTGTATGGAGTAGATTATTCAAACTCACAATTTGCGCAATAAATGAGAACCAATAAGCAAAAATGCCTATGACAATTTCCCATCGCAACATTTTTTTTTATCTCCGCGGACACTTTACGCTTGGCCTTCATCTCACCTGATGTAGGTAAGTTGATAATAAAACTAATAGTGGAAGTCTATTTCACCAGGCAGGCATCCTTAACTACGACGACCTGAATGTCCTATGTCTGTCTGTCTGTTGAAACATTACACTGCCACTTTTAGATGTTATTGCGACATCCTACTAATATTATAAACGCGAAAGTTTGTAAGTATGGATGTTTGTTACTCTTTCACGTAAAAACTACTGAATGGATTTGGTTGAAATTCGGCATACAGATAGTTTATAACCGGGAATAACACATAGGATACTTTTTATCCAGATATTCTCACGGGAACGGGAACCACGCGGGTGAACGCGGCCACTAGTATCAATACTGATGAGATGATTATTGTAAAAGCCCTACCTCAAATTAAACCCGGACGCTATAGGTCTGGGACCTTTAACGGTGTCTAATCAGTAGATCACAGAGACGGTTGCTGTTCTTACTTGGAGAAAGAAAAATTTCATCTCCACCACTAATGGCAGTGACGCTGAAATCAAACTGGAAAATAGATCGCTCGCTAGGCTCCCAATACCCGATAAACGGAGGTCTTGGGTTTAGTTCCCAGAACGAGCAAACTGTTTCTGATTTTCCGAAGCTTTCTTAGGATTTTGATCACCAACCAGCATTGCCGGCATCCGGGTCAATACCTATCAATTGTAGCGATGACGCCTTGATTTCAATGATTGAGGCCCTTACCAAGAGTGAGTCAACATATAAAGAACAACTTGAATGCCACCAGCATGCTGCTAAATCGATCCGATCCGAACCCTTCGGAGAATCTAGTAGGGCACGGGGACGCGCACTTTTAAGTGTGCGATACCGTTCCCTCTAGAAAACCTCTGAAGGTGATTCGTTTCAACACGGCTTGAGGTACCCTTTACGTACCTCGTCTCCCCCAAAAAGCCCGGTGACGCTGAAAATACCGCTTGAGGCAATTAGCAATCTCTCTCAAAAAAAAAGCTGCTAAAAAACTTATGCTCACCTAATCTGTGAAGGTAATGACACAAAAAAGTAAGTAAATAGCCTATAACTGTCCCACTGCTGGGCAAAGGCCTCCATCATTGAAATCAAGTCACCACTAATTGATGGGCATTGGCCTTATCACCACTCTTGCCAAATGCGGGTTGGTGATCACAAACCCGGGCTTTGCACCGAATAAATCCGAAACACACTTTGCCCGACCTGGGAATTGAACCCGGGGGCGTTCGGGTATCAGGCCGAGGACTTAGCCACACGGCCACCGAGGTACTTTAATCTTTGACCGAGGCGTCAGCGAGGCGAATAACACAAAACTATTTAAAAAATCTTTGCGAGATATTTTTATCGTAGAGGCTTAGCCAAAGTAACATTAAGAAAACGATAGCGAAGTTCGAAAAGAATAAAATGTATGGGATTGACATAAGCCACGCTAAATCACGTGGTCAATCTTATGTCAATCCCATACATTTTATTCTTTTTGAATTTCGCTATCGTTTTCTTAATGTTACTTTGGCTACCGCCACTGATCAGAACATGGACAACGCATATTCTGTGCATTCTTAATTCGTGACGGGCTTCCTGTCCCTTAAACATTTAAGTTTCAGTGAATCATTTGTTCTTCCTTAGTTAAAGAGGACGAATATTCTCATTGGTGGGTAACAAAATGAGAAAGGGGTACATTTCCCTTGGATAACTTTTAGCTTAACCCGATTGCTATAATAGTTTCACTGCTAGATAACAAAAAAAAACAATTAACATTGGTAATAGAATATAGATATATACCTAGACTATTTAAGTAAAACAAAAAACTGAAAGCAGGTACCTACTACTAAAGGATACAAGTTTTTTTTTAAATCAGGGTGTTTAATAATAGATTAAAATGTAAATAATTATTTAAAGGTTTCAAGAAAATAAAAGCATAAAGAGAAAAAATAAGAGCAGTAAGTATTTCTAAAATGTTTTTATAATTTGTTTGGGAATCAAAGTACCTATTGAAATTACGAAATTCACGCTGACGAAGTAGCGGGCAAAATGCTAGTATATGTATCTACCCAAATGAATGAATGAATGAATGAATGAAATGAAATGAATGAATGAAATGTTTATTTGTACATCACAGGTTTTACAAGGTCTTACAAGTCATTATAATGATAAGTACATCTGTGATCAGCCTATTAGGCATACAAATAAAATAAAATATAATTAAAATAATGCAGTTGAATTTGTATAATATCCACTCGATAGAATTATAATTAAAATGAATAAAGTTCTAAAAAAATTAAAACAAATAATGACATGTCCATACTCAAATACATTAGAAATTAATATAATGTAATAAAATGTTTTAAGGGTTTTAAAAATAATAATGTTATCCGTGGTCAGTCCATTAGACATGAAATTAAAATTAAAATATCACAATCGAATGTATAAAATAGCAAATTGATAAGTAAGTAGTCAAATTTGAATAAAATAATTAAAATGTTCTTATAATCCTATAATTAAAATTAAATTAAATTAAATTAAATAACGTCATGTCCGTACTCAAAATACATTGAAAAATAATATATTATACTAGTATTTTGAATGGTTGAAAAAATCATTCATTGAGTAAAATGTCTCCTCTATAAGGTAGTTAAATAATCTATTCTTAAATATCGCAAACTCATTACATTTTCTAATGTCAGTTGGTAATCTGTTATAAATTTTAGATGACATTCCGAATACACTCTTACTGAAGAGCGCAGTTTTAATGTTTGGCCTATTATGTAGACAATCGCAACGTCGTGAACTCACAACTTTAGAAAAGAGACTTGGGTTACGTCTTATGTACAGCGCGACTTGAAATATATATAATGAAGGCAACGTCATTAACTTAAGTTGCTTAAAAAAAGGTCTACATCTATCTCTCTTTTTTAAATTACAAATTGCTCGTATACAACATTTTTGTGCTATAAATAATCGTTCAATATTGATTGCATTGCCCCAAAATATGATTCCATATCGTAACCTTGAAACCACAAAACCATGGTATGCAGCAATAACAGCCTTCTGATTTACAACCTTTCTTAGCATGCGTACTGCATAAGAGAATTGTAATACCTTGGTACGTACAAAGTCAAGATGCGATTGCCATTTCATATCACTATCAATGTACACCCCCAGAAACTTTGTTTTGGTCGTCTGGGACACCTCATTACCCTCGTAGTTTATCTTACTTAACGATTGTATAGATCTCTGGCCAAAGTTCATCACATTAGTTTTTTTAAAATTAATTAGCAAATTATTGCCTTTCAACCATTGAATAATTGACGCTAGACAGGCTTTTATTTCATTCTCGTTATGACATATCACAGTACAGTCATCTGCAAAAAGTATCATCTCGTTTTTTGTTGCCGCTGGTAAATCATTAATATATATGAGAATAAGCCCATATCTACCCGCTTTTATTTCAAAACAAATCGTCAGAATAAAATAAGACAATACACAATCGCGAGTAGGTTCGTATAAAAAGAGTTTAATACCAACTTCATGAAAACTAAGAAAGTATGTATGTGAAGGGTCGGCGTGCTTTCGAGTTTGCGCGACGCGATGGCAACAACATTGTTATGCCACTTGTTGGGTTGGGCGCCAGTAAGCTCTCTGAGCGCGGGTAGACCGCATCTCCCGTGCGTGTTGCGCGCCCTTCCCGCCTCTACGACGCAAACTTTACCGCGAAAATGCGTGAAGTCGCAATCCAAGAAGCCGGGTAATTGACAGTGAAGTAGTTTGTTGGTTGACGTGCTTAGGATGTCTCGGAGGAAGCAGGCGAAACCGAGATCGTTGAAACGTAAGTAACCTATGTTTGTTTATGAAAACAAGTTAGGCGAATCCAATCAAACCTTTATCAGGAATTAACGCATTTGATTTGCGTTTCGCTATTGTGTACCGTAATTCATAATGTTATTGGCTAATATGGTATGATAAGTAAACACATGAGAATAATGTGTAATTCACACGGGTCGTCTTGTTTAAAGATATTTTTTTAATAGGTACCTATATTATTACTCTACATAAAAATTATATTGTTTGAAACCTAAGTATAACTTTTCAGGTAGCATGTTTTTGTTTATGTGCATGTTTATATTATTTTAAGTTCCTTTGCGATGTTTTCATAAACTACCTCCTTTAAAAGTTTAAATACTTAAATCGTTTCAAAGCACTCTTTAATTGGTTACTATGCAGCATGAATGTAATTGAATTAACACAATAAGTCATTTAGCAATCCCAGAACTGTTCTGTAACTCACACAATATTATTACATTACCTTTGTAATGTCGTGTCATAGGTTGGATATGTTTGAAAAATAAACATTTATTTAATAAGAGTATTTAAGTGAATTGGTACAGCTGAGAATCTGTCTGTATTGTTCGGAATCTGTTTAATTAAGAATCATTAGAAATATGTTACTGTTAAGATGAGAATCTGTAGAATTGGGAATCTGTAGACATGGGCCTAAAGGTTGGTCTGTGGGTATAAGGATCATTTTAACTTATTTTACTATTTATTATCATAGACCATACATAAAGAATACCTACACCCTTTACATAAGGTAAATGATTAAATACATGATTCACCCGTCTTCTTCATTTCAATTCTTTAACCAGCTAACTAACTTACACTGATGAAGTAGGTACCTACCTACAAATGTAAGTCTCAAGTTTTGACTTCAAATTAGTTGATTAAATGACCAAAAAAGTGGACTAACAACTCATTGATAATGGCACTATGACAATGAAATATTTTAACAAAATAACAAATGAAATATGACACTGTTTTTTAGCTCACGACCTTTCGCATTCCTAGCAACTGCTTACAAATAGATTGAGCTACGAATACACTACATACTGAGGAGCTCGATGGCGCAGTGGTTAACGCGCCTGGTCTGCGAGTGCTGAGGTTAAGCAACTTTCGCAAAGGCCGGTCACCGGATGGGTGACCAAAAATTTATCATCTCGAGCTCCTTCGTGCTTCGGAAGGCACGCAAAGCCGTTGGTCCCGGCTGCATTAGCAGTCGTTAACAACCACCTACTCGCACTGGGCCCGCGTGGTGGTTTTTGGTCCGTTCTCCCTATACATCCATAGGGAGGGCTCGTACTCCAGCAGTGATGACATAAAATGAACTGATAATGATGCTGATGACGAATCACGGGTTTCGTTTCGAACATTTTCTGTAGGTATACGCTCTGTATAGGCTAATGATGATGATGATACGCTTTGTACATAGTGTAGGCTCAGACCTTCCCACAAGAACAACTACCTCATTGGATTGGGTGTAGTCACAGAACAATAAAATATTCAATCTATGACAATAGATCGAGACGCGTGGACAAAGGTAAGTGCTTTACAGAACGTGTGAGGTGTGAGGGCCATCATTGTTTACGGAGAGCACCCTCATTGTTCTGTCGGTATATTGATGGAATCAATTACGTATGCAGGTGGGTGGGTTTTTACGATTGCCATCTTGCCATCTTGCCACAACAACCGGAGCCAACGGCTCAAGAAGTACGTACGAGATATTAATTTGGTTTAACACTTATTTTAGTTTAACACTTTTCCTATTGATGATACTTTTAAGCAAGATTGACTTTTAATCTATTTTATCGATATAATTAGAAATCGGGGCCCTCCGGGACGGGTCACACTCCCTGCGGGATCGGTGCCCTCGGGGAATAACCCAAAACATCGTCTAACTTTTAGTGAAACTATATATTTACCAAACAATTACAATTTCATCATCATGATCGTCATCAGCCAGTAAAATGCCACTGCTTGGCGCTGGCCCAGTAATTAGGTAATATTTATGCCTTCATGCTCCTTCATTTTATGCAGTAATTTTACGATCTTTCACGACGAGACATGTGTGGCTCGGTGAATCTACAAAAATAATGCGGTTGCTCTATCGACGCTGTCCGCTTCCTCACACGAATTTCATCATTACCAGCCGAACGTATGCAATCCAATATGAAAAACACTTGACTATACCTACTTCATTATTTCACATAACAATTTTAAGCTTGTAAATGCAAACTATTTTAGCGGACAGTCGGTGATAAGGGTAATGACTATAGCACCCTTTTTTTCATAAATTAATTATTTAAAAAAATATAAATCTTCAAAAACCAAAATTTGGCCAGATTTTTCGCTTTGTTTCCCAAATTTGAAGAGATTATATAAAAAAGCAAAACTTAGGGACACAGCCAAAGCCTTCCTTTAATTTTTAAGAAAAAAGTAATTAAATCGGTCCAGTTTTGGAGGAGGAATCAGGGGACTACGAAACGTTGATTTTGTCTACTTTCATACATATTTTTCAATTCAGTCGACCTTAGTATAATTCCTCTTAATAAGCCCTATAAAGACTAGCTGACCGGCGGACTTCGTACCGCTTTGACAGTTTCCATGACAACAAAAACAAACAAACCATTCGTCCGCTTTAGAACACCCGCATCCCATGATGGACCACTATAGCAGCGCCACCTAACGGGTCCAATTGTAAATCTAAACCATTCTTGAATCCACTTGAACACACAGAAAATTTCATCCAAATCGGTCCAGCTGTTTAGAAGGAGTTCAATTACAAACACACGCACAGAAGATTTATATTCACTACATAGTATAAAACAAAGTCGCTTCCCGCTGTCCCTATGTATGTATGTATGCTTAGATCTTTATAACTACGCAATGGATTTTGATGCGGTTTTTTTAAATAGATAGAGTGATTCAAGAGGAAGGTATTTTATATGTATAAATACATGCATAATATAGTAGAGAAACACTGATAATTTTAGAGGTTTCACATTTTTTTGCGCTTAATTGCAAACGCTGGCTGAACTCTACGAGATAGATCAAAATAATGTACTACAGTATTGTACACCTTAAAAAGGTCTACAAAAAAGTCCGCGATGGTATATGTCTATCTCTTAGGGATAACCCACAATTTTTTTTTTATCTTTTACTTTTTACGAGAACTAATGTCTTATTTACGAAGCGATTTTAAGCAATATAGCATTAATCCTTATCCAATTAAGTACTTTAGATACATTGTGCATTTAATATAGATCAATATGGTTCTGTACAGCATGTAATTTAAATTAATATTTTCGAAGATATTACAAATTTAAAATGCAGGGACATACCTAGCGGTTGCGTGTATCAGCATTGCACCTATGCAAAGCCGGGGCGGGTCGCTAGTATATTATATAAAGATATATCAATTACATTACAATAGCGTAATTGCGTAAAGTAATTGAATATACAAACTAACAGCTTCCTTGATATCATCCCGTAATATTTCAATGAGTAAGTAATTACTAAATACCCTATAACAGTCCCACAGCTGGACAAAGGCATCCATCATTGAAATCAAGTCATCACTATAATTGATGGCTATTGGCTTAATCACCACTCTTGCCAAATGCGGGTTCATCATCATCATCTCAGCCAAAAGATGTCCACAGCTGGACAAAGGCCTCCCCCAAGGATCTCCACAACGACCGGTTTTGTGCTGCTCGCATCCAGCGGCTTCCCGCGACCTTCACCAGATCGTCGGTCCACCTTGTTGGAGGGCTGCCCACACTGCGCTTTCCAGTATGCGGTCGCCACTCAAGGACTATTCCGCCCCAGCGGCCATCAGTCCTGCGAGCATTGTGCCCTGCCCACTGCCACTTGAGCTTGGTAGCTCTTCGGGCTATGTCGGTTACCTTAGTTCTTCTGCGGATCTCCTCATTTCTGATTCGATCACGCAGAGAAACCCCGAGCATAGCCCTCTGCATTGCTCTTTGAGTGACCTTGAGCCTTTTTATGAGGCCCATAGTGAGCGACCACGTCTTAGTCCCGTATGTCATACCGAACGCTGCCCAGCCTAATTGGATTCGACGATTGACCTCTTTGCTGAAGTTGGACCTACCTAGCTGGACCGTTTGTCCCAGGTAAACATAATCGTTCACAACTTCAAGGGCAGAGTTGCCAACCTTCAGGGGAGTGGGTACGCCACGTGAGTTCGACATAACTTTCGTCTTCTCCATGTTAGTTTTAAGACCCACTTGTTGAGAGAGTCTGTTGAGGTCACCGAGCATTGCGTCGAGGTCTTCCAAGGTCTCAGCCATGACCACTATATCGTCAGCAAACCGAAGGTGAGTGATACGCCGTTGACGTTGATGCCGAGTCCTTTCCAGTCCAGAAGCTTGAAAACATCCTCCAGTGCAGCAGTGAACAGTTTCGGAGAAATCGCATCTCCCTTCCTCACTCCTCGCTGCAACTGGATAGGTTTCGAGCTCTGGTCCTGAAGACGGACTGACATAGTGGCGCTTTCATACAAACACCTCAACACTTCGATGTACCGATAGTCAATTTGGCACCGCTGGTGAGACTGTAGCACGGCCCATGTTTCAATCGAATCGAAGGCTTTTTCATAGTCCACAAACGCTAAGCCAAGAGGCTGGTTATACTCTTCGGTCTTCTGTATAACCTGCCGCAGCGTTTGTATGTGGTCTATGGTGCTGAAGCCTTTTCGGAAACCGGCTTGTTCGATAGGCTGGAAGTCATCAAACCTGCGTGCGAGACGATTCGTTATGACTCTCGAAAACAGCTTGAAGTAAAAAATAAAGTCAATCGTTTTTTGTTGCACCATCGGGACTCATCCAGGTCCACTTGCGGTGTTCACCCTTCCTGAAAAAAGAGTTCATCATAAAGAGGCCCTCCCTCTCAAGAAAGTCTGCCAGCAGTTGGCCCTAGGAGTTCCGATTACCAACCGCAAATCGTCCCACGCTCATCTCATCGCCGCTTCGTTTGCCCAGTTTTGCGTTAAAATCTCCCATGACAACGGTGTAATGAGTTTTGGAGGCTTGTATGGCTCTAGAGATGTCCTCATACGTAGCTTCCACCTCATCGTCAGGGTGTGTCGTAGTAGGAGCATAAACCTGTATGACCTTCAACGAATACCGTTTGGTTATTCTGAGTATAAGGTACGCTACCCTAAGCGACACACTCCCAGTCTCGGCAACGTTGTTCACGAGGGACTTGTGGACGATGAACCCGACACCACCTTGGGACAGTTGTTCGCCCTCCTGGAAATAGAGCAAGTTACCGGACTTGGTGATCACAAACCCGGAGCTATGTAACGAAAAAAACTGAAACACCCTTTGCCCGACTTGGGAATTGAACCTGGGTGAGACCTTCGGCTATCGGACTGAGAGCTTTGCCACTAGACCACACCGAGGCGTTATATTTTTCAATGTAGATTTTCAATGTTATTTTTTGGCGACGAAAACTCTCGTCTCTTTTTTACTACTGCAATGATACTACTTTAAAAGCATCACGGTAAACCCCTGAACCCTATTGCTAAGCAGAAATAGCTGCGAAGGGGCACCTTCACACATAGTCTTCTTTTCACATAGTCTTTTGCCTACTGGATGGCAATCCAGTAGGCAAAAGACTATGTGAAAAGACTACCACTAGCATCTTAAGAAAACATTAAGCAATAATAACAATCACGTTTTAACACAACGTCTGGCGAACGAATGGCGAACACTTTAATATCTATATCTACCGCCATACCACCAGGCAGAATTATTTTACTTTACTGTGTTTCGGTTTCACAGAGGAAGAACTGAAGCTTATGCGACAAATGCGCGCGCGTGATGCTTTGGTTGCAAACAAACGTCAATGGGCTGCGGTGGCGTTCTTTCAGGCGGATCGTAAGCTCGTTTGCCGGCTTAGAAATATAAAAATAATAATACAAAAGAACATAGAATAATGAAATGCTATAGTCATTCGGCATAATGTTGCCAGTAGGCAGTGCTGCGACAAGCTGCCTACCGTCTACAAGGTATTTTTTTCTCTAGAAATTTTATAGTTTAGATAAACTAAAATCGGAATGGCAGCTGGTATGTCTCGCAGCGATAGCAAGAGACCTGACAGGATGACCATTGGGCCCTGGAAGCTTAGCAGGCCGTTGGTGTGGGATGCAACCTGGTGCTAACACCGTGGCTCCCTCGCATGTACGCGCCATCTCACTGTGCTGAAAATCGCAAACGGCACAAATACGCAAACCTGGGTCCAAATTATTTATTTGTTCCGTTTGCAGTGGAGACATTGGGTCCATGGGGGCCTGAGGCCAAGCAGCTTGTTAAAGAGTTAAGTGCTCGCCTTGTTGAAGCCTCCGGTGACAAGAAGGCAGGCAGCTACCTCTGCCAACGTATTAGCTTGGCAATCCAAAGAGGTAATGTTGGCAGCATTCTTGGGACCGTTCTCCGAGCCCACAGCCATTCTTGGGACCGTTCTCCGAGCCCACAGCTGGAGGACATTTTTATTTATAGGTTTTATTTTGTCTTTAGCTATGTTATATTACTTTCTTTTAGGTTTATTTTTTCTCTAATGTAGTTATGTAATGTTTCATTATTGTTTTTAATGAACGAGTTGAAATTATTGGCCTTTACCAGGTACATAAAAATCGGAATAACATTACAAAGAATAGTATAGGTAGGCAAGAAGTT
Organism: Eudonia lacustrata; assembly: GCA_947562085.1. NCBI lineage: Eukaryota > Metazoa > Arthropoda > Insecta > Lepidoptera > Crambidae > Eudonia > Eudonia lacustrata. Next base: position 12,864,773 of record OX387340.1, read on the forward strand.
CTCATCAATAACAAATAACTTTGATTTTTTTTAGTTTTGTAAAATGGCTGAATATTAGAGTTTAAAAACTAGCTCAAAAAGAATTAAAGTTTGAAAGTGAATAATATAGCTGAATAGAGTAAAGGTTACTTTTTAACAAATAAACATATTCTTAGGTAGCTGTACTTGAGTAGGTGATCAATTACGTCCAAACAAAACAGATACCTACAAATAATTATGAGGAAATAAAAAGAAAAAGTGTGAATTCATGACAGCTGTGACCGGTCAACCCCTGATGCTAGTGCAAGACAATATTAACAAGTTTCCGTATGTACATTACTGTAACAATAATAGATGTTATTAAAAATGTTAAAGACTAACGGCGGAGGTGATCGAATTACTTGAAACACTATTTGTATCGCTACAAAAAGGAAAGCTTAAAACCAGAACTAATCATGGTTGATGTAGGTAGTAAATAAAACTCTTCCTATTTACCTACAATTATTTTTACATTTTACACGTTTGCGTGGTTAAACGAAGAATAGGAAAGGTCGTCTGAAGACATTTTGAAGACAGATTGTCTAGCTTGCAGAAAAGTAATTGACATTATTTACATTCTACCTACGAGATTATTAAACTATTTTCAGTCTTCTTGTTAAATTAAGTCAAAACCTTTATACGCAGGACAGTTGGGTTAAGGTTCTAAAGTTAATCTAATATTGCTTACGATGAATCACTAACCCCATCACTTCGTCCTGCTCAGGCTCAGCATTTAAGTTGCAGCTTCAAGAAACTGCATCGCTGATTTTCAGAGAAGCCTGTGATAGTAATGTGCTTATGTTATTGTAATATTATAATAGCAACTAATGTTAAACAACGTTTAACAGAAAGGTGTGCTCAAAATGAAAAGATCCAAAATTTATCCAAACTAAATCTTGCATGTCTTGTTACTAAGACATACAAATATTAACTTTAATTTGTCATGCATCTATACTAATATTATAAAGCTGAAGAGTTTGTTTGTTTGTTTGTTTGTTTGTTTGTTTGTTTGTTTGTTTGTTTGAACGCGCTAATCTCAGGAACTACTGGTTCGAATTGAATAATTCTTTTTGTGTTGGATAGTCCATTTATCGAGGAAGGCTTTAGGCTATATAACATCACGCTGCGACCAATAGGAGCGAAGCATCAGTGAAAAATGTTGCAAAAACGGGAAAAGAGCCTAAAAAATTAAAAATGCTGCCGAAAGTCACTATTCCACGCGGACGAAGTCGCGAGCACAGCTAGTTTTATATAAGTGAAGTCATGCGCGTCAGGCGGCATAAGCAAGCAGCAGTGATCATAAATGTATGTACACAGAGGTTTCTAAACCACTAGGGATGTGATTTGTTTATTTTGATGTGACGTCACAATATAAATATTTAATGAATAATTGCAAAACAAATTAAAGTAAATAACTATGTCTTAATAACTCTGCATACAAAATACACTTTAGATCTTTTTATTTTGACCACACCCTTTTGTTACATCCTTACTAATATTATAATGTGAATGTAAGTTTGTTTGTTACGCTTACACACAGAAACTACTCAACCGATCATCAAGAAACGGCTTATTCCCATGCGCTCCAAATCCATTGTTCTCTAAAATACAACTTCTATGCATTCATTCCTAACAGCTCCAATGATTTTCATATTAAAATATAAATAAAATCACATTTACCAATTTCATTCCCTACAGCTCCTAAACATTCTCTAGGTACTTTGAGATTTGGGTCCCAGTAGCTCCAAGAAAAAAGTCAATACTTCAACATAAAAATCGTTTAACATTTAGTCACGTAGCATAAGAATGACTGAAACTGTGATTTTTTAAATTATTTGGTACTATTTTTTATACTAGTATTATACTTTTTACGAAGAATTTCTTTCGATTTTAAGTACATTTCATTTTACGTAATATATTGAAAATAAACAACTATTACGGTCCTACTCGCGTTTATTTTACACATTAATTATTTACGTAATATTCTCTCTATATAATTACTAATTTAATTTAAACGTATAATTTACTCTTACGTGCACTATATGTGCAAGGACTTTTAAAGCCGGTTAAAATTATCGGTTAAAATTAGTCACATATGAGCAAACCAGAAAAAGTGAGCAGAAATAGGGTTGTTGTAGCCGAAATCGGCATTGATGACATCATCATCACATTTAATATGTGTTGGAATAACTGCAAGTGAAAACTTATGTCGATCATTGAAACTCACAACTAGAGTTGCTATGTCTGCGCAGTTTCTTTAAGCTATACGTAAAGAGCTAGTCGCGAGTTGCCTATTGCCGCAATATGGAGATCTGTTGTTCTGTCTGCATAGCGCTCAAAAACTGATTGTGATAATCGAAACTGTGATTTTCAAATTGTTACTTTTTAATTTAAGTTTATTATAATATTGATTGTGAATTTGTGATGACATAAACTGTGATTATTTCAATAGTTAAAATTATGTAAATAATTCATTCTTATTTCATTTACCCTTTATTCTTGTGTAATGATAATAGACGAAGAGGTCCGTTAACAATAAAACGATTTGAATTGTATTTTTTGGGTTTTATTCCACTACACTTGAAAAAAACATGCCAACCCAGGGGACATTGATAGTATTATTATTGAAAATATAATAACTATATCATGTCCTAACAACTAGCCCTAGTTACATTACTGTTGGTCTTGCGCTCAAGTTTCATAGGTATTTGCTCATCATCCAAGTTTTATGTCGAATATTAATGTAAAATAAAGGTGGATTATTAACCGTTAAGTGTTCGTGAGTGTGCATGAGTGTTGGCAAATAAAACAAAACAGTGCAACGTCACTATTCAAATTCTCCCAAAAGAAGTCCGTGTGAGGAGTTAGTAAAGCCCCACATCTTTACTGAGATACTCGAGGGGTTGGGGGGTATATCATTTCTCACTTCCCATTTCTATTATCATTCATCATCATCATACAGGTAGAAAATATTGTTTATTTATGTTTAAGAAAACTTACTTTGACACTGGCTAAATGTGATGATCGCACGAAGCCATCATCAATTAAAGAAAGAAAAATACTAAAAACGACAATTTAATTTTCCAAAACAAAATAATTTGTTTGTTTTGTTGTCATGGAAACTGTCAAAGCGGTACGAAGTCCGCCGGGTCAGCTAGTGTTGTATAAATACGTTGGCATAAAATCATTAAGTTTTTAATTCGTAACGGACGCAGACACGAACGGTCAGCGCTCAGCGAGATTTACAGGCGTTTAGACGCACCGTACAGTGACAGGGAGCCCGCCAGGTAGTATTTAAGCGTAATGGATGGGGTCGCATCAGCGGCGGGCGTGATGGACGCGGCCGCGGCGCCCTAATATCAGCGTTTTATCAGTGGCGCGTCGCGGTCGGCGCTCCGCGGTTTGGCTGGGACGTTGCGATGCGATGCCTGTAGCGATGCGGGAGTTGGTACACTCGCAATATACTTAGTATTATTATCGGTAGGGACGTGGACGTATTGGAAATAGTTAAAGTAAGTTTTAACGTTGTATTATTGGAGTGGCACCAGTGTGCGACAGTTTCGTAGCCAAAAAAGATATAGAATTCCAATGAATTTTTACTGGATGTCAGAAAGCAGATGGTAAGTATTCAATTGTTTTATAAGACAATAAATAGGTGACCCCTATTATATTACTAGTTGTAGCCCGCGACTTCGTTCGCGAAGACTAAACTACCCCACAGGAACCTGTTACCGGGATAAAAAGTATCCTATATCCTAGACCGGGTCATGGTCTGTCTATGTGCAAAGTTTCATTCAAATCCGTTCAGCCATTTTCACGTGATGCGCGGTCAAATAAATAGACAAACAGAAACAGATAAACAGACAAACAGACAAAAAATCTAAAAACTGTTGGAACTTGTTCTGTTATCGATTCTATGTATCCCCAGCCAACTTTTTATCAAATATCATCAATGTAATACATACAGAGGAGCTCGGTGGCGCAGTGGTTAACGCGCTCGGTCTGCGATTGTTGAGGTTAAGCAACTTTCGCAAAGGCCGTTCATCGGATGGGTGACCAAAAATTTATCATCTCGAGCTCCTCCGTGCTTCGGAAGGCACGTTAAGCCGTTGGTCCCGGCTGCATTAGCAGTCGTTAACAACCACCAATCAGCACTGGGGCCGCGTGGTGGTTTATGGCCCGTTCTCCCTATCCATCCAAAGGGAAGGCTCGTGCCCCAGCAGTGAGCAATGAGCTGATGATGATGATGATGATGATGAATACAGGCTTTCGACCCTCTTTAGCTTTATTATATGTACGAGTATAGATGATTTAAGGAAAAAAAGTGTGTTTGTGTGTAATCGCTGGTTTCTGCCGAACACTGGTGTTACTTACTTCCTTATATTTTTGCAACTTTACTCTATTTGAAATTAAAAAAAAAATGAAAAGAGGACGTAGCCGCTTTACGATGCGATGGTTGTTGTAGCGAAGTGTAGTATACGAAACTATTCATATTGAGTATGGATAAAGTAGATGAAATAAGCCAATACGAAAGTAAACGATCGGATTATATTTTGTCAACGATTCTATTTGTGATCTAAGTTTGGCTTTATCCAGAAATTTGTGGCGAAAGGTCACAGGGAGACACGGACCCTGTGAAAGGCTAGAAACCACAGTATAAAATAAAATGTGAAAATTAAACGCGAGTAGATTCGAACAAGATGGTTTAATTTGAATGTGTAACTAGAGCTTGCCTACTTTAGAAAACTAGTTTGACTGTTCGACATTTTGCTTTGTTCGTTTCCCTCTTTCTTTACGGAACTTTGTTGCAACTGTTTACCACCAAACAAACAATTATGACAATTATTTACATCATCATTACCAGCTCATTTTTATGTCCCCCACTGTTGGGGCAGGAGCCTTCCCTATGGATGGATAGGGAGAACGGTCCATGAACCACCACGCAGGCCCAGTGCGTGCGAATTGGTGGTAACGACTACTAATGCAGCCGGGACCAACGGCTTTACGTGCCATCCGAAGCACGGAGCTCGAGATGATACATTTTTGGTCAACTATCCTATGCCCGGCCTTTGCGAAAGTTGCTTAACCTTAGCAATCGCAGACCAGGCGCGTTAACCACTGCCCCATCGAGCCTCACGTAAGTACATACTCCGTTTTTAATTCTAGTAACAAACAGTACTCCAGTTTGCGACCGACGACGTTATACAGTAACCGCCATAGTATCGATCCCGCTGTGCAGTAGGTACTCCCGTAATGCGTCCCAGGAGACGCGCGAGATGCCACTGGGCCCCGAGGGGCGCCTAATGCAATACTGGCTGGGTTCTTTACCTGGGCTCATTCCCATTGTTCTCTATTACGTTGTTAGTGCTCCAGTGAATATTTCAAAGCTGAACTTCTATCAGACTTTTGCTAAAATCGTAGGTAGGTGTAATAAACTGTGTATGGTAGAAAAGATCACTGGAGCTGTGACTAATGTTACACTAGATTCAAATGTAGCCCGTTCTACTGTTCACAGTTTATTACAAAAAAGTACTTAATGCTTAAATCTAAATAATTTAATCTAAGTAGGTATTAACTCTAAAGTCATACCGTAGAACCACATGTGAAAGACAACTTTATATATAGCATTAGCACCGCATTGCGTTGGTCCATCGAAAACGGTGGAGACCAAGCGTTGTCTGTAGCACTACTTGACGGCAGATTGGGACGGATTGTGTGATTACTTTGCATCCGTCTCATGGGGCCAGAAATGCTTTCTTGGAAAGTACCCGTCGGAGTGCGCTTCCGCCATTGCTGATGAGCTCTTGTTGGGTATGGAATAATATATTCCGTTCACAGATCTTTCCAGCGTTGGTAGACAACGGCCTTGGTTCAATCGCGAATGTGCCAAAGCCGCTGAATGCAAGCAGGCGGCGTATCGTGCTTGGACGAGCGCTGTAACTTCTGTGCTGTACGAGGTGTTTGAGTGGATAATTAATTCTCAGCTCATTCACTACCTAGAGGATCACTTGCTGCTCCATGATCGCCAGTATGGGTTCAGACCCAAGCGATCATGGGGTGATCTTTTAGCGTACGTTACTCACGCATGGGTGAAGCGATGGACAAGCATGGCGGATCTCTGTAGTCTCTCTCTCTCTCTTTGACGACCTCCTTGGTCGAGTGGTTTGTACACTGGTTTTCATGGTGCCGCCATCTCTGAGGTCCCGGGTTCGATCCCCGGTCGGGTCAATTTAGAAATTATTGTTTTTCTAAATTGTCTCGGGTCTGGGTGTTTTCTGTGTATAATAAGTATGTATTTGGGTGTTTTAAGTGTGTTTATCCGTTGTCTAGTAACTATTTTGACGAGTTTCATAACGAAACTTCTCTTGGGCTAGATAATTGGTGTGAGTGTAGGAAAGTAAAAAAAAAAAAAAAATCTCTGGCAGTTAGTCTATATCGCCAAAGCTTTCGATAGAGTGTGGCATCGTTCCTTTCTTTCCAAGTTGCCGGCCTTCGGTGTGCCGCCCCATTTGTGCGCCTGGGTGCAGATTTTCTAGAAGAGTGGAGGATTCGTGTCCTCTGTGAAGATAGTTCCTCCGCATTCTACAAAGTCAATGCCGGAGTGCCGCAGGATTCTGTGCTCTCACTTACTCTATTTCTTCTGCATATCAATGACAAGTTGTCCTTGGGCAATATTCATTGTTATGAGGATGACAGTACGGTGCATGAGCGGTACTTGGGACATCCTGCGGCAAAGCAAGCCGATATCGTGGTGAAAAGGCAAAAACTGGTTGCCAAACTGAACCTGAGTCTCGATCGTGTCTCTAAGTGAGGATTCTAAAACCTGGTCGAGTTTAAAGCCAGCAAAACCCAGGTTTGTGCATTCTCGTCCAAGGTCCAACACCCTTCCTTACTCCTCCCTCTCTACAGAATTCTCCGTTACCCATTTCGATGGACCTCAGCATTCTCGGCATGGACATCGGCCAGGAACTGAATCCAAAATGCTACATCGAGAGTGTTATTAATTAATTATTTAAATAAGGTGAGACGGTTTTTCACTCCCGAGCAGCGCTGTTTGCTGTACACTCAGGTGCGATCGAGTATGGAGTATTGTTCCCATCTATGGGGCGGCTCCGCTAAATCCTCCTACCCTCCTCGATGCACTTGATAGACTGCAAAGGCGAGCGGTACGCATTATTGGAGATGCTGAGATTACAGCCTCTCTCTTAAAGACCTCCCAGCTGCGTAGAGACGCAGCTGGGAGGATGAGACATTGCTTCTCTCAGCGTCCTACCGGAATTACTACGGAGAGTGTTCCGAAGAACATTTTGATCTAATCCCGCCCTCTTCTTTCCTCTCCCGGACTACACGTGCTGGTCTTAGGAACCACCATGATACTGTACAGACAATCAGTACTCCTACCAAAATTTTTGGCAAGTCGTTCCTCTGTAAGACCATTCGGCTTTGGAATTCTTTGCCGGCACATGTGTTTCCCAGCTCCAATAGTCCCAGGCACGTCCCAGGTCTTTTAAGCGGGGCGAGAAACGGCATTTATGCAGGCCGTCATGAATGAGTGCGCTTGTTACCATGCTTGTTCCATGGTGAGGAGCGCTCTCATTATCTTGAACTGCATCGGCTGCTTACCATCAGGCAGGATGTGGTCACTATGACGATCCAATATAAAAAAATAATAATATACTGTTTTCTACCCATTTAAGCAGTTACTTAAGGATCCAAATCTGTGATCAATGCTCTCTTTATAATGACAACAACATACACTAGAAAGTTCTCGTTTTCGTTAACGTTATCGAATGGTGAATATGGTGATATTATGCTAAGCCGCATGTACGCACTAGGCATCCTGTATCTGCCTAAAAAGGATTTGTAAACAATCCCTCGGGAACACCCGGCTAACGCGGACAAAGACACGGGCGATCGCTAGTATAAACATAAAGTGTCTTACAAATAAACAAAGAATAGGTAAGCTCCGAATAGCTATTCCGTGTTTTGTCTCTTTTATTCTAATTTAAAATGACGTTTACATGACAGGAACAAAACACGGAATAACTATTTAGACCTTGTTCTTTGTTTATTTGTAAGGCACACAATATATTAGCAAGTTCAGTTTTAAAACCTGCAGGCTCGTTTATATCACGCGGGCCATCGCTTGGGCCCAATAACACGTCAATTTTATCCCGGTCAACCGTCCCTCTTGCGGGGGGAATTAAAATTTTACATCCAGCGAAAATGGTAATCCTTGGTCGTCCCAAATACACTGTAAAAACGGATTGTCGTATCTTGATTGTTTATTCGAAATATTAACTGCTGATGCGCACAATTGGGTAGCTGTAGTGTTAGTTGCAGTCCATTAAAAATCCTCCAAAATTATGTGTCATGTGCAAAGTGTGTGAAATCACTGGTTCCTGTTACTCTGTTTGAAATTAAAAATAAAATAAAAAGAGGACATAGCCACGCTACGTTATTGTAGTGATGCGGGAATGTCATTATTTTTAATGTAAACCCGTTGAAGTGTTCTTTGTTTCTTTCTTTCTTTCATTAGTAAGCATAAAAATAAAAATATTTTTTCTGTATTTGGCCTAAAGTTTGAACAATCATACAAGTCGAGGGACATACTCGCACTAGTCACTAATGATAGTGACTAGTGACTAGTGCGTGTTAGTGCGTGATGCCATTCTTCCTAGAAAACCTCTAACGGTATTTAGTTTCGTGTGAATTTTTTTTAGAGAGTTCCTCAAGCAAATGTTTGCTTGAGGAACTCTCTCGCCTCTAAAAAAAGTCCGGTGACGCTAAAAACGCCGGCTGAGGTAATAAACAGCAAACTTTCTCCAAAAAAAACCGACTTACTCATTATTATTATAATTATAAGCCTGTAGTGTCCCACTGCAGGGCAAAAGCCTCTCTACCCTCTTTCTATCCTAACTTACTCATATGTCAATAAGTACCCAATTAATGAGATTGTCAAAAAAATGTTCGCCTCAACATTTTCGCCAAAGAAATGATTACCACACGCAAAATTCTAACCCGTTATAGAGGGTGGTAGGTGTAAAGATCACAATAAAACGTATGAATGTTTTATGCGAGGTAAAAGCTTTAGATGGACGTATTTGTAAGCCTTTTGAAGAGGGTTAAGTCAATTTAGCTTTGCGCGTCAACTTTTTTTGCTAAGCTTACAAGGGACGTACCGTATGCAGCTACGTTGCGTATGTATATCTACTTATGTATACTCAGTGCTTAGGCTGGTTTCAGAGTCACGCCGACCGACCGCCCGCGCGGGTGGCAAACGCGTCTCGTAAGCGCGCTGATGACCCGCGCGCAACTCTGAAACGAGTTTAGTATGACGCGGTTCATCGGCTCGGGCTCAGACAGTCGCGATGACACCTTTCTTAATACATATATCAGTTATTTATTACCTTTGGAAAAAAAGGCAACGGCGAAGACGTATACAAACACATCCCTATAATTCTACTAGATTACTGAGAGGTGCATTTTCTACATCTTTCTCGGATTTAAGAGAACATGATGGCAAGTTTTTCAAGCAGTTACTAATTTTGACGATTTGTTTTTGTCGCGCGATAGTGCGTGCCAGCGCGTGCGATCAGCGCATATTTCTCTATGGATCAGCGTGAGCGTGACTGTGTAACGCACACTGGATACAGAGACTCCTCGACAGCGCGCGGTTGAGACGCGCCGCCTAACCGCGTTTGAATTGTAATCAGCGCGGGTGGTAAGCGCGGGTAGTTTTCACTATGGAACGGTACAAGGCAACACCTAGCTAGCTCGTGGCCCGCGTCGTTTACCACCCGCGCGGGCGTCAGCGTGACTGAAACCAGCGCAAATACTATTTACCATTCAATCACGTTAATTAACGAAAGCGCCGGCCGCGCCGCTTGGTGACAAACGTTTTTAAAAACATCATATTCCCCGATCCGATTCGAACTAATTCTCGTTTTCGTTAATGTCATAGAATGTCAAACAAAACACGCCCTGGGCACCCAGTTCCTAATGGTTTTTCAAGGACATAATATAATCACGCATAATATAATCAATTATGTTTTTTTTTGTTATCTGATATTATTATAACTATAACTTTGGTTCTAAGTGAAAACTCTAACGTGTTAAGTATTTTAATTCAATTTCATAATCTGCTGTATTACAGTTTAAATAAATAAATACTAAACATCTGAATACGAAAGCGGTAGAGTTTTCAGTTATGACATTTAGAATTGGCAGACCTAGTATGAGGCTTAGGTTTTTTTCATATAAGCGATGGCTCTATGAATGAATGAATTAAAGTTTATTTGGTATAAATATACAACATACAACAACAACTTAAAAAGATAGAAAAAAACAACAAAGCCAAATAGGTCCCCCGCTCAGCTTAAGACGAGGCACAAAGTGCCACGACGCTGGTATTCTGCGGATACCTTAACGGGCGGTGTCCGGTTATGCACAAACATCAATAATCAGCTTTTCTTGCTGACAATAACAATAACAATAACAATACTTGCTGCTGATGCTAAGCAGAATTAGAGTCCAGTGGCGAGGACAGCTATTGGAGCAGGACTGTGCCTCACCAGCCGTCCTTGCCTTGTAGACCAGTAATTTGCTTCTTCACACCTCATTTAAAGGACTCCATGTACTTATAGGAAAGATGAAGGAAATACTTGTGACAAAAACTCTTTATTTAGTTACAAACGACAAATTGATATGGAAAAGTTAAGCAACATTATATTTTTAAAAAGTTAAAAAAGAATTACACGTATCATTTCGGAACGCGTCCAGTTTTGCACGCAAGTAGGTATAGTGTGTGCGTACTCTGATGAACACGACCTCCATAAGGCAACGTCGCAAATGAAACCGATTAGCGCACAGCCGATCGTAGATGAGAGGTCAACATCAACATAAAACTGTTATGATATGGCTTTAGCGTATTTCCCAGAGGCGCGGAGGGGGGGCGGCACCCAGGGGAAATTTCCCGGCCGCTCTCGGCGGGCCCCGTACAAGTTTTATGGACGCCGGCGCCCCGCGCCCCGCCCCGCGCACGGCCATCAACTTCTTATCGTTACACATAACGGCACTCGGGAAGCGATGAATATCGCAATCATAACTAACAAATTAGGCAAATTCGATGAAACTTCCGAGTTGAAGTTGAAGAGTTGGGTTTTCGTTCATAAAACTTTCTTGAAATTGAAGGTACTTCTTTTTATGTCAGTGGGTGCCTAGTGCGGGTTTCATTTGTCATTCAATCGTTAAGAATAACGACAATTTGTATGGCAAATTTTCAACTCTCCTTTACTCTACTCAGAGAGTTTGCTGATTGCCTCAGGCGGCATTTTCAGCATCACCTGACTTTTTTAGGGGCGGCGAGAGTCAAAGGGTTCCTCAAGCCGTGTGAAACTGAGCGAGCGTGTCCCCGTTCCCTACTAGATTCTCCGAGGGGTTTTTTACGGATCGGAAGCGGAACAACCCGTGGGCCCTCTAAAGGCTACTTACATGTCTGTACCTGGTATAGAGCGCGTGTGAACCGGCTCGTCGTACCCTTGTTCTACGATTACGGTGGCTTGGTATCAAGCGAGTGTGCATATTTAGTGTATTCTGTAAATGTGAAGTGGCATTCAGAGGATCAGGCGGGGATACTTTAGTAGAATCTAATAAAACTGTAACACAACTGTGTCTGTATGTTGTTGTTGTTGTACAAGCATCACGCTGAAATCACAAGACATGTTTTAATACCTACTTGATATAACTAGATAATGTTTCACTTAGATAACGTAGGAGCAAGATTTTGAATAAATATACAATAGGATAATTTACGATATTAATATCTATAAATATAAAACGCTAGTTAAGTGTTAAGACAAGAACATTATGTACTCCTTCTCTATAAAAATTAGAAGTGTGCAAAATTTCATACTCCTACGTCAGCGAAATTTTCGTAAAAACTGGTACAAAGTTTTTGCTTCACGGAAATAATATATAGATAATTCATTCGTGGCTTGTAGGTAATTCTAGAAACAAAAAAAATATGTAACTAAATTAAGCAAAAACATCATATGGGGACAATTTGTCCAGTGTCATATTTGATAATAACTTGTCCATAACATATTTATGCTCGTGACTGTACCAAATAGCGCATTTTTAACTTATGGGTTCAAACCCAAATGTATAAAATGTAAAATAAAATAATAAATTTGATTAGATTCTCCCCAGTGCCTAAACTTTATATGCTTGAAGTCTCCAAAAGAGAATACGAACGTGAAACATTAATGCAATCTGTTAACATGACGAAGCATTCTCCGTTTCTATTCCCAGCAGGCTTACACAAATCACTCACGTGCTTTCACGCAAAACATCCATAATAAAAGATACCTACCTACATACATACCTATCTAACAATAATAATGTTTTCATGTTGCGACCATGACGTACGTAAACCAGGCTCCGGAAAAAGTAAATTTAATTAGGTATTTTTTTTTAATGAAATTGTTTTTGAATTCTTGCAATCGATTTTGGGTATGATCTTTGTCTCAAACATAGCTACAATGCCTAGTACGAGTATTTGCGAAAAGGAGAATTTGTATGACATTGAAGCCCCGCCTCTTGGTGACAGAGTGAAAATTTTCACATACAAATTAATCAAATATTTTTTTTAAACTCCCTCGCATAGAAAACCTTTAAGGCCCCAGTACACAATGGCCTGTGATGGGCCATGCTTTGCAGTGCACAACTGTAGGCCACGATCACTTAGTGTTCACACAATGGCGCATGGCTCATTGATGCCTGGCGAAACACTTGCGATGGACGTGGAAGTAATTACGGGCGCGGCTATTTATTTATATACTGCTTACAGTATACTTCTACACTAATATTATAAAGAAGAAAAATTTTATTGTTTGTTTGTTTGTTTGCATTGAATATGCTCCGAAACTAATGGACCGATTTGATAAATTCTTTTAGCACTAGAATCCTACATTATCCCTGATAAACATATAGGCGATAGAAGAGCCTCGTCACCTGAACATAATATGCAGTAATGTAGGTACGATGTTTTCAGGTCAATGATGCATGGAATCGCATTGCAGACACCCGGCAAATTCCTGTTTCGTTATGTATTATGCTTACCTTCTGGGTCTTCTTATTTTGTGGTATAACTTAGATCCACGTGACGGGCTGATACGCTTTCGAAGAGAAGAGAATCCACCTGATTTTGAGTATACCGCAACATGTACTTTTCTTTGGCAACGTTTGGTCTTACTCTTGTTTGGTCATTGCGTTCAACATTTGCACATAGAGTGTAGTTTGGTCATTAGTACAGTCAACAACGGTAATCGCTGAACACTTTTGTAAATATGTCATAATATATTATTAGACAACATCACATACATTGTTCTGATCCCAAGGTAACTAAAGCACTCGTTTTATGGAAATCAGAATCAATGATGCTACTTACCACAACAGCACAACCATCCAGACCCGAAACAATATCGAAAAGTTCGTTTTCGACATTGACCCGACCGGGAATCGAACCCGCGACCTCAGAGTTAGTGCCGCCCAAAGTCCGGCGTGCAAACCACTCGGCTGAGGTCGTCTAACTTTACTAAAAATGTACATTACCTGTCACATTATAAAGTTGCTTTCACAACGTTCTAAATGATTCAGCGACTTTCACTGTCGCACTGGCTGGATTACCAAAATCTGTGACATTTTTTATGGTATCCTAATGTTAAACCAAATTTCTTAACACTAAGTTACCTAGTGCGAGTTTTATTTACCATTCGATCAAGGTAACGATAACAAGAATTTGTACAGCAAAATTTTAACTCGGCTTGCTTTTTACCATTGCTAACAGGCGGCGCTGCTTGAATGCCATGCCAACTCTCGTTTTCGTTAACGTGATCGAAATAAAACTTGCTCTAGGTACCCTGACGCTGTGGCATTGAAGCAGCACCCCCTTACGACAAACGAGGACAGTCAAAAATGTTCGATACAAAATCTCGTTTTCGTTAACTTGATAGAATCACACTAATATTATAAATGCGAAAGTTTGTTTGTATGTATGTTCGTATATTTGTTGCTTCTTCACGCTGCAACGGATGGATTTGGATGAAATTCGGCATACAGATAGTTTATAACCTGGAATAACACATAGGATACTTTTTATCCAGATATTCCCACGGGAACGGGAACCACGCGGGTGAATCCGCGTGCGGCCGCTATTAGCGAATAAAACTTGCAGTAGGCAACCTGATGTTGTGACTTTTGATATCATTTTCATCATTATCATCACCAGCTCATTTAAGGTACTGCTGTGCTGAGGCACGAGCCTTCCCTATGAGTACGTTGGGAGAACGGGATCGAATAGTGAAAACCGCACTAGACACTCAGAACACTATATACCGACCAGACAAACCCTGCTCAACATTAAATTATTCACCCGACTCTGATATACCTAGATGGTCCAAAAGATACCGTTGAAAAATACCAGTGTGCGGCACTAGGTGGGTCCCCCCCGGTCCCAGCGGATGGCAAGTTCGCCGCCCACGCCGCCGCGTCCCGGCGGTGCCGGCCCGGCCGCGCCGCCCGCTCCCGGGGGACTCAGCCCGCGCCGCCCGCGCCGCCCGCGCCGCCCGCGCCGCCGCCGAACACACGAAAATAACAGCTGAGGCGTCCCAATATTAATTGGCAACCTTCATCTTATGCTGAGTCTACAATCTACATCGATTTTGAGCAACGGTTCCAAATTCGAATCGGGAACTTTGTCTTTTGTTTTTTTTTAAAGCTTTTGTCGCGTTAGGACTACGACCGACGACGAACGACGGTCACGTCTATGTCACGCATGATAGGGTAGAGGCACCAGGGTTTGGCACTTTATGCCCAGTGACCGACACAGTTTTCATCACCAAAAAATGTCATAGATTTTCGTTGAAATTTTACGGGCTAACAGCTTGGAAGCAGGTCTGTTGATCTGTATTCAAGTGTTGCTAAAGACTAAAATCAGTTGCTGAACCCTATTTTTAATGCTTAAAGAAAAAAACACAGGTTTCTGTCGAACACCTGGTGCTTTTACCCTAGGTAGGTTAGCTTTAGTTTATAAGACAACACTCGATTTGATATCGACGAATGACGATATAGGTAAATGCTATTTGGAAATTCACAAATGCTGCGTACTATTAGACTCTGCCTGTTATCCTTACAAATATTATCTTGGTAAATTCTTTTATGAATAAATAAATGTAAAATAAAAACTAACCGATAGAAAGGTCATTTTCCTAACTCAACAGGCTTAGTGGTCTGTGTATTTAAAGCCGAGGTAATGCGGTCTAGTCTGCAAGTCTCATGTTTTTTGGTCTTCAATATTTGGTGGTACACCTACTTTAATTTTATTTTTATTTTGCTTTATTTAGAAAACCAACTGCGTAACAATACAATACTTTCTTACATAGTACTTAAACAATAGGTAAGGCTAATCTTATTAAAATCAGCGATGCTACCCTAGTTGCAAAAAAAGCCATTGAATCGGAGTAGGTACTTAGGTTTATTCAAACCGTACTTGTTTATTATTTCATTTTTTGCATCACAATGCTATGTGTATATACCAGATATCGGTCACGTAGCTCAGCGGTCGGAGCATTGGACCGGTAACCCAAAAGTCATGGGTTCGATTCCCACTCAAGCTTCCCGAGACTGGGTTGATATTTTTTTTAATAAAAAATTATTATCACCGTACGTTACAAAGGTATCATTAAGTTACATTTAATTCTTCCTTTTTTAGTCAATGTAACTTTGTGTATGCGTTGAATGGATACCAAAAAACGTTTCGTTAATTCATTCAACATTTTAATACAGAACGACAATTTGTTCCGAAGGTTATCAGCGTATCGGTAATCGTATATTTAGTTAACGAGGTTGGAGGCCCGCAGGCCAGCCCCGCGCGGCCTGCGCGCCTTGGGGACGCTCTCTGCGCTCCCAGAATCATACTAACGCCTCCGAACACATTAAAATTACAGTTTCCAAGGATACACAACTATGCGCAACTACCGACTTGCCGGAGATGGGGATTGTGTTATTATTCCTTTGTGCTTCTATCCGGCTGGTCCTTAATCAAAGTTATTACCTACATCGTTTAGTGCTGCCTGTGGAATAGGTCGTTTCTAACGTATTATACGTAACGACTTAACAAAGGGGACCCAGTAGGTTTGTGTCTCAGTGCTATGTGTTTTTTTTTAAATTATGTAAATTATAATATCACCGAACGAGTATGTAGGTACTGTCACAGTGTTATCATGTACTGGTTTCACATTATTGTTACATAAACAGATTAGTGCAGATAGGTGTAGATAAAATAAGCTAGTAGTACAATCTATATCCTTTTTTTATTTCTTAATAGGCAAGTTTTTGACCGCAATTTCGTATGAATATGTAAGTGATGATGCGGCCTAGGATGCGGCATACTTGCTTAGAAAATGCCTTATAACTGGCGCACTTATATTTAGTTGTCACATAGCGTAGGTATAGGTATCTGCCATTTTAGGTTATTTAACATTTGTCGTTCCACTGGTCGAAAATGCTCTACATACTCTAAGAACAATAATTTTGTAAAGTAAATACTAATGAACAAACAAACAAGCATTAAGTAACATACGTTGATCGTCTTACTTTATTAAATGTAGCACTGTGTCTTCGCTATTCTTTTGTTTCGCGTATACAGAAGTATCGTCAATTGTTTTGTAGACATTGGGTGTCGCGAATCAGTCGAGTGATTAGATTGGCGGGGAGACACGCCCGGAGCACCCCGGAGTCGGCCCGGGGTCACGTCGCTGGCGTGAAGCGCATCACACCATGCATTGATGTCTACGAAGCTAATACCACCTCTAGTCATTCCTTTTTTTTTGCGTTCGATACTCGTACTATAAACAGTTTCCCAAAACGCACACTCAACCAAACAAGTTTGTTGATAATTGTTGATAATTCCTGTTTTTTTTTAATGTGACATTGTGTATATGTCGTGTATCTATACATATAATAAGAACGTAGGGATAAAAAAATCTGTAAATGCAAGATATAAAAAAAATTTTACACAGGTTGCCTTAAAATCACTTACGGAACACGATAGAATAGTTTAAAAAAAATTGTTTGTTTGTTTGTTTGTTTGTTTGAAGTCGATAAACTCGAGAACTACTGAACGGATTTTGATCCGGTTTTTACCAAAATGCTAAGAAAAATCCGGAGAATAATATAGGCTACATAAAAACTCGAAAAATACAGGGTGTCTCATTTAAGTCTGTCAGTATGGGAAAGTCTGAAACTGTAAGACATACGAATATCTGTCCTTAGGAACCATGTCATCGATTTAAATAAGAAGAAAAACTGCATTCATACATTTAAAAAAAACCTGTACTCAGCTCGGAAATCGAACCCGGTTGTTTTGAAAAAAATAAACTTATACTATTTCTATTTAGATATCGATTGTGTAGGCCTTAAGCAGTAAATGGCTCTTTGAAACATGATGTCTAAAATGAATAAAATGCATTGTTTTCACGTACTTTAATTTATTTAAGTAGGTGTTCGAAGTGACCACCGTTTTTTTCAATACAATATTCAACACGTTTAGGTAACGGCTCTGGCATTTGAGGCTCTGGCTCTCTATTGCTATCGTGTTTTACGGCTCTGGGTTCTTTGCCCTTTTGAGCCTGTCATTGATAGTTGTTGTCATGAGAATACCGATTTTGATGCGGTTATCACCAAAATGCTTAGAAAATTTCGGAGAATAACATACAAATCGAAAAATGTTAAACAAATTTTGATATATGTATTTACGCGACCAACTGTTAGATACGTTCGTTGAGTTATTATTTTAGAAAAGTTTTGTTACTTTCTAAGGTAAAACCTACCCTTTATAAAGCTGTGAGGCACCTAAGCGAACATTAGCACCGCAGTAGTAAAGCGACGAAAAATAAAAACAAGCTCGAAATCACGCACATCATTAAACTTGGCTGTACATAGGTACACCTTTTGTTTCATTTTCCAAAATAACCAATAACAATATGGCTATTTAGTCGCGCCTGCGCGCGGCGCTTATTGCAGTTTTCTAATACACAGAAATGTTAAAAGTTTAAACATTACCTATATTTGGCGGTATAAACCTCTGTGTCGTTGCCCAACATAATGTCTCTTTTTTTAGTTATGCATAAAAATGTTACCTACTCATTAAATTTAGCTGTATAAAACTTTGTATCATTGCCCAAAATCATGTCTCTATTTTCTAAAATATTGCACATAGAAGATATCTTGAATTACATAGCTTGGCTGTATCAACCTTTGGGTCGTTGCCCAAAATACTAATTGTTATTTTTTTAAATCTATTTGGTGAAAAAACGCGAGAACAGGAAAATTTAAAAAAAAATTGGCGCTCAAATTTTGAAACGAACAGAAGGAAATTTTGATGTTTTGCAATGCATTAAGTACCTATTTTTATTTTGTTAATAATTTTCAAATTATATTAATTATTCATTGTGTAAAAGTTTTTTAAAACATTTTATGCAGGTACGTTAAATATTTCAGTACTTATTCAGATCTTATTAATTTTCAAATAAGATTTATTCATTGTGTAAAAGTTTTATGAAACATTTGATGCAGGTAAGTTAAACACTTATTTCAGTACTTATTTTACATGTAAGCGGTTTCTTACTTTGGTTTCTTAACATGTTTATAGGATCAATCTGTGTTCAATGATACAATATAAGCAAGTAAGTATCATGACAATTTTAATATCATAAAACCTTTAAATAATTATTTATAAAATTTACAAAATACAATGAAAAAATTAAACGCCTACCCGGTAGCATAGCGGTCAGTGCAGCCGCCCGGATTGCGGAAGACCCAGGTTCGATTCCTGGCTGGGTCGGGTAGGTGTTTAATTTTTTCACTGTATTTTGTAAATTTTATAAATATTTAATTTAGCTTCAGTGCAGCAATTAGCACTTGAAAATAAAAAGTAAAAATTTACCTTTAAATAATGAATTTTGTACATACTTCTAGATTACAGAAAAATGGTTTTTTCATTCTTCTATCGCATAAGACGATGGCTACCTCTGGTATCAGAGTTGCAAAAATGTTTAAGTTTGCAGGGTACAACTGTATTAGAGGCACGGACTTCAGATTTTTTTTATTAGAGGTAACTTCTTTCTGTGTCCTGTAAAAAGCTACCTACCTAACAAGATGCCACGAAGAAGTTCAAATTTATCGCAAGTATGTAACATAAAATACTATACTGTATTACATAATAGACAATAATATAATTTATTACATTTCTCAATTTATTGATATTTTGTATCTACGAATAAGAACATAGTTGGTAAATAGTTTTTTGTGCCTTCTGGCCGACAACCAATAATCCTGGACCGCTACCTGCTACTCGATATCCAGCTTCGGTGGACAAGGCAAAAAATATTTTGAAGTCCGTGGTTGGACAGTATAACAGTAGACACATTTTAACTAAGATACACCAGTGCCTAGGACGACTCTGGACGAGTACCTGAGCTGTAAAATACCAATTTTATTACATATAATTGAGCGTCAGTAAACCCATTTCAGGTTTGTATGACGTAGCAAATACGCGCAACCCACCGAGAAACGGTGTTGTATACTGAATGTATGTGGAGGGATAATTGAAACGGGAAACTGAGTGAGAATCTGTATGAACGGGACGATTCTGTGCTTCAAACTGAATATACCTATGTATGTACATGGCAGAGATGATAGTCGAAAGAATAAGAGATAATGTATGAAAATAATGATGAACGTAAAGGAGGCACAGGAAGTATGCCAGAACCACACTAAATGGAAATCGATTGTCTTTGTCTATCTCAGCATTCCCAGCTGAAAGGATATTAAGAGTGAGTAGATGTACGTATGTCGGTAAATACAATGTCAATTTTCTAAATTTCTGATGCATATAATTTTATTATACCCTAATAAGCTTAAATAGATACCTACATAAAAATTAAACTGTACAGACTACAGCCTTTAGCTCACGCGGACGAAGTCGCGGGCAACAGCTATTTAGAATAAGTGTTAGTATCATCTATATATATAAAAATCAATTGCTGTTCGTTTGAGTGGCTAAAACTCGAGAATGGCTGGACCGATTTGGCTAATTTAGATTTTGAAATATTTGTGGAAGTTTAGGGAAGGTTTAAACGGTGAGAAACATAAATAATAAGTAACGGAAATTAGTGAAAAAAAAAATTAATTTCCAATAAAAAATGTTTCTTTTGTTGTCATGGAAACTGTCAAAGCGGTACGAAGTCCGCCGGGTCAGCTAGTTACCAATAAATGTTTATTCATTCATTCATTAATTCATTCATTCATAATCGAATTCTCACCATATCTACAGCTTCATGATTCTCACAATCGATTATGAGCACGATCATGTCCCAAACCTAGCCACAGTGCATAGGTAGTGCATAAAAACATCGCAGCATTAGGCACCCTCACCCTACCGGCCTACAAGGTGCTTTTTCACGCCTCGTTTGAAGGACCCCGTGTCATAGGACGGAAACAAAACGAGTTCTGGTAGAAGAATTCTATCAATAGAATCTATTAGAAGGATCTATTAGAAGTAGGTACGACAAAGAAATGAGTCACCAAATTTCATTGTGCGCTATGGAAAGTTCAAGCGGTGACTCCGGAGAGTAGCGGGTACTCATGGGGGAAAGGAGAAGGTGGGATGAAGTCAAAGAGTTCTTAAGAGCTCCTGCCGTGGTATGCGGTAGAAAATGTTAAGTGATGCTATATCTCTACGCAATTGCAGAAGTTCGATCGTATTAGTGATATCTGTATTGCCGATTGCACTGTTCATGGCATCGAGAAGGTATTTTGGGGCACCGTCCCAAAGGCGCGAGCACGTGGACGTGGACAGTGCTATTATGCAGCATTGGACGCGCGTCCAACTAACCAAGGACACAAAAGTATCATATTGTTTATTTTAAATGTGTCAGAATTATATTTTAATTTACTAACATAGTTTGTAAGATCATTGTTACTAACACTTTATGGGCAATGCCCGAAATAAATGATTTTTATTTTTTATTTTATTATTTATTATAATACTCCACGCAAGACCGCACCTGTGTCATGCATATGTATAAAAGACACAACAACAGACGTAAAGAATCGCCGCATCCTTTTCAGAACACCGAGTTTACGTGAGGCTATTTTTCACGACTTCGATGTAGTCCTGCTCTTGTCTTCTAATACAAGCAATTAAAAACTAGAATTAGGTACTTTCTTTTAAACTAAATTACTTGATAATGAGACAATAAGTTTTGTAGGGAAAGGTCGTGGTTTTGCGAGTGTTTTTTAGTGAGTTCTACGTTGAAAACTTTCGTCAAGATTGTTTTGTAGATAAGAGAGCAACACTGGCGTCATTCTTGATTAGTGATTGGTTTTTGTTGTAATATTTTTGATACAATTTGCGCTATTTAGGAGCATGCACATGTTTCGTCCGTTTTACTTTGTTATCACAGTTATCAGCTTTCTTTTCAATTGCACTACGCTAAACAGACGCCACGGGGCTGGTAGTCATAAATGAGTCATGACTAGTGATTACATTTGCCCCGGCGACACGTACGGAGCGACGTCGCTGCGGAGTGGGGCAGGCACGTCGCTTCCGTGACAAGCATCCAGTCAAACTGCGACTCTGTTACGCGAAAGTGTTATGTGTGTAGCCGTAAACAATAAAATACGAGAGTCTTTTGTTTTTTTCCCTAAACAAATGCTTCAGATATATATAACCTATTACACTGTATTTAGGAGAGAAATCTTCTTCATTTTGGAACAATGGACCAAATAACCATTCGTCGTACGTAAAGTAACTTGTATGAGTAGTCTTTAAAGGCGACGCATTGGAAATTTACGTGGCGGGGATTTTGATTTTTCCCAACAATTACAAAACATATGAAAGTGATATTTGATGACATGATTTTTCATTTAATTGACTTCATTTTGTTAGTTGCAGAAACACGATTTTTCAACTTTTATAACAGAGAAAAAAATATCAAAGTAACCTCTTTTAAAACATATATTCGCATTTTACAGGCAAACCAGACCAATTTAAACATCTAAATTTTCTTAGTAGATTAGTCTCAAGTTCTCAACACACACTTCAAGTTCATTTTTTTTAAATAATTTGTAGTTTTAATTTGAAGGAAAAAAACAGTTTTTCTTATGGTACGGGGTGCAAACACTCCGTATGAGATTTATTGTTTAGCGATGCGTCGCCTTAAGAGCTCATCACCTAAACGCGTTGTGTAACCGAAGCGACTTCAACAAGCCTCACAAACAACGATAACCGGACTCAGCATAGTAAAGAAGCGTATATTCAGTTCAATGAAACAGAAGCAATCTTGAACGTACGAATATGAGATAAGTTTTACTATAGTAGTCTATAAGAGTTTCTCACCAAAACGCGTTGTGTAACCGAAGCGACTTCAACACGCTTTAGGAACAACGATAGTATCGGACACAGCATCTAGAAGAGAAATCTTTTTAATTTTGGAACAATGAAACAAACAACATTTAACGGACGTCGTACGCAAGATAAGTTAAGCTATGAGTAGTCTCTAGCAAAGAGCTCACCTAAACGCGTTGTGTAACCGAAGCGACTTCAGCAAGCCCCGGAAACAACGATAGTATCCTCAGTTCAATGAAACAGAAGCAATTTCTAATAGACGTCGTTGCTGCGTTCATACGTAAGTTAAGGCTTATTATGAGTTAATCTCTAAAAGCATTTCGCCGAAACGCGTTGTGTAACCGAAGCGACTACAACAAGCTTTAGAAACAACGATAGTTTCGGACACAGCATCTAGTAGAGAGGCGATAACAATCTTCAGACGTCGTACATGAGATAAGTCTTACTCTGAGTATAGTCTCTAAGAGCTTCTCAACAAAACGCGTTGTGTAACCGAAGCGAGACGTCAAGTAGTCCCGGCTACAAGGATAGCCCATCATAACTCGGTGCGAATGTGCCACGCGGGAGGCATTCGCCACCAAAGCGCAAACACAGCAATACCGGCGCCAATTCAATTTTCTTACTGACCATATTGGTATTGCTTATTACCTCGGCAAGCTGCCCGTAGTTAAATAGTTTACAGCGTTTGGTTCACAGAGGAGCTGAGCGGCTAAAGGGGCGCTAAGCCGCTGACTGAATGCTATTAAATTAGACGAACTGAGATGTTTGTTTACAAGGTATTCTACTGGGTGCCTAGTGCGACTTTCATTCGATTTTTTCTGGTGCAGTTTTTGTTGGTCATTTATTTAGGCTCGTGACTGTACGTAACTAAATATTGCTTCTCTATGATTGATTACATTTTTATCTAGCTGTGATTCTACTGAGCTTAGATAGTTACCTACCTACAGGATGTAAACTCGCACCTTCATTTGATTGTCACTGACATGTCAATGAGAACGAAAATGTGAATGGCATCGAAGCAGGGCTTCGTGCTGGAAAACAAGGAGAGTAAAATTTTTGCCATTCAAATACTCGTTTTTGTTAATGTTATCGAATGTAAAATTAAACTCGCCCTAGGCACTACGTTCTAATAAGCTGCCGTGCATATTAGTTTATTTTTTAGTGTTTCGTCTACTCTCTAAACATAAGCAATAAAAATATACATTTTTATTGTAAAGAATATACAAACACAATATAGAAAGAAACATTTTTATTGCAAAAAATTGTACAATAATATTATTATTTTTTATTATATTTTTATTTATTTATTATTTATAGTCAATTCTTGAAAGAAAAGCTACATTGCTTTTACACTATAGTGTTTTGGTTAACGAAACATTAACATCCGATTTGAGACTAGCCTCTGTGAGACTGTAAACTAAATGCAATCAATTTTGTATTTAGGTTAATAGCGTAATCGTGCGGGGTTGTAGCGCCAAGGGTGGCCCGTGAGTCTGCGGAGGCCTGTCTCGACCCGTGCCCTGCTTTTAATGAATCGATGGACTTTCCCATAGGAGAGCAAACTGGACAGTCCCCTGGGTAGTGATTATCGGAAAGTATATTTCTATCGAAAACTTTGAACTCATGTATGAAATTGTTTTAGTATATCATATCGTTGTGTCGACGGTCAATAAATGCCGAACTGCTTAGAGTTTCTAACACTTTGGCCAATTCGGCAACAACTTGCGACTATTTAAGGGGATTTGACCAAATCAATAACTGGTTGTGCAGTGTCTTTTAACAATAATTTAAGTGGATTTTGACCTAACTTAAAATCGACGACCGATTCTTAAATACAAAGTGTCCCATACAACAACAACTTAAGTTGTTGTATGATCCCATCCGAGGTTTTCCCATTGAGCTACGACATGGACTCTTTAAAAAGGGGTGTAACGAGGTTTTCTTCAGGTCGGCAACACAAAAGCAACATCTCTGATGTTGCTGATGTCCATGGGTGGCGGTGACCGCTCACCATCGGGCGGCCCGCCCGCGTTTGCAGACTGTTAATATAAAAAAAAGTAGAGTGCTCAAGCAGTATCGTCCTTTATAGTATAGGTAGTATATAGCATAATCCGTGGTTGTCCTATTCAGTGGTGTCCTCTGTCACGAAGGCGCCATGAACTTGGAACAAGTGCCGTGCGTACGAAATCTAATTTAATTACCGAGTTCCTATGGCCATCTTCTAGCTCCATCATAAGACCCTGGATACCATTTAGCACCAAAGTATTCGTCAAGACCAATAATACGAGCCCAATCTCCATGGGGTTGTGTCCTTTAATTATCGAGTTCCTATGGCCATCTTCCAGCTCTATCATCAGACCCTGGTTACCATCTAGCACTAAAGTACTCGTCAAGACGGATCAAACGAGTTCAAACTCGATGGGGTGGTGTTGTTTACCGAGTTCCGATGGCCACCCTCTGTTTCCATCATCAGATCAGCTCCATGTCATAATAATTTTGCATTGTTATCCGATTTACACATGCATGCAAAATTTCAGCTCAATCGGTAATCGGAAAGTGGATCAAATTTAACTTGCAATATTTGATTAAGCACAAACATCGGGACAGCTGAAACTAAATAAAAGCTTGTAATAAGAGGCAAAGTAAAACGTACAATTCTATATATTAACCCCCTTATTCATAAAAACTATTTAAGCATTATTTAGTTAATTATTGTTTTGTCTCTTTTTCTCAAATAGAAAATGACGTTTGTGTGACGTTTGTGTAAAGAAAAGAAGTATTTACTCCGTAACACACTGCTTTTCCAGTTATTGTGACGGTGCTTGCCTATTTCATACAATTATCTTAGTTTTTAAATGACACCCAAGTTATGGCCCGCAACATTCGTAAAAAGATAGCAGATTATTATGTCACGCATAGCTGGGTAGACGTACGACCTTACGAGGTTTATCGAAATTGAGGGCTGTATGAGAATTTGAAGTGTAGAAGGAAACCCCGTAAGGAGACCTTTCTGTAAACTTCAATTGTGGTGTCCCCTAATCTGACTACTGGCGGAGCTTGCCCTGGATCATGCCACAGTCTGGTTATCTAAGCCCCAAAACGAAACACAGCAAATGTTGTTTACAGAGACATATACACTTTAAACATACGCTTGGCCTTAATCTCACCTGATGGGACACGACGCACTTTTCAACCGGAATACTCATTAACAGATGCACTGGATATTTTAACTCTAAATGCCATCGCACACTAGGCGAGACGCGACTGCGATAGCTTGGCGTCTAGACGCGACGACAGGCTGCGGCCGACAATTTTTATATATTTTGTTCAAAGCTACGGTCGCGACGACAAGCTAGGGGATGAAACTGACGCTCAAAACTGTCACACGACTGACGTCGTGTGTGCGCGTGCACGTCGCGACTAGACGCGGCGACTAGACGCAGCGACAAGTCGTCCAGTGTTCGATAACTGTCGGAACACAACAATGCCACTTTAAAAAAAATATATTACAACGGGTAAGCACGACACGACAAAATGAATAACTTAATCGATCCTTAGATTTTTCAATAAAAATAAAAAGACGTGTTTTTGCATTTTTCGAAAAATCTCCCCTAGAGGGGTGAAATAAGGGTGGAAAATTTGTATGGAAATCTGTCATTCCTTACACGGTATTTGGTCTGGTTAGAAATTATGAAGTGTTTCAGGATTTTTGGAAAATAATCCCTTGATTAGGATATTAAGGGATTATTATTATTATTATTTATTTATTTGTACAGGAGGTTTCAAAACAGATCAAAATTATTTATACAGAGTGATCTTTATTTCGCTGTTTTGTGTTAGACACATACTAATTCTAGCTCGCATGGATGGGCTTTTTAATGATAAAAAATGAAATCTTAATGTTGAAATGACGTGACATGTTTAGTTGTCTCTTACATATACCCTTATGATATTTACTTTTAATAAGTTTGGCTTTTTAACCGACTTAAAAAAAGGAGGAGGTTCTCAATTCGACTGCATTTTTTTTAATGTTTGTTACCTCAGAACTTTCGGCTGGGTGAACCGACTTTGATGATTCTTTCTTTATTTGAAAGCTGATGCTTCCCGTGTGGTCCCATTTCAATTTGGTCTAGTTCTGATGATGGAATCCTTAAGGAATTGAGGGAACTTCTCAAATATTGCATAACTATAGCGATGTTGATATTTTCAATAAGCAATAAGTCACGCATTTGCATTCAAAAAGTATCATTTGATGAAGTGTAACTGATAAAAAAGACCACAGATTGCCACCGGAATTCCTCAATGATAAGTATTTCACGGATGGCGATAAGATATCTCGATTAAGATAGTTAAGCGACTAGGACGAAGCAAAAGAAGACAGCACCGGAGCTCAGTTTTTGATTTCCTAGTTTGAGATAGGCGTTTCTCGTTTTCTTCGCTTGTCTCATTTAAACGGCGCTGTCTCATACGAGCAGCGCGTTTAGTAGGTCTACCCATATTCGATTTTGATAAACTGATCGAAACGAGTCACTAAAAAGCAAGAAATAAACAAAAATTTTAACAAAGAAACAGGCCCTGATCTACAATAAGTTACTTGTCATAGTAAATTAACTGGAAGCATTTTAAATAGAAAACTAATAATAGGTACCTACATTTAATAACCTGCATGGAAAGCGAACATTTTTATTATGCTAAATTTAATAAATGATTTGCCCAGTGATATTAAAAATAAAATAAACAATAAAAACATAACAATAACTCTTAAAACATTTTTATTAAAAATTAAAAAGATTAAAATTGATAACGTAATATTTACGAATTTTGCCATAATATGGTGCATTCTTCTTCCTTCCTGTATGCGAGTTAGGATTGCAGGCGTTTGTTCGGTAGACGCTAGCAAAAAAAAATGTTACCTGTGTGCCCATAGATAAGAATAGGTTTTGTGTGCCGTTCCAAGAAGCGCGATGGGGTATGCGAAAAGTCCTTTTAATTTTATATATACCCACTTTTAAGTAACAACTGGGGTTTATATTCGTCTTTATGTTTATAAAGGTACTTATAAAATAATGTCGCATACAATATGTATTAAGACGAATGTACTGTACGAATAAACCTTTCTGGTTTCTGTTTCTCTTTCTTCTTCTTCTATTTAGATTAAGTTAAACATGTAGGTATTTTTGTTTAAATAAATAAATGAAAAAGTAGTTAATAGTTATTAGCATAATCCGTGGTAGTCCTCCTCACTGGCGTCCTCTGGGCTTGGGCGCGGCCGTGAACAGGGCACAATCACGCCACCCGCGCCCAATGTTAATTATGTCACCGCACCACCGCCCGCCACCGACCAGTGCGTACGGTCATTGGATTTTTTTCCCTTTAGTTGATGGCTTCGTGCGATTAGCACATTTAGCCAGTGTCAAAGTAATTTTTCTTACAAGTTAAACATATAAATAAACAATATTTCCTTCCTGTATGATAATGATAAATGATAATAGAAATTAGAAGTGAGAAATGTTATAGGTACCCCCCCAACCCCTCGAGTATCTCAGTAAAGATATGTGGCTTTACTAAGTCCTCGGGCGGACTTCTTGAGAGAATTTGAAAAGTGACGTTGCACTGTTTGTTTCATTTGCCAATACTCATGCACACTCACGAATACTTGACGGTTAATAATCCACCATTATTTCACAATATTATTCGACATAACACAAATTTTAGAAAATAAAACAAAACCGCAGACATGACGCTTCACTTTTCCGCCAAGAAGTCAGTCATTGGAATTATTTCACCCACGTGTTTTTTTCTTTTTTAATGGTATGGTGCGTTCTGCAAATTAAGCCAATGCCAAGCTAGGTAGTCATATATCTCAACAATGGCTAAATAAGGGTGAGGAAAAAGAAGTTAGTTATAAAATAAATTAAGTAATGTTTAATGACTGATTAATGATAAACCAAACCCTTTAAGTATCAGTAAAGAAGAGTTTTCAAGTGAACTTCATAAGAGAATTTTAATAAAAATATAAAATATAATACACAATATGTAAAAAAAACCCCGTCCAATCCGTAAAGGTGTTATTGAGTATTGAGATTCAGTTCTATTTAGGTAATTATTTTTAAAAAATAAGTAAAAAAATTTACCCTGATAAAAATTTTGTTAAATGACAAAACTTACATGGCGACTTCTTGGCGGGAAAGTGAAGCGTCATGTCTGCGGTTTTGCTTTATTTTCCAAAATTTGTGTTATGTCGAATATTAATATGAAATAATGGTGGATTATTAACCGTTAAAGTGTTTGTGAGTGTGCATAAGTGTTGGCAAATGAAACAAAACAGTGCAACGTCACTTTTCAAATTCTCTCAAGAAGCTCGCGTGAGGACTTAGTAAAACCCCATATCTTTACTGAGATACTCGAGGGGTTGGGGGTATATCATTTCTCACTTCCCATTTCTAATATCATTCATCATCATCATATATGGAAATATTGTTTATTTATGTATTACTTGTAAGTTAAATTACTTTGACACTGGCTGAATGTGCTAATCGCACGAAGCCATCAATAAAAAAAATTAAAAAAAAAAACTCACATGGCAATATTTTTGTCGGCACTTCGGTAAGGTGCTACAAGGATCTTTTGGCACGCGGCCGAAATCGGAACTAACGCCGCCATCATGTAAAACTTCACTTTTGACAGATAGCTGAAGTTGATGTTTGTTGTGGATATTTCGCAGTTTTATTTAAATAAAAATATCACAAAATATGCCACAAGTGATAAAAAGTGGTGTTAGAGAGGTGGTGCTAAGAGTGAAGGTTTTTTCATGAAAGAAAAACAATCTAGCGCCCCGATTATTCCATTTGAAAGAGTAAATGAGCGCGTCGCAGCTGCAACAGGTAAGTGATAACCTAGCATACCTTGTAAATCTCCCCGTTATTACTTACCAAGAATACTAATTCACACTTTGTAGGCTTATGAAACATAATTTCTCCTTCAAATTATTAAAAGAAAATACGATTTCAGGTATATCTTTACGTACAGTTGCAAGAATTGGAAATGAAGGAAGATTGGCTGAAGCATCATTCAGTAAAATAGTTACAACAAGGAAAAATAGAAAACAAGAATGGATAAAATTGTAATGGACAGTTTTTATATGGGTGTTCTTAGACGAAAGATCCACGAATTTTATGCTTGGAAAAAAGAAATACCAACAGTGAAAAAATTGCGTCACGTAGTTGAAAATGAAAAAAAAAAAATAAGAAAAATTGTGTGGCGGGAAGCTAATTATTCGTCATTTAATTCCATTATCAAAATTTATTAAATTTTCTTGTATATGCTTTAATCCTTGTTTTATTTCCTTGCAATCGAAGTGAAAAGCAGAGTGTAAAACTCGAGTATAAAACTCATTTTACCCTCGACGTGACTATCCACCCTCGCCGTACCGGCTCTGGTGGCTATATGCACGTCTCGGGTAAAATGGCTCGTTTTATGCTCTTGTTGTACAGTCTACTATTTACAAAAATGTTGAAAAAATTTCCACGAGCAGTAATTTGTTCGCATCAAAATTTGCGTTAAAAATTATATAAACATTTAGTCTACTATTTGTTTAGTTTTATTCACATTGTTTAAACTTTATTTTCATGTAATGAATCCTATCATTTAAACATTTCCTAAATTAAAATTTAATTACGGAATATGGACCCAGGTTTAAACAATTCCCATAAACTAAGGATATTTTTGCTAGCTGGTAACCCTAATTTCACACCCACGCCCTCATGTCACTGTCATCCACGTGCCAAAAGATCCTTGTAGCACATAGGACCTTTGGCGCCGCCGCCATTGATGGAAAGTGTGGTCACATTTATAAAATTAGCTAGATTTTGGGGTAATTTGACCAATATTAGTACAAAAAACTTACGTTTTATTTAGTTTACGATAACTCTATTATTTTCATGAATAATATTTATTTTTTATATATTGTATATACATAAAAGTAACCTGACTACCTGAGTGAATTAGTAATCTGCAGGCAAATAAATATATCCCGCATTAAATTGATGCAATTTTATTAAAATATCAATCAAATACGAGTATCTATGAAATCCTACTAAACATCACTACTAGATTAAGTTTTAGTTTGAATGCATTATGACAGAATTAAATCCAGTATTCTTAATTTTTCTTTGTAATGGCCTTAACTTACTAATTAACTGAGTAACTACAAGGTTAAACTTAATTTCAAAATAGAGTCAAAAAAGAAACTATACTCTGTTTATTAGTATGGGGGTAGCGTAGTGGACCAGTTCAACAGGAACCAGTGATCGACCTTTTTCAATCCATATGTCTATATCGATATAAATTTAAGGTTTTTTCTGACAACGAAAATTGTGTCGAACACTGGTGCCATTACCCTACGTTATAATCTTGTGTCTCTTTTTTTCTTAGACGAATCATATTACACGGAAAAACGTTTAAGTTTATGTTGTACTATTTAAACAAAGCGGAATATTCTGAGATGATGATGATGATGATGATTACTTAGAACTTTTAGCAAATTTAAAAAAAAAGATTTGCCTTAGTTGACATAGAAAAGTATTTATAGGTGACTCGGCACAGTGCCCGGCAGCGCCACCCTGCTGCGTCTAACCCTGATTTGAGTTCCCGCCGGGGCGCCTAAGTCGCGCTTTCCATGTTGACACAGCGCGCAATGCCGCTTACATTATCCTAATTAGCCCCCCCCCCCCATCCTCAGCTTGTGTTCATTAATTGGCTTATTCCCAAAGGTCCACGACTCTATTGATTAAAAAAAAAAAAAGTTTATACTTTGATTCCCAACGGGTCCACGACATTAAAAATAAAAAACATTTTCTTTCCCACCGGGTCCATGAGAATGTTTGGTACAATCAGCATTAAAAGTTGGGTTATAAAATGATCACAGACGTATAAATGATAGACATTATATTTATTATGAAATAAAAGACAATGAATAGATGGAACAAGGAGTCTTCATTGTGTCAGACTGTCTTTGGACTGGACTTAAAAAGACACAGTTTTAGAATAAACACCGTAAATAATCTCATCTTACACTAAAAAAATCACTTTTTATTATAATCATAGTAAATCATCTCAATCTTACACTAAAATAGACATAAGCTTTAAAAAATCACAGTTTTGGTATAATCATAGTAAATTATCTCAATCTTAGACTAAAATAGAATTAACATTGAAAAATCATAATTTTAAAACAATCACAGAAAAAAAACGCAAAATGCGCATTTTGAAATATTTGTTAGTCTATCATTTCATTAAATCTTATAAAAAAAACTTTATTAAAGCCACTAAATTTGTTAAGAGCATCGATGATACTTATTGAATTTTGTTTATATTTGTCACCGATGATCTTTATCTTTGAATCTTTATTAATTGAATGTCTGGTTCGGTTTTGTTTAAATAAATGATATTTTTCATAATACTCGGCTTGTTCCCGGAGCGTGTGCAATAATTCAAGTAGTCGTGGCCTTTTTTTAATTCACCGTTCAATGTTTTATGCCACGCTGTTATACAACTGTTAGACCACAGATAACTTCTTGAATTAAACATGTTAAAGTGCTCAACTATCGTCTCGTCTCCACGTACGTATAATTATTTTGATTAGGTCACATCAACTTAAATAATTCGTGGCCGGCCCTTTCTATAACGATAATAAAACGAGTCAACAAGTTGTTGTACTTCGGATAAGTCTCGTGGACCCGTTGGGAATTCATTTATGAAAGTTTTAAAATATATTTTTAAATTTCATGGACCCAGTGGAAATAGAAGGACAATAGAGTCGTGGACCTTTGGGAATTACGTGTAGGTACTTATTGCAACTAACTTAATGAGACTTATCTAATAAAAAGGCCAAACTATAAAATGCACTTGTAAATAAAATTGGGTTAATAGGTAACTGTGAAGAAATGATGTATAATTTCGACATTACAAAAGAAAGATTGAAAGATTCGATTTGTAAACTTAGCTAACGAAAGTTTCACTATTTTTGATTCTTAATACCACCTACAGTTATGTGACAAAAAAAAGAGTAATTCATAACAAATGTAGGTACTCTTAGTTGGTAGTAATTTCTTATATGTTCTATTATTTACTTAACTTAAATCTACTCCCTTCCTTGTTAATTACATTAGATGAAGATTAAACAATTGCGTTTAAAAAAAAAATAACATGAAATGAATTATTTATTTGTGTCACAAATATAGATTGCTTAAATAAAAACTACGAAAATTTTCTTTGTGGTTCAAAAAGGCTCCCACTCAGCATAATGTCAGGGCATCTAAAAGGTGCCCTGACGTAGGTCTTCCGTGTACTCCTCATTGGTACAATTGTTCTAAAACAACAAAAATAAACAGGGAATGGCAACAAAATAGTTTACAAATAAACTCCACGACATAAAAACAAAACAGAACAAGGTAAAAACCATGAAATAATTTTAATATATTTATTTTCACCTTATATCAACTAAGTACTAGATTATGTATTTATTACAAAATTATGACACCTTATAAAACTAATGTTGTCTTAATTGAATCCTCCGTATATATTAAGTGCCTTTATGCTAGACTTGCATAGAATTAGTTCAATGTTACTTACCTTTATCGAATATAAATTGGCATTAAATAAAGTAGTAATTTCATAGGGCCGTCATGTTTAAATTGGTTTTGTGTCGTAGAGCGCGAATGCCCGGTTTAAAGCGTGTCGTTTCGTCTGCTTTACTGTAATCATTACTTTCACCCCGACCGCTTACAGAAATTGGAGGTAGCACAATAATATTACCATAATTGTAGATAGCCTTGTGTAGGGGATTTACCTTTTGGTAGAGTCCGCCAACTCTCTTATTGCGGAGGGTCGTGTCGCAAATCCTTGTTACACTCTAAACTACAATCTTGGTGAGATCTTTTCTTTTCGTGACTGTAGTACCTCCTTTGCAGTTTTGCAGTTTTATAAGAAAAACGTTTAGATTTGGTTGTACTTTTACCCCCTTATTCATAAAAACTATTTAAGCATTTTTTAGTTAAATAATGTTTTGTCAATGTCACACAAACGTCATTTTGTATTTGAGAAAAAGAGACAAAACAATGATTAACTAAAAAATGCTCAAATAGTTTTTATGAATAAGGGGGTTAGTATTTAAGTACGATTGAAAACATATTGCAAAAAAATATGTTTCCAATCGAAGCATATTTTTTTGGATTTCCGTCGTAAGTTTTGTATGTCGTCAGTGGCTACTTGTGACTTCGTTTCACAAGGCTTGAGGAATCCTTTAAGTTTCTCGCCACCCCCAAAAGTGTCCAGTGACACTGAAAATGCTGCCTGAACCAATCAGCAAACTCTCTCTAGAAAAAACTCAGGGCCACTACAAACCTCATAAAGTCACTATTACACCATTCACCACTACACAGCGTGATTGGTAGGTTTTCTTTATATAAAATTTTTGTTTGCAGCGGAGGATGAGGAATGGAATGAAGGCGCCCCCCGTGATGCTAGCGAGATGGCCGCCAATGACAACCACGACGACGATTCCCAGGACCAGGACAAAAACGACGCGGACGAGTCCAACATAGAAGAAATCACTGAAGGTAAAGGTATTGAATGTAATATAACTATTACGCTACCAGCGTATGTCTTCCCCTTTCACTACAACCTAGGTCTTTTTAAGGCAAGAGTGAATTCATTTCCTGTCTAAGTTTGTACCACCATAAGCCACATCCTGCTCACGAACAGGCTGGTTGGTGGCCAAATGCTTAATCAGTATGCATAAAAAAACATTGTGAAGGTAGCAGTAGTAGTAGCATTTTCAAATTCAAGTTGGATTTAAGATCGCTAAATATGCATGACAAAAGACCTAATCAGGTTAAAGGAACCGCTCAGCCGCTCAGTTCGCTAGTTGGGCACACGTGTGCCCAACTAGCGAACTCACGAATAAGTACATAGCGTGTGTTGCAAATTAACCTCAGTGCGGTGAACGTTTCGACCGCGCAATGGAGAGAGAATTCGCTAGTTGCGTCGCCGGCGCCGATTGCCCCGACTCGTAGCCTATATGTTAGGGGTGATTTTATAGACCTGAATCCAGTTTATTATATATAATCTGTAAAAAAATTAGCAATAATATTTAAGGGTGCGTAAATATCACCATTAAATGTGGTAAAAAAAAAAAACACATTTTTTTACTTATGTGTAATGTTAACATTTTGTACAACCCTGCGCTTGTACCCCAAGCGTGCCACGTGACAAAAGTCAATTAATAACAAAACAGGGTTGTACAAAATGTTAACATTACAATTAAGTAAAAAAATATATAAAAAAATTTTTTACCACATATATTTATGCAGTGATGTCTTTACAGGGTATATGTACGCACCCTTAAATATTATTGCTATTTTTTTTTACAGATTGTATATCAATCCTCTAATAATATTTTGATAAAGTTTAATAAGGTACCACCATCAGCCTATTTAAGTGTGCCAGTCAGACTGCTGGCAACTGTTACAGTAAAAAAAAAAATTATAAAAAAATGCCTTGAAACAATCAAACGTAAGCTTTAACAAATAGGTACCTAAGTTATTTTAATTTGAACATTACGAAGTTCTACTGTGTTATCAATTTTAAAGTTAAATCGAATTAATTATAAAATTAAACGTAAACTTTGGATGACTATAGCAAGTATGTAATTTTAATTTGAACATTACGAAGTTCTACTGTGTTATAAAATGAAGCCCAGCTCTATAATTGTGTTTTGAGCAGCCTATGCGGCTGGACCGCAGGCTTTGACGTATGGACTACGGAGCCGATAACGGATGACGTAGACGAGACGAGCGGACGTTGTAGGGAGCGCGCCACTGTGCGGTGGCGGCGCGGCGGCGGCGGCGTGTCAGTCAATAAGCTATGTTGGTTGTGTTCGTTCAGCGATTCTCTTTTAAGAGTTTTTTTTTTAACACAATGTACATTAATAATAATCAAACATATTACACATATACTATTTCGGCTCATCGGTAATTAAGAAGTTTATTGAAAAACCACTAATTTTCATCATACATTATAAATAATATCTTAACTCTTTAGGTTTATATTTATTTAAAACGATTATATATCCGAGAATATACAGGCTGTAATCGTTAAGTGTGTCCAGGCGATTCATCATCATCATCATCATCTCAGCCAAAAGACGTCCACTGCTGGACAAAGGCCTCCCCCAAGGATCTCCACAACGACCGGTTTTGTGCTGCTCGCATCCAGCGGCTTCCCGCGACCTTCACCAGATCGTCGGTCCACCTTGTTGGAGGCCTGCCCACACTGCGCTTTCCGGTACGTGGTCGCCACTCCAGGACTATCCCGCCCCAGCGGCCATCAGTCCTGCGAGCAATGTGACCTGCCCACTGCCACTTGAGCTTAGCAACTCTTCGGGCGATGTCGGTTACCTTTGTTCTTCTGCGGATCTCCTCATTTCTGATTCGATCACGCAGAGAAACCCCGAGCATAGCCCTCTCCATTGCTCTTTGAGTGACCTTGAGCCTTTTTACGAGGCCCATAGTGAGCGACCACGTCTCAGTCCCGTATGTCATCACTGGCAACACACACTGGTCAAAGACTTTCGTCTTGAGACACTGCGGTATATCGGACGAGAAGATATTTCGAAGCTTACCGAACGCTGCCCAGCCTAATTGGATTCGACGATTGACCTCTTTGCTGAAGTTGGACCTACCTAGCTGGACCGTTTGTCCCAGGTAAACATAATTGTCCACAACTTCAAGGGCAGAGTCCCCAACCTTCAGAGGAGTGGGTACGACACGTGAGTTCGACATAACTTTCGTCTTCTCCATGTTCATTTTAAGGCCCACTTGTTGAGAGACTCTGTTGAGGTCACCGAGCATTGCGCCGAGGTCTTCCAGGGTCTCAGCCATGACCACTATATCGTCAGCAAACCGAAGGTGAGTGATGTATGTAGGCGATTATTCCGTAACTATTACAGATATCATAAAACTTGAAACTGATATCGAAAGTACGTTACCTAATGAGTAAAATGAATTCAATAACTTTTTTAAATCAAACGAGGAGTATTCAAAATTTTGACATCAAACACTCCCATACATTTAGTACCTATGCGATTAGTAGAAAGGTTTTAGTTTCCTTATTTTAAGTGGTCTAGTACTCATTTTACCGTAATCATAATTTATGATTACGTATGATATGATAATAATTACTCCGCAAATCTTAAGGAAAGTTCATTTAGAAACTGTAAATAGAGCTCGTCATTGTATCGCACAACAAGGACGTCACTTCGAACATCTGCTTTGAATACAAAATTTTGTACTTACTAAGAAATAATTATTATTCAATTAAAAGATAGTTTTATTACTTTGTTAGGTTAACAAACAGTTTCCTTTAATATCAGTACTAAGCTAAAATAACCTTTTAAAATAAGGAAACTAAAACCTTTCTACTAATGTCATACTAATTGTATGGGAGTGTTTAATGTCAAAATTTTGGATACTTCTCGTCTGATTTAAAAAAGTTATTGATGTCATTTTACTCACTAGGTAACGTACTTTCGATATCAGTTTAAAGTTTTTTGATATCTGTAATAGTTAAGGAATAAACGCCTGGACACACTTAACGATTACACCCTTATCTACAGCATAAGCTTTGTCGGTTTGTTGGTTATTAATTTTAGTTTATCGTTTATTTACTTTTTTAAAGTTTAGCGGACACCACATCGAAATGAAATAACTTTTTCAAATAGTCACGTTTAATTAAGACATTAGATTTTTTATTTTATTTTATACGTTAAGATGAAAAATATTTAGATTTTTATGACAAACAGGGTGTTAGGTAATATGTGTATAATCCCGAAACATAACTATGCCACCAAGTATACATAACACCGTGGTAACATGCAAAATCATATTTATGAAGATTTACGTTTTAATACAAGAACTCTAATTAATTTTATTACATAATTTTTGTTCAACCCTGATATGTTTTAATTTCTGTTTTGTTTGGATAATGAGGTTGACGAACAAGAGCAATGTATCAGCTGGACCTAGGGTTGTCACTTTACAATTTTACTAAGTAAAAACAAACTTCATATCTCGGCCATATGGTGCTTTTCTGGTATGTTTATAATTTTCCGGGGTTCTACGACCTGTGCCCTATCTGCCATATTCGCGATAAAACCCTGTATAAAACTTGCATTATACAACCATCTGTAACAACTTAAGCACTTGCCTCTATCAATCAAAAGAGCATTGGATCCTCGTGCATGCAATCCATAAATCAGTGTGACGTAATATTATCGCGGCTATAGCGACTCTAGTACAATCGCACCTAGCAATCAGCTGTCCACCGCACTCATTCGGCTGCCTACCGTCCACTACTCACAGCCCAGTCGACCGCGCCCGCCCTCGTTGTTACCTACTTCATCTGGATATCTATCTATATAGTGCGAGTTTCATTCGGACTTCGATAACGTTAACTAAAACAAGATTTGTATGGCATTAAAGCAGCGTATCCTGAATGCCTTTTGTGTGAGTTTCATTTGTTATTCGAGCTGGAAAAAAATAACGAATATTTGAAAGGGTAAAATTATAACCTGTTTGTCACCGGTAGGCGCTGTTTCTTCTTCGTCTTCCATATAGATTACCTTTTTTGTGTAATATTATTCCTGCTTAAAGCGGTGCAAATACAGTGGCATCTAGCAATCTTCCATCGAGCCGTCTCGTTAAGCTGCCTACTCACTACTTACTGCCCAGTCGACCGACCGACCGCCCGCCCTCGTACATAGCCTCCTCATTTCCCCGACCGTACACGTGGATGAAGGCATTATTATGTTTATGACTGCGCAAAATAATAAGCAGTAGTTATATTCATAACACCCAATATAAATATAATCATTAAAGCAGTATTGCTTTTTCACATCAATAAAATCCTGAAAAAAACAAGCCTGTGATTTAAGAAATTTTTCTTATTTCTAACGCATGCCCTGTATAAGTGCGTAAATTTTAGCAAATGTTTAGTTATATTCTACATCTTTCTAAAACAAAACAAACATTGTAAAATGACGAGAAAAAGAATTGAAATTACTGAGCAGATAAATATGCTGACTATCTCACGACTAGAAATATTTTTTAAACAAAACATGTGAATACAATGGGAAAAATAAAAATGCCTACCTTTTAAGCATTTAAAAGTACAGTACACATTTGGATGTTATAAGCTTCCTGTCATCTCGTGGAAACGTATGTCCTCAAGTGTATTGTCTTAGGGGGGCGAAAAGCTCGAATTTGATGCATTTACATTATCATACATGTAACTTTCACTTCGTGTTCGCGCTCCCCGAAGGCAGCTGCGTCACGTCACTCCGGTCGCAGTGGTGCCCAAACTTTATTATTTTTGTCTGATGCAATGATGTTTATCACATGAGTAATTACTCATGTGATGATATGATACGTCTTGCTCTCACAAAATGGAGGACATGTTATTTTTTAAAGTTGGCAACCAATTATGGGGTTTTAAGCCTATTAATAAGCGGTCAAAGTAAGATATTGAAATTAAACGATGATATTATAATATTTTTATATCAATAAAATGTGTATAATGTTGTTTTCTGATGCGGTTTATCTCTTTTTTTTAAAGATGCGGAAGATACTCAGACAGATGAAAAGCCTGCTGATGACTACGAAGTGGAAATGGCCGGTAAGTTTGACAAGAATTTTGACTGCTAAGCCTATATGAATCGCCAAGTGTTATTTCTTTCTCCAGTTGCGTGTGTAATACATTTATATAGTTAGGCTTATGTTACGATGATGAGAAGGAATTTGTGTAATTAGAAGAGTTCGATTAATTTCGTTGTTGAGGAGCGCGTTTCACAACAGCATCTTTGTGATATATTTTTTTATTCATCATAATGGCAACTTTGATAAGCGGTCGTAACTAGCTAGGTCAACTTACCACAAATGCTGCCGCTGACAAATTATCCATGTAGAACTTTACTGATAACGATGAGGATAAATTTATGTGAATGTGATGGAGAGTACGATTAAAATTTTGTTCAAATTGATAAGGGCTAGGTATTACTGTATGTGTATTTACTAACACCACTTATGTAGAATAAGCTATTTTTGTTACTAACCTTTAATTAACCAATTATGGACCGTATAGTCTGAAATAAAAGTGTTTTATTTATTTATTTATTTATTACTAAAATAACAAGCGGTCGGCAGCTGACTTATCTAAGATGGTGGTAGCTACCACTAACAACATCTCCATATGAAACCTTCAACTTCATAGAGGTTGATAATGGCGAGAAAAAAGTGTTTATGCTCGTAGTACCTATCTAATAATGTCGTTGTCGAGGAGCGCCTCTCACAGCACTGTCTCCATTGAAATTCATAAGGAGGTCACTAAAATAACAAGCGGTCTCAAAAGCTCGTGGGCGATGCGTTTTAACTGCGTTTTAATGCTCTTTTTACAACTTCGTCAAAGGGTGAGCGGCGTGCCCGCACTCCCGGCCGTGCTTTACGACCCTCTCCCCGCTTATCTTGCGCCGTTCGCGATAAATCTGTGCGGATCTCCTTGCGGACCTCAAATATTTACATGCTAATTCGTAGCCAATTCTGCACCCGAGATTATAAGTAAATTGGCTGGCGTCGCCCATCATCGGCCTGTGACGACGCGACGACGAACTTTATCTTTTACAGCTTCACCGACTTTTTAAAACAGTGCGTAGAGCGGTGTTAAAGTTTATGCCGACCAGATAATTAAACTTTACGTCTCTTGCGGGTCTGGTAGTGAAATTTGAGATGTTTTATTTATTTATTTTAGGACAACCAGCAAGATATTATATACTTAACAAACAAAGTGAATTTACACATTTGTAAGGACACATTTTAATAATAATAACTGAAATAGTTAATCAATTGCCAAATTGAGGGTGTATCAGATATGATTATATGATTATTTAAAATTAAAATTAACTGCTCCTTTTTATTCTATTTTATAAATCTATATAGGTACATACGTAATGTAGGTATAATCTAAAAATAATTATAAGTATGTATATTAATTCATTAATAATAAATAAGTAATACTATTTAAACATGTTAGTTTATCACAACAACAGCAACAAGAGTTTGTCACAACAACAGATATTTTGTATTTGTTTTTTTTTAATTTTTTTTATGGGTCCAGCTGAATATCAGCGTTGTGGCTACAAGTTACAACAAGAGCTGAGCTGGTCAGCCCTTTCAGTTGTTTCTCATTATACCTTAGATATAAGAAACCTATTGTAATGTTTATGTATTGGAAGCACTGAATAAATAATTACCTACTTACTTACTTACTTACTTACTTACTTACTTACTTACTTACTTACTTACTTATAATTAATCTACGGTAACTGTTTTGACTTGCGATGCTGTTATGGTAAAGTTACTAAGGACGAGGCAGATGCTAACAATATGTAACTATAACTTGAGACGTGACAAAAAAACAACAAACTAACTAATCATATAGAGTACATGGCGAGCTCATTGCTCGATGGTGCAGTGGTTAACGCGCCCGCTCTGCGATTGCTAAGGATAGGCAACTTTCGCATTGGCCGGTCATCGGATGGGTGATCAAAAATTTATCATTTATATCCATAGGGAATGCTCGTGCCCCAGCAGTGGAGACATAAGATGAGCTGATTATGACATACTGCTGATCTAACATGTTAGATAAAAGTTGCAGAATTTATAAATAGGTATATAGTTTAAATGCCTTTGGTAACTTTGTAAAAGATAAAAGATAAAAAGATAAAAGATAATTTATTTTAAAAACATATGTAGGTTGTACATGGCACTCTGGTGGAAATAAAATAAAATTAAGTACCTATCAACAAGTAGGCGTACAAATATAAAAAATAAAACAAAATTAAAA
The DNA here is from genome assembly GCA_947562085.1 of Eudonia lacustrata. Classification (NCBI taxonomy): domain Eukaryota; kingdom Metazoa; phylum Arthropoda; class Insecta; order Lepidoptera; family Crambidae; genus Eudonia; species Eudonia lacustrata. The sequence continues at coordinate 12,906,216 of OX387340.1, forward strand.
TTCATTATTGTGTTTGATTAGGAAATGTTAAAATTGAGTTTAAAGATAAAATTTCATTATTCCTTAAGTTATTAAATAGTCAATGTCGTAATAAAGTGTTTGCATACGCTAACGGGAAAAAAATACCCAAATTACGTTTGGACACAAACAAATTGTGTTTCGAAAACGATGTTTTAGTAGCAAATTGTTCAATTTGTCATTGTGAACATTCATTTAAATATATTCATGGCAAAACTGACAAATAATATTCAAATTCATCGACAATAAACATAAATATAATCAACCCGCATTTCGTTAGCGTAATTATGGCCCGAGATCCGAAACCCTCGTAGAATCTAGTAGGGAACTGGGGCACGCTTAGTGCGAGATGCCATTCCCTCTAGAAAACCTCTGATGGTGTTTCGACCACACGACTTGAGGAAGCTGTTTAGCGTCACCGGATTTTTTTGAGACCCCCACAAAACAGTCCGTCTGAGTGTTGATTACGGATTATTTGTCATCCTTTAAATGATTTCATTTTAAAATTGTAATTGTAATTCAGGTCTTATCAGTAATTTCCTTATACAGTCAGCGATTTAGAAACAAAAATTTAATTATCCAATCAGCAGCGATATAAAATTACTTTTTTTTAAAACACCCGTATCCCATGTTGAACCCCTATTGCAGCGCCACCTCGGTAGGAACCGGTGTTGTTAGTCTAAACCATTCTCGAATCCACTTGAACACACACAAAAAAATTCATCAAAATCGGTCCGGCCGGTTAGAAGGAGTTCAATTACAAACACACGCACAGAAGATTAATATTATATAAGACTTGTTGCCGCTCGCAGTTTCACCCGCGTGGTTCCCAGTTCCCGTTCCCGTGGGAATATCGGGATAAAAAGTATTCTATGTGTTATTCCCGGTTATAAACTATCTGTGTGCCGAATTGCATCCAAATCCATTTAGTAGTTTTTACGTGAAAGAGTAACAAACATCCATACTTACAAACTTTCGCGTTTATAATATTAGTAGGATTCTACAATGTATAATATTCTATTGAATGTAATATATTGAGTCATGTCAGTTATACAATAATATGGCCCTGTGAGACCACAGCGTGCGATTTCTATTTGCAGCCAAATAACGTGAACACAGGATAAAATAAAACGTGGCCGGTGTTAGGAAGCTGCCAACCGCAAGGCAAACAATCGGACACTAATTCAATAATATTGGGTAACGTGAGGTAGCAGACAAAGCCTCCTTTCCTTTACGCACCCTCAGTTATAAGCAAATTATTCATTGTTCGTGTTTTATTGTGGATTCTTTATAGTCATTCGCTGCGTCGGCGTCGCCGGCGAAGATATAAACGGGAAGGACTCTTTGTTCGCTGACAAAAGGTTTGTAAGTCTAGCTAGCTAGGTAGCTTAGTTATTGGAAAATGAGTAATTTTTCCCGGCGAGCGGTTCGTTGTCGCAGTCGTTGTTAGGCCAGCACGAGTGTTGCGCAAATGTATTCTCAACGGGGGCGAGGGGGGGCGCGCGGGGGGCCGCGCCGAGCCTGAAGTTGGGCGCGCGGGCTCGCTCCCGCGGGACTGCGCCGCGGGGACCGCACTCGGGCGCACACTTTGCAAACTTTTATTATTCTTATTACGTAAGCTCTTCTCTTTTCACACAGAACACTAAAACATAACAAATAATTTCGTCATCATCATAATCAACCTGCGTAAGTCTACTGTTAGACTCAGTCCCAATGCATGCCGCTGAGTCCGATCTTCGACTCTTCTCTAGGGTAGAGTGCCATGCCAGCCACTCTGCGTAATGCGTAATATCACTCTGCCTAGCTGGAAGGCGTCTTTCACTCATCTAACTGCTGTTAGCCACTCTGCGTAATGTCACTCTACCTAGATAGAGGGCGTAGAGGGTGATTTTCACTCATTCATCTGCTGTCAGCAACTCTGCGTAACACGCTCTACCTAGCTGGAAGGCGTCTTTCACTCATCCAACTGCTGCCAGCAACTCTGCGTAACACACTATATCTTGCTGGAAAACATCTTACACTCATCCATCGGCTGCCAGCAACTCTGCGTAACACACTCTATCTAGCTGGAAGGCGTCTTTCACTCATCCATCTGCTGTCAGCAACTCTGCGCAACACACTCTACCTAGCTGGAAGGCGTCTTTCACTCATCTAACTGCTGTTAGCCACTCTGCGTAATGTCACTCTACCTAGATAGAGGGCGTAGAGGGTGATTTTCACTCATTCATCTGCTGTCAGCAACTCTGCGTAACACGCTCTACCTAGCTGGAAGGCGTCTTTCACTCATCCAACTGCTGCCAGCAACTCTGCGTAACACACTATATCTTGCTGGAAAACATCTTACACTCATCCATCGGCTGCCAGCAACTCTGCGTAACACACTCTACCTAGCTGGAAGGCGTCTTTCACTCATCCAACTGCTGCCAGAAACTCTGCGTAACACAGAGTGTGTTACGCAGAGTTTCTGGCAGCAGCTAGCTTGAAGGCGTCTTTCGCTCATTTAAATGCTGCTAGCCACTCTACGTATTGTCACTATATCTAGCTATAGGGTGACTTACTCTCATCCAACTGCTGCCAGCCAATCTGCGCAATACACTTTATCTCGCTGAAGGGCGTCTAACTCCGTCATCCAAACCTCTTTCAGACACATTGCGTAATGTCACTCTACCTAGCTAGAAGGTGACTTACACTCATCCAACTGCTGCCCATTACTTTGTGTAATTGCACTTTACCTCGCTGAAGGGCGGGCGTCTTACTCTCATCCAAACCTCTTTCAGTCACACTGCGTTATGTCACTCTGTCTGTCTAGTCTAAGTTCTAACACTAAGTTAATTTTAGTCAACCAAAAATATTTCAATATCATTTTCCTAACCCGTTTTGATAATGCCAAACATTCGTAAGTTATTCTGTTGACTTAGGCGGACAACAATGCGGGCTATGTTGTCCGGGATCGCCTTTCAGCAGGCACGTGGTTAATTAAATGCCGACGCCGCCTGTATCGACGGGCGGCGCGCGGCGGCGGGTGCGTTTGCGAATTCCTCGCGGCGCGGCGCGGTCCGACCGACACCGCGCCGCGTTCCATCGCGCGACTGTGTTGACAATCTGGCATTGTTCGCGAACTCACCCCCGAATTCGTGTTAACCGAACCGTCTTTCGAACAGAAATGCCGATGTTCACCTTTCGTCGGAGGCATTAAATATTTGGTTTAGTGACTTTATGATAATTACTTTGGGACTCTGAAATGTTTGTATATTATATTTGATGTAATAAATAAACCAATACGCACAATTCGGTATGAAGGATCTTAAAGTGGTGGTTGGATATGCACTGAATTGATTAGCACCAATATGTTGTGAAAGTAATAACAATAACTTGCGCATTATCGACCCGGCTGACTAAGTTCTTTCACAAGTAGATGATGATGATGATGATGATGATGATGATGATGATGATGATGATGATGATGATGATGATGATGATGATGATGATGTTCTTTCACAAGTAGATCCAGTTACTAAATCAGATATAAATATAATACATGAGTAATGAGCGTTTTGAGTAATGAATGAAATAGCAGGTATGGTACATTTAACAATATTAGAAATTCAAAACTAAAATATTTTTCATTCTGCAATTCGTTTCGATTAACAGGGTAGCGCGAATTTTACTAGCCATTCGATCACATGAGCGAAAACGAATGCATGATCAAAAAGAGTAACAATTTTGCCATACAAAATCTCGTACTTATTCGTTTACATTATCGTATGGCAAGTAAACGTACTAGGCATCCTAGTCCAGTGCTCGGTTGTGTACAAGCAACGTAACAAAACAATTGTTTATTAATTCGCCGGTGGAGTCCGTCCCTGGCAGATCCCAGGTGGCGCGGCCGCAGCGTTTGGAATTATCACATAGTGGAGAAGCGGCGTGGAGGGGGGCGATACATTCGTCACAGGCCCAGCAGCCATTACTGCCATTAGGCATTTAGATATTATCACCGGCCCGCGACCTAAGGCCATCGCTTCAATACTTAATTACTAAAAGTGTTTCGTGTTCACGCGGGGGCGCCGGGAAGCTTGTGTTGTAGCTTGTAGCGTGATTTCGATATCGTCTATTGGCTGTGTCTGTTACTTGTCTAATGCTGCCCCCCCAGCCCGCCCCCGCTCCCCCGGCCCCCGCCCCCGCGGTCCCAGGTGGCGCCGCTCCGGCCACACTTCCTTCCGTCCCGTGGGAGCGCCTCGACCCGCTCCACGCACACCAACGCAGGGTCCCACTACAGACGCCATCGCTATTAGCAACAATGATCGTACACTGAAAACAGGAAAATGTGTCTTATTCTAGTAACGTTTTAACTGATTTTGGACGGTCAACTGATGTTTTATATTATTTGATAATGCGAAAGCTCGCAAATCGCAATGTTGTTTTACTTCGTCGTAACATAATATGTAGCGGCTATGCGTATGCGTTGTTTGAAAGTTTGAAATAAACATATCGAAAAGTTAAAGCCTAGCCATAAAACCTCATGTGCGTGCACTTCTGATTGTTCATAACAAATATTTTGTGATATTCATAGACGATTTGTGGACGACAGACGAAATCCTTCCCTTTTACCCGACTGCGTCAGAAGGAAGGTTATGTTTTTCGAGTGTATGTATGTATGTATGTATGTAGAATAAGAATAAGAATAAAAGACATTCATTGGAATCACATAACAAAACACACAATTATACATACAACATGTAACAAAAACTGTGGTTTTGAACCAATTTACTGAGGGGTTGGCTGTCTTTTAAAAAGAATATATTTTACGACTAAGCACAGTGCATTGATCTCACCTGATGTAAAGTGATGATAAGGCCAATAATGGAAGCGCACTTCACCCGGGACCTAAACTAGTGAGGCACTGGCTATCTTATCTCTAGCTGCCGGAACACAACAATACTACAAACATTGATGTTATAGCGACATATTTAGATAAGATGGTGGTAGCTCGCCAGGCGGACAAACAAGCCCTACCACCAACCAAAAAGAGTACACAAACATGTTCCCCCGCTGGGAATCGAACCCTGGACCTCTGGGTCTAAACCGGTGAGGCGGTTAAGGCTCATAATTAATTAGTAACTTGCCTAATAAAAATTTGAAATAAATAAAACTGCACCGATCTATGATAGTTTTTATCTTCATTATGGTCTACGGCACTCATAATAAGCAATCTTACAAAAACTTGGAAGTAGTTTAACCAATATTTTATTTGGCTGATTGCGAAAGTTGCGAATCCAATTACCTATTACTAACTAAATTCAGCGCGCGACTTTGCACGCGTGTATTTCGGTCAGTCACAAAAGTCTTTATTGAGTGCCCCTATATTATTCAGGGATATAGTACTTTTGCAAAGGCCGGTCATCGAATGGGTGACCAAAAATTTATCATATCAAGCTCCTCCGTGCTTCGGAAGGCATGTAAAGCCGTTGGTCCTGGCTGCAATACCTGTCGTTCACAACCACCAACCCACACTGGACCCGTGTGGTGGTTTATGGCCCGTTCACACTACATAGGGAAGGCTCGTGCCCCAGCAGTGCGAATACAAAATGAGCTGATAATGATGATGACGATAGCACTTTCTATAAGGAAAAGACATTTTATAATCAGTTTTGTAGTTCCAGGGATTATTTGCTTCGTACACAAAGTACAAACAGGTTGTTGACGTTGAATAACAGTCGTTGAAATCTACCACCCATTAGAGCCAGTGCCTCAGTAGTTGACGATTCCGGGTGAGTGCGCCTCCATCATTGGCCTTATCATCATTTAACAACCGATGGGATGAAGGCACTGTGCTTACCCGTAATAATTATATTCGTAAAATGTTTTTGTTTTGTTTATATAATATAATTTTTAACGCAAATTTTGTTGCGAACAAATTACAAAATAACAAATGTTAAAAAACTTTCCACGATCAGGATTTGAAACTGCACCCTTCTGACATACCGGGTCAGGTTCTAACCAGCCCGCCGAAATTATTCAACACTATTTACTTTTTACTTTGAAAGCCAAAGGCGCCCATTCATGACAATTGTTAATGACGGTGTTGTTGACATTGAATGGGCGCCTTTGGCTTTCAAAGTAAAAAGTAAATAGTGTTATATAATTACGGCGGGCTGGTTAGAACCACGATAGCTCAATTGGGAGAGCACCTGACCCAGTATGTCAGAAGGGTGCAGGTTCAAATCCTGCTCGGGAATTTTTTTCAACATTTGTGTTTTTGTAAATATATTCGTATTTAAAAGTTTTAACCATTGTGATGTATGATTGTAAATAAAATGAAATAAAATAAAATAATAAAAACAAGATTTCTCTTTGCAATGTCAGTCACACGCAATTTCGCGATTAATTATTCATCGAACTAAACTAATAACTTTCAGAGTTTGCCACATAAGTCTCTAATCTACATGCTAATGTGATGTAAAAATCTGTGAACTATGATGGGCGCCCGTGAACTGTAACGAGCTAAGGTATGCACCACGAACAACTTTAAATGACATTATGCAAAGCTGATACTTTTCCCTATGCACGTGTCATGCCGCAGTGTTTGTTGCTAAAACTTAGTTATCACCAGTTTTCCTAAAACTGTTTTGCTGACACAGATATTGTTACAAAAACACAAATGTTGAAAAAATTTCCACGAGCAGGATTTGAACCTGCACCCTTCTGACATACCGGGTCAGGTGCTCTCCCAATTGAGCTATCGTGGTTCTAACCAGCCCGCTGAAATTATTGTACACTATTTACTTTTTTACTTTGAAAGCCAAAGGCGCCCATTCAATGTCAACAACTACCGTAATTAACATCCGATCATAATATTTTTACAAATACTAAAAAGATCAGTTAAGAAGTAGGCAAATAATAGGAATTTTTTCAACAATTGTGTTTTCGTAATTTGTTCGCAACAAAATTTGCGTTAAAAATTATATAAACAAAACAAAAACATTTTACAGTTATTATACTAATTAAGTTAAGAAAATTATTAAGAAATAATATATGTCTAAACAGTTTAAATTTTATATTACGAGTATAAGTTTAATTATAACTTTTAACTTTTAATTAATTAATATAAAACAGAGAGAAGGTTGTAGATGATTAATGATGTTAACTTTTTAGTAAGCGAGAATAAATTTTAATTCAAATTTGAATTCAAAAAAATTATTGCATGCCACATTGGTGTACTTACATAGTAAATAATAATAGACTTTCTCGCTTAAATTTATATGATAAATGTTCGCTTTGTTTTAATGTAACTGTTATAAATAACTTGTTTATTAAAAACGTTAGCATGTTTTCCAAATTATATCTTAACTCGTGTAGCGTCCTAAAACACAGAATAGAATTTCTTGAAACACACTAGTATATGATCGTTAATTTTTTTACCATACAAATTATGCGACTAAACAGGTTTTATGTACCTTGTATTTGATGAAAAAGATTCCTCGGGAGACGCGTATCGGCAACAACCAGCGTTGCCGGAATAACACCTTGAGTCTGAATGGCTTCGCGAAAGGTAGCGCGCCCCCCGAGGGCAGTATGCTCAAGGCGGCAGAAAATTAACGGGGCCCCGGGGGAAATCTAGCTGCCTTAGAGCCGCCCCCCGCTGGGAGCCCGTTAATATCCACTGACGCACCTGGATGCGCCTCCACTTATGGCGTATTGCTAGGATAAGATAAGATAAGAATTGCACAATTTGGAAAAGTGGTGAGTTTTTTTTCCATGTGCGGAAAGTGCACCTGACCCGTTATGCCAGAAAGTGCGGTTCAAAACTCGCACGTGAATTTTGTTTTCAATACATTACCAAATTGTTATTTGTTAACACAATTTCGTTAAACTATGTATACCCATATTAAGAGTTAACCTTGCTCTTTTTCCTTTTCCATAAAAAAACTCGAACCTCTTCTATTTAAACAGCAGCTGCGTAACACAAAATACTTAATACTCAAAATAATAACTAAAGCTATAGAAACCGGACTAAAATAGCAACTCTCATTCATCAGTTCGTACTATTTTAACTAATGAACCTAAGTGATGTATTGGAAAGAGATCGATTGTCCCTTTTCTTTCGTTATTTCGAAAGTGTCACCAGATTTGTGACGTCATATTTGAGGTAATGTAGTGAGTGAGTTTTTAAAGGACTCAAAGATTTTTTTTGATCACCGATTATCTGATGACCGTTTGACATAACAATACAAAAAATAAAAACTAAGTGTCAACCATTTGTCGCACTCCAACCTCCTTTTCTAGCCATAAGATAGAACGGAACTAAACATAGTTGCACGATTTTTATTTTAGCCATCCTTCTATAGCTTTAGTTATTGTTCTGAGACTTAATAGAATCGGCTGAAATTTTGACAGAAGTCGTCAGAAAGATGACAGATTACAATTAAATAAAATTACGAGTTAGCCCGCGTATTTAAACAACAAGTACGTATCAAAACATGTTCAATCAGTTAAAAACATCAGAAAAAATACCATAACATTTTTTCAGCTGATATAGAACCTATCCTACCAGCATTAAGCAACAGCAACTCAGAACAATAACTAAAGCTATAGAAGGATGGCTAAAATAAAAATCGTGCAACTATGTTTAGTTCCGTTCTATCTTATGGCTAGAAAAGGAGGTTGCAGTGCGACAAATGGTTGACACTTAGTTTTTATTATTTGTATTGTTATGTCAAACGGTCATCAGATAATCGGTGATCAAAAAAAAATCTTTGAGTCTTTTATAAAGTCACTCACTACATTACTTCAAATATGACGTCACAAATCTGGTGACACCTTCGAAATAACGAAAGAAAAGACAGGATCATTGTCAAATTAATTAGTTGCCGTTTGTCTAGAAGCTTCGTATCAATGATATATTAGCTAATCGTAGTAAAGCAATATACGAGTATGCATGTATGTAACAGAGTGTTACGGGTTCTATCTGTTTTAATATGTCTTATGGGTAAGCATTTGGCCTTCCTCTTACCTGTGTTCAAAATTCAAAATGATTTATTCAGTTTAGGCTACAAGTAGCTCTTGTGAATGTCACTATGCTGTCGGTTCGTAAGTCTACTCTGGGCGGGAGATCTTGCACTGAGAAGAACCGGCAAGAAACTTAGCAAGTGTATAGCTTTTTTCTCCCTTACAGCGTAAAAAATATTGCAAAATACCCTATCATAGCAGGACACTTTCCATTACAAATAAACACAAAAAATATAGAAGACAACCACAACATGTAAAAAAAAAACAAAATAAAAAATCTAAGTTAATAAATTTACATCAGGTTTCAAAAGTTTCAATTTCCACAATGTCATACAGTACCACTACAGTACTCTAATAAAAGTCAAAAATAGTTTAAGAATAACAAAGTCAAACTATAATGAATAATAATAAAAATAAGATAAGTATGCAGGAGCAACCCAGGCTCCACAGGCGGCACCCGTTCTCGAGTATGACATATGAATCAACCATCGCTTCGCTCAACTATATTTTAGGGAACGTAACGACATGACGCACATGCCACCACCGCAGAGACAATAAAGAGAGCATGACACACTCAAGATACTCTAAATAAAAACTTATTGAAATGTATAACGCAACATAAATATTGTTTGAAATATTGTTTGTAAACGATGATAAGGCTTCAACCGGAATCCTCATCTATTGAGGCACTGGCTATCTTATCTCTAGCTGCCGGAACACAACAATGCTACAAACATTGAATTATGGCGAATTTAGGGTGTCTCAGTCATCGTTTTATCATGCATAAGTAGGATGAGAGGATATTTTCAGGGCCGGGAAAATTCAATAACGTCCTAATAGTGTGTTGGTTTTGACATTAGAACTTGCTGTTTGTGTAACTTTTCAATCAATTAACAAATAAATAAATTTTGCTAGAATGTCAGACCTCTACCTCTACCTATGGACTCTATCTAGATAAGTAGCGTTTGTCTATTTATATATTTTTTTGGCTAGTCATCGAACAGGTAGGTTTAGGTGAATGCAAGATTATGAATCATATAGTACTTGTACCAAAAAGAAATTGCAAGAAAGTTCGGATTCATTTTCTCTCTTTCTAAAATGCAAAGTTTTTTCGTGCTGTTCACACATGTTGTTTTAGACAGAACAACATTGTAACTTCTATGTAGATATTCAAAATGTACAAGCTTAGATTAATTTTACCTCCTTCGGGAAATCTAGTCGCTTTAGAATAGTTAGTATTCTTTGGTTTAGTGTTACGAGCCGTTGGGAATTCAATTGTATTCTCCATTGAGTTACCTAATTAAATGAGTCATATTTACTTATAGCACAGAGTAGACTTATGAACCGATGGCATAATGACGTTCACAAGAGCTATTTGTAGCCTAAACTGAAGAAATAATTTTGAATTTTGAATTTATTTACCACCACCAAGACCACCGATCATAGAGCCAGAGGTCCTTAGTTTGATTCCTTATAGGGATACATATCATTTAGCTCTGTTGGTAGGACATATCCATTATTTATATTTAGCTGCCAATATTAGGGTTGAAAGCATGCTATCAGTTATTTGTGCATTTGTATGGACTTGCACCACATATCCAAAGGATTACCAACAACGAAATTGGACTAAACTTTGAAACAGAATCACCGCCTAAAATTTAAAACAGCGGCAAAGTGATGCGGCCTAGGTGGGCAGTCCAAAGTGGATTAGAGGTGCGACCGCAGCCCGACCGCGCCTCGGGCTCCGCCGAGCATAGGGCTCCAACTTTGTGCGGTCGCCACCCTTCGCCAAAAGAAACTAACTCGAATTTGGATAAAATGGACTTGTGGTGTCAGTAAAATATAAGTAGCAAGTAGCCCTTATGGGAAGCAGCCATTAATTTGTTTAATATAATAATTGAAATAAGTCCCAAGAAAATGATATTCGTTTAGTCCACCATGCTGCATTAGGAGGCCACCTTGGTGGTTTTATGACCCGATCTCCACGTGAAGATTGGTATGTGTGGAGACTTCACACATACTAATCTGGGCACATTTCATTCTGGAAGTTGGTTTTTGAATTTCGCCAGTGATCTCGAAATTAAAACTGACATGAAATACATTATGAAATAATATTTTTTGCATTATTTACAAGTTGATTAAATAAATACCGTTAGAGAATTTCCTGAGTCAAAAACCGCCAAGAGTCACCCCTGGTCTGAGCCCAGCAGTGGGACGTATATAATTAACCTAATTTGTTCGGTCTTTGTTGTTAGGTTCCAAAACTTTTGAAACAAACTAACTTCTTTTGTTACAGACATGGCGGACATCAAGACCGAGAGCATGGACAGCTTCGAGTCAGGTGAGCGAGCACGAGCAACACAATCTTTCCGAACTGTTAACAAATTCTCACATAAAAAAGCGATAAAGGCGGAAATTTAACTTCAATGACAACGCTGTTGGCGCTCTCATATTAAATATTTGAATAGTGAAGTGTAAAAAGTGTTGGCGCCGGAGGTGGCAGGGCCGTCCGCGGCGTTAACGGAGCCCTGGAGGGCCCTTGGCGGGGTCCCCGCCTCGCAATACTGCCGAAAAGATAAAATGAACATAAAGTTGAGGAGCAGATACACGCGCTCGGAGGAATCGTAGTTTCTCTCCGGGCGGCACTAAAGGCAACGGATGGAAACACGCAGTTCGCGGTTTGCCTACCACTTTACTATGTGACACCGGCTTTGGACACATATTATGTTTTGTGATCAAGGTGTGTTAACGTATTTATGTTAACTAGTGATCGCCCAGTGGTCGAAATTCGACCGTAATTTTATTAAGGCTGCACGGATTGTATCCTACGCAATGAAAAATTAAAAAAGATAGAATGTGAGTTTGGATTGACATTGACAGATGACGGCCGCTCATCTTCTATTTTTGAAATTTTGAAAAGAGTATATAATACGTGTGTGTCAAATACATGGTAGTGTGTCTGTGTAATGTTTGTTTTATTGATTTTTTGTATTTTTATGCATAATTTAAAAAAATATTAACATTCGGATAATCTTTTATTTAGAAACTATAAATAAGCGAAATTTCATACTCATCGTCCACACAATTTTCGTAAAAAAGGGGTACAAAGTTTTTGCTTCACGTATTAATATACAGATTAATCGCTGCGATTGACATTGTGATACGTTCGATTGGGGTTTACCAACTACCGTGTATTGAACGCTCTGATAAATTGTAGGTAGTACCTACACGTCCTTGATTATGATCGATGAAGATTAACGATAGCGTAACGATAGCAAAAACTAATCAACTTGGTGACAAAAATTATATTCTCCAGCTAAGAATGCTTTCTCCAAAATTGTATGTTGACAGTCAAGTGTTAATTTTACACTATGTGTATTGAACTTATTCACCGATGGTAATGATAAAGAACCAGCGCAATGAGAAAAATACATCAGTTTACTATTTGAAAAACTTGTTACTAATATCTATGCAGTTTGTTTTTAAACATTGGTAAAGTGATAAATCGGAACTTTAAAACCCAGCCTCTAAAAGGGGATCCCGGAAACGTGCTAAAATTGCATTGCGGCTACGGCCCCCGAAGTTACAATTAAAATGGACGCATCAAATTGTGTACACCGTTCGTCACTTAGCCGTGAGCAGCCAGCCAGCCTGTTAGCGAGTGGAGTGGGTGTTACCTCCAAAAAGGTTTTTGTCCGATCTCTTATTTGTTTTGAGAGTAGACTTCTGATCAGCCAGTGATTAAATGTGAACATCCACAGTTTGTCCCACAGTGTTTTGTTTTTGTGGAAGTCGCGTGATCGTGTTTTGTTAGTGTTCCATTTGCAACATTTAAATAGGGTTGTATTTTATTTTAAAGAGGTTTATTTGTAAACTGATTGTAAAAAAAGTTTATACTTTCTTAACTACATTGTTTTTTCATGAATATACTAAGGTTGATTAGCGATGTTTACTGCAAAAACCATGGTCGCGGGTTTGTAGTTAAAAAAGCGACCAAGTGCGAGTCGGACTCGCCCATGAAGGGTTCCGTAGCAGCAAGTAACATAGGTTGATTAGCGATGTTTACTGCAAAAACCGTGGTCGCGGGTTCGTAGTTAAAAAAGCGGCCAAGTGCGAGTCGGACTCGCCCATGAAGGGTTCCGTAGCAGCAAGTAACATAGGTTGATTAGCGATGTTTACTGCAAAAACCGTGGTCGCGGGTTCGTAGTTAAAAAAGCGACCAAGTGCGAGTCGGACTCGCCCATGAAGGGTTCCGTAGCAGCAAGTAACATAGGTTGATTAGCGATGTTTACTGCAAAAACCGTGGTCGCGGGTTCGTAGTTAAAAAAGCGGCCAAGAGCGAGTCGGACTCGCCCATGAAGGGTTCCGTAGCAGCAAGTAACATAGGTTGATTAGCGATGTTTACTGCAAAAACCGTGGTCGCGGGTTCGTAGTTAAAAAAGCGGCCAAGTGCGAGTCGGACTCGCCCATGAAGGGTTCCGTAGCAGCAAGTAACATAGGTTGATTAGCGATGTTTACTGCAAAAACCGTGGTCGCGGGTTCGTAGTTAAAAAAGCGACCAAGTGCGAGTCGGACTCGCCCATGAAGGGTTCCGTAGCAGCAAGTAACATAGGTTGATTAGCGATGTTTACTGCAAAAACCGTGGTCTCGGGTTCGTAGTTAAAATAGCGGCCAAGTGCGAGTCGGACTCGCCCATGAAGGGTTCCGTAGCAGCAAGTAACATAATATAAAAGTTGTTGTAGTTCGTTTATGTTTATGAAATTAATTGTTTTTTTATATATTTGAGTTGATTGAATGAAACGTAAATTGAGGTTTACGATTTATGAAGTATTAAAAAAAACTACTTATTAGATCTCGTTCAAATCAATTTTCGGTGGAAGTTTGCATGGTAATTATACATCATATATTTTTTTAGTTTTATCATTCTCTTATTTTAGAAGCTACAGGGGGCGGGACGACACATACACATTTTACTACTTTGGAAGTGTCTCTCCCGCAAACTATTCAGTTAAGTAAAAAATGATATTAGAAATCTCAATCTATGTATTGGTTTGATGAAAAAAAAATTTGAGTTTCAGTTCTAAGTATGGGGAACCCCCAAAATTTATTGTTTTTTTTCTATTTTTGTGTGAAAATCTTAATGCGGTGCACAGAATACATCTACTTACCAAGTTTCAACGGTATAGTTCTTATAGTTTCGGAAAAAAGTGGCCGTGACATACGGACGGACAGACAGACAGACATGACGAATCCATAATGGTTCCGTTTTTTGCTATTTGGCTACATAACCCTAAAAATTGCACTTGTCAGAGATAAAGTCCATAATAGGCCAAGGCCTTAGAGCATCTACGGCTTCATAAATGTAATAAACCAATTTAAAATTTAGAGTTGATCTGGATATTTAGCTCTTTCATCCAACTACTGCCAGCCATATCGTAGCACAATCTAGCCTGAGGTTGTCCTACGTTTAACCCGTCAAATTCACACATTCCATTCAGTAACAATACGCATCTGCTTTTGGGATATAAGCAGCGCGGTGAGACTTCGATTCGAGCCGACAAGATGAGGCGGACGAAACAATCAGTACTTTGTGTCTATGGAAACAAAGTTCAATCTCGTTACGTAAAGGTACTCGTACTTTAAGGTATACTTTAAGGTATAACACCAACTGCACTAAGTATAACAATTTAACAACTACTTTTAGCTTTCCGGAGGAGGAGCTAATATTTTTTTTAGCAAAGCAGTTATTTATTACACTTCCATAAACAACTGCTTCTCGTTACAAAATTGCGTACACATCAGTGTTCATCCTCCCTTTTCCAATCGCCCGTGCATTACATCACAAAAGTCAAACAATCCGGGACATACACGAGCGCTAACAGTTATATGCGGCGCTAATAAAGCCAATTATCGCTCGAAATAAAGCGACAGCCGACTTTTAGCGTGAATAGTAACACGACTCTGCAATCAGGTGCAGTTTAAAATGTGCATTTGCGATGCGACGCGGCGGGCGCCCGGGCGCGGACACAGATGCATTTTCAATAATTGAGGGTCAGACGGGTGGTGGGGGCGTATTAAAATGTTCGCCGCTAACTTTCCGATTCCGATTGTCATTTGTCGCAGCTCGCAGCCGGACCGGCCAGATTTGGAAACATTTTCCTAGAGCTTTTCGTGGAGCTCGCTCACTGAAGGCGGAGTCACCTCTTCGTTAAAGTTTTGCGGGTCATCCTAGGTATTTCAGTTATAGTTGAAATCGGAAGTCGATAAATATGAATTAGTCTAAAAATATTTTGATTATTATTTATTTATATACTAGCTGACCCGGCGGACTTCGTACCGCTTTGACAGTTTCCATGACAACAAAACAAACAATTCGTTTTGTATTGGAAAATTAAATTGTCGTTTTTAGTATTTTCAGTTACTTATTATTTATGTTTCTTCCCTGAACTTCCACAAATATTTCAAAATCAAAATTAGTCAAATCGGTCCAGCCATTCTCGAGTTTTAGCGACTCAAACGAACAGCAATTGATTGGCGCAGTGGTTAACACGCCCGATCTGCGTGTGCTAAGGTTAAGCAACTTTCGCAAAGGCCGGTTATCGGATGGGTGACCAAAAATGTTCATCTCGAGCTACACCGTGCTTCGGAAGGCACGTAATGTTGTTGGTCACGGCTGCATTAGTAGTCGTTAACAACCACTAACCCGCACTGGGCCTGCGTGGTGGTTTATGGCCCGTTCTCCCTAGCCATCCATCTTATCTTAGTGGGGCCTGCTGAGGTTTCCCTCTATCAGTAACACTTCGACCCATCGGGATCTTTTATCCATCCATAGGGAAGGCTCGTGCCCCTGCAGTGGGGATATAAAATGAGCTGATGATGATGATGATGATGATGATGATGATGATATATAGAAGATATAATATATATACGTATTACTCTATCTTTATCTATCTATCTAAGATATATATGTATATTTTTATACGTATCTGGGAAGCCCGACACACATGCACGAATAATGCGCAAGATGCTATGACCTACGTGCGCCATTGCGGTTGCGACCAGATCATATTTATTACTTTCACGTGCAACCCAAAATGGATAAAAATCACTAATCTGTTATTATCCGGTCAATCATCCAGCGATCGTCATGACATAACAGCACGAGTCAAAGAGTAGAGTTATATATAGGGGAATATATTTTGGCACGAATGTTCAAGCAGAAACTCAAAGCGCTTATTGAACTTCATTGTAAAATATCATGTCTTCGGAGGCGTACGATGTTGGATGTACTCTGTAGAGTGGCAGAAAAGAGGACTGCCTCATGCGCATATTCTTCTGTGAGTGGTCGAAAAAATAAGATCAGATGAAATTGACTCAACAATTTGCGCAGAAATTCCTGATTTAAATCTAGAATTGTATGAAATAGTGAAGAAGAACATGATTCATGGACCGTGTTGTGAACTCAAGTTGCATTACGCGTACGCCGACCGATATTTTGACGCCTCACAGGTGGCATTTTCTTTAAATCAATAACATTATAATATATAACACTACGATAAACCTACAAACACACGAAACACCGATATTACTCTTGCAAAAGAAGCGGAATGATGTATTGTCCGTTTGAAGTTGTCAAATGCTGGCTGAAGAACTGTACGTCATTTTGTCACCTTCACTCACTCACTTTTCATATGTAATTGAAAAAATCATATTTTGGTAAAAATATCTTCATTTCTTTTAATTTTCTTTTGTACAAACCTTGTCCTAACAATAACAAACTTAAAAAAAAAGAATTATCCAATTTTGTGCAGTCGATCGGAAGTTATGCGCGTACATACATGTCAGTGATTCATTTTTATTTATATAGATATATATATATATATTAGTTTAATGATGTTTTAGTAATTATAATACGACCTTACAATCTCTGAATGTATCAGAGATTTTGAAGAAAAGCATTTTCAATAATTGAGGGTCAGACGGTGGTGGGGGCGAATTAACATGTTCGCCGGTAACTTTCCTATTTCGATCGTCATTTGTCACAGCCGGACCACGACCGGCCATATTTGGAAAATGTGGAACTCGCTAACTGAAAGCCGGAGGAGCCTCTTCGTTAAAGCTTTGTGGGTCATCCTATTTCAGTTATAGTCGGAAGTCGAGGCATATTAATTGCTCTAATATTGACAGCTGGAGTCAATGGAGCTTTGCTGTAGCAGCTCGGAAAATAACGTTTTAAAACCTTTTAGAACCGGCATAGACAATTTTGGACGTTTTTATCAAAGTTAAATTGGTACGAGTCAATGAAATACGCCTTTACAATTTCTGAATGTATCAGAGATTTTAGGAAACGTAAAAAAAATAATTACGTTACGTAAACGTCTTATTTTTCCAGAACATTAAATAAAATTAAAATGACACTGCTCTTATTTAATTTAACATCATCTTAATGCGTTTCAGTATAATACCAATGTTAAGCTTTGACAGATAAAATCGTCGTCTCATGAAAAAAACCTTAAAGTAGTGTTCTCTATTCTATAACGATTTCATAAAAATCATTTTCGATCGCGATTTCCATACAATTTACTTATTACTTAACGTTGCGCCACCTGTTCTATATAGTTTATTTTTCTTGTAACCGTAGTCATATAAATTGGATTCACAATGGTGACTGCTTAATGAGGAATTAGCTCCGAAGGCTCGGCAACTGATACGTAATTTAGTTTTCAAGACAAATCTGTTTGTTTCTGCCACTTCAGCTGTTGCGAACACAAAGTGTGACTAGGGTTGTGCATTTGCCTTTTTAACACTCATTTTGTATCTCAAAATTACTAAGAACAGTACAGGAAGTAGAGTGGTTGAGTGAGAGTGAGTAAGATGTGGTTGGTTATTGTTTACCTTAAATTTAAACAACTAGGATTAGGCGAAAAAATTCATGAAATCCCTATGCCTAACACGCAAAGCGCACTTCTAAAATTAAATTGTACTAAACACATATCAAATAAGAAGTAAATTTTATTTAAAATGCATTAAGTATAAACTTTTTTTTATGTACTAAATATTTAAGGCATAGCACCATTCGGAACATTTACATCAACAAATCGTACTGGCGAAGATATCAAATACTGCCAATATCCATTGGTGAGTTATAATAATAAATTATGTATTTATTTTTCATTGTGTCTATGAATGAGATTCTTTTTTATTCAAATATAATGTTTAATTCACACAAATTATTTTATATCATTCATTAGTTTGACAAAAGAATTATCTAACAACACTTTGTAATGTGGATCTTCGACTCCTCCTGTGAGGAGGCGACAAAAAAATAAAAAACGCTCAACACTTTACAAAATAAGGTATTTTATTAAAATAAAATAAAATTAAACAATACAATTGTGGATTTACAAGGTTATTGGGTTAATTTCTTGAAAGTAAAAATATTGCAAAAACAATACGGGTACCAGGAGTCCTGAGGTCAGTTTGGTCGACAAAAGTAACTACCTACTTGATAAAAAAAATACCTCTAATTGGTCTGGGGGCAGAAAGGTACGGAATGTGTCTCTGTGGCAAAAGAGTCCGGACTGCGCTACTTCGTCAGCCTAGTTTCTCCTTTAATGCACTTAGCCTGGCCCTTTCTCATCAGCTCCAGCTTCAGCTTCAGTTTCTTGGCGGAGGCTGTGGCTGTGCCCTTTTCAGGGAGTTAAACATCACTTATGATGCCGAACGCCAATATCTTTGAAATACGTCTCCAGGTGCCGAGTTTCGATTCACACAGTAACAGGGATTTTCTCCTTTTATGTCTTCGATAACTTCAATTATTGTCCTGACCTTCGTACTCACTGACGCCACATATTAAAAGTTTAATGAATTTTTGCGTTCGGAACGCACGCCGCTCTTCAAAATTGCGTTTCTGAACGCGTCAATTGAACGTCATCCGTCCCGTGCCTCTTGCTATCATTCGTTTCTTATGTCACTTTACCGGCGGCGCTACGATTTTCAGGGATTATTCAATTAAAAGTGTAAAATAGTGTAACTATAATCAGTACTGACGAAAAAAGGAAGCTGGAAAAAGAAAAAGCAAAAATAGAATAGAAATTGAGACGATTAAGCAAAAAATTACAGAAGTTGGATTCCGACTTCTACAGTAAAGGTGCATACAAGTTTTTTACTTCTAGCAATTGTTCTGTTATGGATACTCAGGCCCACCTGCGGGGTGGAGGCGGTATCAAAACATTTCAAAACTTACCCATTACAACAAGTATATACTCAAGCCGTGGATATACGAAAGGTATATCACAGCTTAAATAATAATTGTAGTTGCTATGTGCTGTAGAGCTTAGATCTACAATATAACGTTGCCAAAAATTATATACATATATCAACAGTGTAATTGTTTTCATCCAGATTCAACCACGTCAAGTTCGGTACCGATATTGGACCCTATAGAGGACTCAATAGAGGTCCCTTTAATATCTATGGAACAAGACATTCAGCTTCTGATGGTTCTCCTGCTCAGGAGCAGGAAGTCTCTGATAAGTACACTGAAATGCTATCGGCTATGGGGACAGTGGAAGAAATTATTAAAGGGCCAATAGCCCACTGTGAGATAGATAACAGGTGGAATCCCATTTTGAATAAAGGACTGACAAAAGATCTCAAGAATGAGCTATTCAAAGCATAATAATTATATACCTTTCGAAAATATTAACATGCTCCCTCCAAAACTCAACCCAGAGCTGTCAGCAGCGGTGTCCGAGGCGGTCCGAAAAAGGGACTTTATAATTGCCGAGAGACAGAGGCAGATGGGCATTGCCTTGGCAGCCCTTGGGAAGTCCCTCGACTTATTCTTGAAAAACAGAAACAAGCTAGAAATTGTGCGTCACATAAATGACGCCACCAAAATGCTTTGTGACATGATTTACATGGATACAAAAGCTAAAGATCCCTCATATCTGATGTGATCAACAAAGAGATGAAGGAATGCCTCACAGACGAATCCGATAGCTTACTCTTTGAGACAAAACTATCAGAAAAAATCAAAGCTACAAAAGCTGTACAGAGGTCTGTAAAAGGCCTTAAGAACACCGAGTATACCTTTACACCCAAGAAAATTCCCAAACAACAGCAACAGCAACCTTTAAACTGAAGAGGCCCAAACCAAACCACCAAACAATAGATAAAAAAGATGTTATATGTGCAGCTTAAACCCTGATCACAGAAAATATCTTTGTTTCATATTTGATGGACAAATGTACAAATTTAATGTGCTCCCGTTTGGTCTTTGTACTGCTCCATATGTATTCAACAAAATATTGAAACCATTAGTAGCATTACTGAAAGGAAATGGTTTGCCATCTGTGCAATATCTCGATGATTGGCTCTATTTGGGCCAGACATTGAAGAATGCCTTAATAATGTAAACCAAACTAAATTATCGCTTACACAATTAGGTTGTATCGTTAATGAAAAGAAATGTCAACTTATTCCCTCCAATGAATGCAAATTCCTAGGATTGATATTCATTAAAGTAACTATGACTATTCATATAGATTTTGAAAAAAGAACTAATAGAAAATTAAATTTCACAATTAGATACTTAGCTCAAGTCCTTAGAACATTGGTGTCAGTGTCCCCAGCTATTCAATATGGTCCCCCTTATACAAAAGAGCTAGAAAGTACTTATCTCTTTTAAAACACAATGACAATTATGAGGCATGATAACCCTACCTATTAGTTGCATATCTGATATACAATGGTGGTTAAATAATTTACCAAATTCAACTGCTCCAATAAGAAAACATAAATTTGAATTGGAAATTAGTACAGATGCTTCGCTTTCAGGCTGGGGTGCGGCTAGTGGCACACTGACAGCAAACGGTCTATGGGCAGAAGAAGAATTAACATTTTAGAACTAAAAGCTGCATTGTTTGGACTTCAAAGTTTTGCAAAACATCTCTCACATTGTGAAATTCTCAAGAGAATTGACAATACTACTGCTATTGCCTACATTAACAGATATGGTGAAGTATAATACCCCCACTTACTTAAGGTAGCAAAAACTATTCGAAAATGGTGTGAAAAAAAGACAACATTTACACATGCATCTTATATTATTACAAAAGATAATATAAATGCAGACTCAGAATCAAGAAAAACACTAGGTCAAACAGAAAGGGAATTTAATGATATATATTACAAAAGAAATAGTAAAAACATTTGGCTGCTCAGATATTGATTTATTTGCGACAAGAGCAAACTCAAAATATACTAAAATTTTTCATGGTACCCAGATCCCTTTGCCTATAGAACAGATGCTTTTACCATGTCTTGGCAGAATATTTTTTTATGCATTTTCACCCTTTGCAATGATATTAAGATGTATAGAAAAAATTACAACTGATGAGGCTACTGGAATACTTGTTGTGCCTTACTGGGAAACACAACCATGGTTTCCTTCATACAAAAACTATTGGTGTCGGAACCAATTATATTTAAGTCAAACAATAATTTACTAATTTTATGTAATTTCAGCTCACTGCATCCTCTTCACCACAGCCTATCACTGGTGGCAGGGCCATTATCCGGCAGGCGTTCCTAGACTATACAGTACTGATAATTATATTAGATCTTCCCTGTCACTGCTGATAGGACCACAAGTAGGAACTGATGACAAAACCAAAAGATTATTTAAAGGCTTTTTTCGCTTGCGTCCATGTAAACCAAAATATAATTTTACATGGGACGTTTCTATTGTTCTTAACTTCCTAGAATCCAATTATTTAGATTTAAACCACTTCGAGGCATGTTCTTTATAGACAGCAACATTATTACCATTAGCTACAGGCCAAAGAATTCAAACATTAGCATCTATTATGACTGAACAAATAATAGCGCTAAATAGCAAATTAATTAATAAAATAAATAAACTCATTAAAACATCAGCACATAATAAGAACTAACCTGTGTTAACGCTACCATTATTTCCTGATAGACCAAACATCTGTCTAGCTAAGTGTCTTACTAATTATCTTAAGCTAACATCAAATATTAGAAAATATCCTAGCTTATTTATATCTTTAAAAAAACTGCATAAAGCTATTAGTACAATTAGTCGATGGATAAAAACTGTACCGACTGCGAGTGATGGATAATATAATATATCCCTTTTTTCAACTCACAGCACCAGACATGTTTCAACTTCTGCAGCATTTTTGAAAGGCGTAAATATTGATGAAATACGCCTGGTTGGTCTAATACTTTCTCAACATTTGCAAAATTATATAATCGCCCAGTCATTAGTAATGAAAATACATTCGCTGAAACGATTATATCTGCTGGGGCTGATACCTAAATTATATTAAATAAAACAGTCATTAAAATAATTAATTAGATTATTAATAATGAAGACTGATTAAGAATAATTATTATGTTAAATAATAAACTTGATAAGAAAAGTTGATTGTGATTTTTGAGTTTGACTTATTGTAATTATAAGTTCCTGTGTTATCTGTTGATTGATATGGCTGATTTTTAATGATTAATTAAAATTACTGTGCCAAATTGTTACTGCATAAGATTGTAATTTTTAGAAAATTATTAAAAGGTCTAATTCTACAACTGGACTTTAAACATCTAACAAGTAGTAATCCTCATCATAGAGGACGAGACAACAAGGTGCTCAATTGAACAATCACAAACTTATCAAGTGTAGTTCGATTGAAATTATGCACCTTGTTGTCTCGTTCGAAGATGATGAGGCCCTCCCACCCAGGTACTCTAAATTACCTACACCCTGCTGTTGCAGAACCAGCTACACATCCTGACTTTAAACTTAATGACAGCAAGAGGCGCGAGACAGACGTTCGATTGACACGTTCAGAAACTAGATGATTAGATGAAACTAGATTTAGAAGAGCGACGATGCGTTCCGAATGCAAAAATTCATTAAACTTTTAACTATGTGGCGTCAGTGAGTACGAAGAATCGATAATAACAAGTAGTAATCCTCATCATCTTCGGACGAGACAACAAGGTGCATAATTTCAATCGAACTACACTAACTTGGTAAGTTTGTTTGATTGTCCAAATAGATTAAACTGCTTTTTGAGAAGATACGGCCTAATTCGACTCAGGCGGCGATCTCTAGTCTTCCAGATCGATTAAGTTTTCTAAGTCCTTTTGACAGTAACAGCGCGTGTTTGCTTGTCTCATAATGTTGAAAAATT
Organism: Eudonia lacustrata; assembly: GCA_947562085.1. Classification (NCBI taxonomy): domain Eukaryota; kingdom Metazoa; phylum Arthropoda; class Insecta; order Lepidoptera; family Crambidae; genus Eudonia; species Eudonia lacustrata. Next base: position 12,929,465 of record OX387340.1, read on the forward strand.
TGAACCTATCGACATCGCCCGCCGTCATCAAAAGAAAATCCTTATCGAAATACTAATATATATATATAAGTTAAATGGGTAACGCCGGTTACCACCTCTATTGTTTTACGGTGCTATCAATATACCCGTCTCTATTGATCAGAAATAACCGGTAACCACTGACACATAATACCTTTTACTTGTCACCATTTATTATTTTTTTTTTTTTTTTTAATTTATTTTGCAAACTTCTCATTAATTAATAATGAACATTTTTACAACACATGACTATTAACTAGTACAATTATAAATATCAAATTCTAATTCATCACAAACACTACAATTTTCACTTGTTTTTATTATTTCGTATATTGGCACCTCTGACAACAGCCTCCATATATTTTATTAGGCTATTTCTGTGTTTTTTATTCCCAATTATTGCTATTACCATTTATTATTAATTACTGATATCTCGTAAATTGGCGGAATTGTGTTAGACACAAAACATGCCATAAATAAAAGAAGAAGAATATATCTCGTAAAAACAACATTACAACTTGTATTCCTAATTTTATTCGATTTTTACTACTTATTTTAATATAATTCACTCCTTTCCAATACGCTTATTCGAAAATCTATGAAGCCGAAGCTTTACAGATAGAGATGATTAATTATAAATGAATGTACGTCAGTTGAGCACCCCTGCCGTGTGTGACAGCGCCGTTAGTGGAATAACAGTAGGGAAATTCGTAATTAAGGTGCTCACTTTACGTCGCGCGGGTGATCTATGAGATCGTCTCCTAATTTGGGAAGCAACAACGCGAGATCTGTTTCGTAGAGTTTGCAAATGCAGTTTTTAATAGGATTCACTCTTGTAAAATTGGGATATAGAGTTGTTACAAAGAATAGTTTAGTGTTTTTCATTTAGATATAATCTTGAAATATGTGATGTTTCACGTTATTTCTCATCGCAACTTTTTAATTCAAGTCCATTATTTGTATAAAATTTTAGAATAATATTCGTTGTAGTGTTTTACTTCATTTTAAATTATTTAAGTGTGCTTGGTTTGTCGAATCCAAATCTCTTGGGAATACACTGAAACTGCATCGTTAGTTAAATTTTTTTATCGGGTTATGAACGAATACTTGAAAATATGAATATTGATAAATATATAGTTTCTAGAATAAAAACCCAAAATTTTATCCTTCTTAGCGTCACTACCGCAAATCCTGTATGTAAATTGTTCATTTGTTATGTATGGTATACTCGTACTAATGGGTATCTTTGGTACCTACCTTTATATTTTGACTAGGAAAATTATACAAAATGTGAATGATGCAGTTTTAGTTTTCGGATTCGGTTTCCACGCACACTGGGAAAATTCGCCCTGCATGTGGTAGTTCCTTCCTAAGCAAGTAAATTAAAAATGTATTGTTTATTTCTTTGGGATACAGGTGTTTATAGGGATAGTCAGTATGTTTGATATCTCAAAACTTCAGTGTGTCTGTTGCGAGTCTTTTGCACTATTCCTTCGAAATAAAGTTAACTGTAATTATTATGAGATCTAAATTGTCAGCGTCACTTACTGACATGTTGAATTCACAAGTTTTTAACTTTTTACATGATGGCACTGCTTGTATTCCATCTAAAGGAGCCTTCTCAAATTTGAAATAGTGAAAATGTAAACCAATTATGTAATCAAAAAATAAGTTTCCTTCTACGGAGAACTTTACCAATGTGTGCCTTAACACACACTTAAGGCGCAGCTATCACAGTTAGCTACATCTCAGTTTGCAAAAAAAGGCAAACAATAAGAAAGGCGGGTTATTTTCTCGGGGAGATCACGTAGGCGCGCACCTCATCTGGCGCGGTCCCCTTGCGACGATAAAATTTAAAATTCAAGGCCGCGTTAACGAACCGGCCTCGCGAAGAAATAGATATTCAAATGTGAGAAGATCCCATATTAACATTTATGGCAAGTTTGCGGAGACGAGACAAAGGACGCGGCCCCCGGTGGCAGCGGCGGATTGCCGCGGCTATGCGCCTGAATTCACCGAACCGCTCTGGGTTGAAGTGTACTTTTGTTTTGATATCTCATTCAGCATGCAATCTTGTTTTGAATCATTTAGACGAGCATTACAGTTCGTGATAGAGGATGGGTTACACTTTTTTGCTCACAGATCGTCTATTAACTTTTTCGTCTCGATCTATGTGCCGGTGTCATGTTGGTCAATGTTTTTTTTAAACTTTAGAGGTGCATTATATAGTTATCGATAGAATATTTTTTCTCGATCTGTTTTAGTGTCATGTTGGTTTATTTTGGATTTTTAATTATTTAGAGGTGCATTACCTACAGTTCAATTTCAATGCATAGCCCAGTGTCGTTTTGGTGTTACAGTTTTTGTAACTACGATTTACGCAATAACTGGGAAATAAATAACGCATGGGGACTATTAAAATTTATTCATAGACATTCTTACATTTCACCATTTTTAATTTATGAAGGTGTGTAATAAAAATATTCTGAATTAAGTGAAATAAGTAGATATTGACGCAAATTGTGCACTGTTTTATAATTATAAATATCAAGGCAGACACGCCTGCACATCGGAAGCTGTCAAACTTCCACAATAGACTTGAACTTTATATACGAGTATACGGCTGATTGAACATTTATTGAAGACTAGCTGACCCGGCGGACTTCGTACCGCTTTGACAGTTTCCATGACAATAAAACAAACAAATCATTTTATATTGGAAAATTAAATTGTCGTTTTTAGTATTTTTAGTTACCTACTTATTATTCATGTTTCTCGCCGCTTAAGCCTTCCCTGAACTTCCACAAATATTTCAAAATCAAATTTAGTCAAATCGGTCGAGCCATTCTCGAGTTTTAGCGAGACAAACGAACAGCAATTGATTTTTATATACAAAGTTAGTCGGAACGTACTAAGCCGAAAAGTGGGTAATAACTATTTTTTTTACTTTTTTTTTGTTTTTTTTATTTATTTACATTTGATTGGTCTACAAAAATCTAATAGGCTACGGTTTTGCCGTAGGTTCTCAGCAAATAGGTTTACCTCTAATGTGTACGGGCATTGTAAAGAGTCGAGTTTTCTCTCCATAATAAAATTGGAGTAATGTTATTAACTTTTAATTTGTTTTTTTTTGTGACCGCCAGGGCTACCACGGCGTTATTTCTTTTGAAATCTTAAAGAGCTGTTGGTCTAAAATTATCCATTTTTAAGGAAAAGTTCTTAGACTAAAGTTATTTACTATCATGTATACTTTACCCTCCTTTCGGCTTAGTACCCCGTTCCGACTAACGTTGTATAGGGTAGTTTAGCCGGTTTTCGGCCATTTAAGCAAAGTTTCGTATTCAGATCGATTTTTTTCCACGATAGAGGAAACAAAAATAAACAAACACAATATTTTTGTATCATAAAACTAACACAATTTCCATATGTAAGCTATATTGAAGAAATCTTTATCATTTATTTATAAAAAAAATATATATCGAGAAATGGCAATTTAGCTCGTTCTCGGCCACCTATTTCAGTTTACGGCCACTTGTTTTATGAGTTTTCGGCCAGTATTTAGTTTTTTTGTAATAACTCTTATTTCTATGGCAATATGTCACTTTTTTAAATAAAACGAAAATGAGCAAAAATCAAATAGTTTTTAATAACTAAATATATATAAACTAAAAAATGGAAAATTCTTCCTCATTTTCTTTTTTCTCCATTTTTAAGGAAAAGTTCTAAACTAGTAGGCTACGGTTTTACCGTAGGTTCTTAGCAAATAGGTTTACCTCTAATGTGTACAGGCATTGAAAATAGTCGAGTTTTCTCTCCTTAATAAATTGGAGTAATGTATCCAATAATATTAACGTTTAATTTGTTTTTTTTGTGACCGCCAGGGCTACCACAGCGTAATTTCTTTTGAAATCTTAAAAAAGCTGTTAATCTAAAATTATCCATTTTTAAGGAAAAGTTCTTAGACAAAAGTTATTCACTATCATGTATACTTTACCCTCCTTTCGGCTTAGTACCCCCGTTTCGACTAACGTATATAGATATTTGACAGTTTTAATAGGTTGATGTGCACGCGTTTATACATTATTGATAAACGACGAAAGTTAGAAAAAGAAAGTTATAAAATTATTATGATTCAAACTGATACTTTGCTTATTTTAATGATTAGGTATATTTGTTATACTATTTTTGTACGGTGGCGGCTTTCCGTTGTTTCGTTATATTTTCTGTGGAACAGGATGTTAGCGTGACGGAAGGCCATATTTGATTATTACTAATTAGAGTAGTTGAATGTAGAAGTTGTAATGTCTTGCAATCTGTTGCTCAAGTATTTTGTAACAGGAAAGTGTGCTAACTGTGACAATATAATTAGTATAGCTTATTAGATTAAGAAGCGTAATGAGATCGCAAAGTACAAAACTAAGAAAATAACTATTACGAAAAAAAACTGTTAGGTACTTACAAAATCGCGTCAAGCAATTGAATGGAGGTAATTTGTTTGCTTTATTCTGGTGGTCTTTCCAAATAATCACTAGGCTGTAATTGAAGATAAATCAATTCCACTAACTGCGGAAGTAGGTGAGCTACGATAATAAAACGACAAGTAATTAAATTTCCACTTGTTTGATTTCGCCTCTTCATTGCAGAAGTTTGTGATGCAAAACAAAAGAATCATTGTGCGCAGTGGCCTATTCAATAGGTACAAAACAAATAAAAGTTTGTAAGAAAACAAATCAAAATCCCAATTTGGCTGGTTGCATTATTTATGTGATATTGTTTGGTGACTGCCGATGCTCCCCTTTCTTCACTAGGCGAACAACTTGCGGTGTAATTCACACTTCGCAACTTTCGCTATCAATACTTAAACCGTATTGCTTTGTCGTTATTCTTATCGGTCTGTCGAGAGTCAGCATAGCGCCGGTTGTGTTATTGAAGAAGGGAATCGGATCTGCGGCATTATGTTCCGCCATAACTAGTGGGTTAGTGGGCCCACACGTTTCTTATTAATATCGGGCAGGCGGAATGGCCGAAGACGTCCCCAGCGCCCGCTCTCTCCCAAATAAAATTGCCGCTATCTAAACAAAGAGCCCTAATTATTCGGCCGTGGCGGGCGGGGTCGCTCTCTTATGGGTGTTCTGGGGCCCATTTCGCTTCTCGTATAGTGCCCCGGGGAGCAGCGGCGCCGCCTAGCCAATCGCCGAATGGAGGAGCGAGCGATCCGCAACCTTTTTATACGCGATATCGGCGCTGCTGACCCTCGCCCGCGCTCCCCGCCCCGCGGCTACTCAGGGAATTAAAAGTTGGAAGGCGCTCATCTGATTACCCAACACACATTACCTCGCCAATCTCGATAAGCCACCTACAATTTATTAGCGGCCTCTGAACAGTTGTTCCGACGTAAGGGACGACGCGGAAACCGTGTTAACCTCATTTCTGTTTTTATGAACAATGTCCGTCAATGTGTGGTTTAATGTAACTATCAGGTTTGGGTAATTCGTTAGTAAGTATTTTAAAAGTTCTTTGTTGAAGTTCTATGTTTGGCGTATTCTATACAGTGTGTGATAATTTTGATTTTATCTTAAACATCCTGTCTTTAGTTTATTTTCTTTTAAAGAAATCTTATGAATTGAACCGTACTTAGTACATCCTTAGATGTACGTAGGTACAAGTATACCCGTCTAGCATGGCCATTTGAATCTGAAAAGGTGGTTCAAAAAACGGCGGGTCCTACGCCTCAATACTTATTTTAATTTGCACCCGATTTTGAGACAATAAATCCGATATAAAGGGTTTCCGAGCGGTTCACCTCCGGGCGCATTGTCTTCGCCCTACGCCTTTGCAGCGATTTCATTGTGTTGAAATTATGAAATAAAAAGGTGGTATATCGTATGTCGGCTGCCACCACGGCAGGAGTGGGCGACCGACACACGACACTGGGCCAGCCGCATTGTGCCCGCGCCATTCACCCTCCCACCACACTCATATTCGATTGCAATGTTTTAAGCATTCGATTGCCCTCACCAGCGGTAAAGGGTTCCCAAAAAGTACGTATAATATATTTTTTTCGCGTTTTGTGCTCTTTCACCCGAGCGAAGGGTACGCTCATTGTTTTTATGGTGAATTGCGGCGGATGAATGGATTCTGAGTATTCATACGTTTGGCACTTAAAGATTGTAGGAAGATAATGCAAGGCGGGCTCGGGCGTTCCAGGGCCTTTTGAGGCGGCGACAAACAAACCTCCTACCACACGCTTTTACAAATTAAATTATATTTTTTTTCTTAGCCAGAGAACTGTATCTTAAAGTTAATCTTAGGTCATAAAGAATAAGGATACTATTACTTATGTTTTGGGCAAACACTGATACAAGTTATGATACTAATTTCAGTAGGTTGTAGTTACAACATTTCCATAAATAGAATGAAATAAAACTTCGTGTGTCTCCCCGCTATGCTTGAATCGAACTCTCGACGTTTACTTAACACTCAAAGTTAGAGTTGGAACCAAACTGCTTGGTCGGAACACCTTTCCTACATGCGAAGTAAACTTAAAGTTGTTTGGCTACATTTTAAGATTTAGATACTCACATTGTCCCGGGGGCGGAAGGCCAATTCCAATGTGAATCCCTGCCGGCGCTGACGCTGCACAGTTCAATTAAACTTCGACACGTTACTCACCCGAAAATGTAGCCTATTATTGAAACATTTGAATGAAAATTACCAAAGAGTATATTGGCAGACACACATTCGTGATCATAATAAGTACTACGTCCAAATTAGAGCATAAGGCCTATTACCCAATAGAACGCGAGCATCGCTGAACATGGACGATTGCAACACCAAAGGTATCAGGCGCATGTTGCCGACTCTGGTGCCTCTCTGCTCTGAAATTTTATTGAATCTAGTAGTACCTTTCAAACAGCAACACTGCTGCTGCTGCTTTAAGCTGTTTGGCGGCTAGAATAGTTATTTGGGTGGTTCCAATCCAGTAGTGTTCACTTAACCCTTAAATGCATGATTTTTTGTTGATCATAAAAAGCTTTTTTAATAGATACTGTGTGATTCAAACACGTCGAAAAAAATAAAAATATTTTTTTTGCCACTGCACCTTTTTTAAAAATAAAAATACGAAAAATCTTGAAAAAATTCTCTCCTTAATAATTTATTATCATTTTGTTTATTTCATATTATTTTTCACTTTATAATTGTTTTAATAATTACGAATCTATTTCAATTTACATCAATAAAATAGAACTTATAGAAGTATTTTTATTTAATTTTCAAAAAAGGTTGCATTCTCGTATCCAAAAAGGTTTCCGTCAAAACTTCCTTGTCTATGATGTTAAATTTAAGAAAAAAATTATATTACTTATAATATTTTGAAAAAACATGTTTTAATTCTAAACATTTATTTTAATATAAATATAATATAATATAGGTATATAAAATATAATGAACATTTTAAAAAGGCTTAATGTTACCGTATCGTTTTTGAAACGCTATACATTTAAGGGTTAAAATCCTGCCACCAGGCAATACCTGATGGTAATAGTGACGATAAAGTCGAAGATGGAAGCTCGCCTCACCCAACATTTTCGACACCTCGTATTCATTAGAAGACAGGTTAATCAACCTACTAATTTCCGAGTATCCTTTTGTAGTTAACACAAGTTCTTGAAAGGTAAAATTAACTGCATCTATTGTAACGCTTCTGCAAAGTCATTTAGCTAGGTGGGCTAGATCAGTTTCAAGCATAACCTTACGTACGATAAAGAAGTTTTCATGGCACGCGAAGGTCCAATATCTCAAGACATGGCGTTCTCTAGGGACTACCGTCGCTTGGGACGCTCAGCCTGGAAGTTTCTGGCCGCACAGCATCTAAAGCGAGGTGGGCTAAATCCATTTCAAGCGCAACCTTCATTGTTTGTTTCGGTACTTACAAAGAAGTTGTCATGGCACGCGAAGGTCCATTACCTCAAGACGAGGCGTCCTCTAGGGACTACAGTCACCCGGGACGCTCAGCCTTTTATATATGCATGAATAGCGCGGCATGAGGCACGGCCGACGGACCAGCGAAGAAGTTAAATCGACAAGCACCGACCCCTCGGGAAGTTCCGATATTGCGTTGCCACTTGACGCGGATGCACTTAACTATGCATGGACAGAGATAGCGCGCTCCCAAAACCGGTAGCTTGCCAAAGTTTCTGATACTCAATTTTAAAGTTAACCAAATCCTTAGTGGCACTGACATTGAAAATTGTATAAACATATAGTTAGAGTAATTTGAATTTAGCTTTCAAAAGTGATCGACACCATGTCCTGCTACTGGACAAAATACTTCAACACTGCAATCAAGATACCTATCGCTTTAACTGTTCATCATCATGCTTGCTAATTGCGGGTTGGTGACTCGCTGAAAATTTAATTGTTTGGTGTGTAGTTGTGCCAGTGGTGGTTAATTACCAGCTTTTTAGACACATCGATACCTACATTACTTACCTAACATAATTATATATTACTAATTTTGGATATAAATAGAAGAAGTATATAAATTAAACTGCCTTCATGAGAACCAATGCTTCGCATAGTATTCGTAGATGTAGATGTAAGGAAACTTCACTTTTTACAACGACGATGATGCCTTTCTGACAATCGTCAATTACATACTTATTCTTTACTAATGGCCCGCCCGCGACTTCGTCCGCTTAAGAACACCCGTATGCCATGATGGACCCCTACAGCAGCGCCACCTACCGGGTCCAATTGTAAATCTAAACCGCTCTCGAATCCGCTTGAACACACACAAAAAATTTCATCTAAATCGGTCCAGCCGTTTAGGAGTTCAATTACAAACACACGCACAGAAGATTTATATATTTCACATAATTTTAATTTTAATTTTAATTTTTAATTTTAAGTTTTTTTTATAACTTTTTTGTTACTTTTTTTTCATGTCTTTAATGTGTTGAAAAGCCGAATAAATGTTTTATTATTATTATTATTATTATTTGTATGTGTGTTTTTTTTTCTCAGCTAGAAGCCGGTTTTCTCTATAATTACGGGTACAAACCAAGTAATTACAGGGTGTGGTGTGTTGTTTGTATATGGTGTGGGAAAAATTCAAAATCTTCCAGTTGCATGAACTTCCTCACAATTCGGCAGGTATTAAGGATAGCAGCTTTCTGTAATATATTTACTGTATTCTCTTTCAGGTCTATTATTTTCAGGTTTTTTTTTATATTATTTGGTACTACGCCGGTGGCAGAGATGACAATGGGGACGATATACACTTTTTCTTGTTTCCAGATTCGTATAATTTCTTCTCTTAGGTCTGCGTATTTACTTATCTTTTCTGTTATTGTCTTTTGGATATTATGGGTGTTGGGGACTGCGATATCTATCAGGTAAGTGGTTTTGTTTGTTTTGTCTTGCAGTGTTATGTCCGGTCTATTGAAGTGTATGGTTCTATCAGTGAGTATAGCGCGATCGTAATATAATTTGTAAGAGGTGTTTTCTATGACAGTTTGGGGTGAGTATTTATAATAGATAGGGAATATTTGTGTCTTGTATGAGTTTGTGTTTGTGTGCTAATTTTTGGTGTATGATATTTGCTAGTTGGTTATGTCTGTATAGTCTCACTATTATTATTATTATTATTATTCGGGCTCCATACATTTTTGAACCTTTTCTGAAAGTGCCGGCCAACAAAAAAAAATAGTATGTATTGTTAGAACTAGCCATTTGGAGTAATAGTTAATATGGCACAAAAGTTGTAGGATTGCTCTGAGCCAAGTTATAAGTACAAGTTCGATGATTCATCATTTTTATACATTTATTTACTTTTTTCTTTTTTTTTCGTATCAACTTCAAAGCGGTCGCTTGATGATTCACAATGACAATTGCTTCGGATCTTTAGTTTTAACAATATTCTATCATTATTTTATGTTTTCCAGCACTTTCAGGAATCAATAAGTATAAGAAAATGATGAATCTTCGAACTTGTATAACTTGGCTCAGAGCAATCCTACAATTTTTGTGCTATATTAACTATTACTCCAAATGGCTAGTTCTAACAATACGTACCATTTTTTTTTGTTGGCCGGCACTTTCAGAAAAGGCCCAAAAAAATGATGTCCTTTACTAGCTGACCCGGCGGACTTCGTACCGCTTTAAAAGTTTCTATGACAACAAAACAAAGAAATCGTTAAATAGTTTACGCGTGAAAGGGTATCACACAAACAAACAAACAAACAAACTCACTTTTTTATTAATAAGTATCCTATGTCTTCGATTATACTCTTGGGAATATATGTACAAAATTTCATGATGATCGGTTGAATAGTATACACGTGAAAGCGTAACAATAAACAAACAAATAGACAAACTCACTTTCGCATATTAAGTTAGGTTACTATTAGTTAGGATAGTTAGGGTATAAACCCTGATTTAGACACACATCTGCTTATAACGTACACCACTATTGTAACCCTGTAAAGGCCATCCCAATCCTATCCAAACTACTCGGAGAATCTAGTAGAGTGCGGGAGAACGCTTGCGTAATGACATTCCCTCTAGAAACCTTCTGACGTTGTTTTGATCGTGATCAAGCAGTGTGCCAAGGAACCCTTTAAGTTTCTCGCCGCCCCCAAAAAAGTCCGGTGACGCTGTGAATGCCGTTTACAGATAACAGCAAACTCTCTCCTAAAGCTTATTGAGCTTATCAGCGAAATCAATTTTTTTTTATATTGATTATTAAAAACCTTTTTTGAATAAAATCGGATTGACTTTTCAAACATGATTGTGTCAAAATAAAATGTAATTTAAATCAAAAGCACTAAGGAGTATTGATATCAACTTCGAAGCAAATCACCGCCAAAATAACTTTCTACCCCTTTGAAACCCCGTTAGGGGATGAATTTCAATAACATATGAAACACGTCTTCCATCAATTCTGTTAAAAAAGGTTTATGCAAAATTTGAAGTAGATTGGACCAAGGAATCACGTTGTTCCATACAAGCTTTGCCCCCCTTTTCACCCCCTTAGGGGTAGTATTTCGGAAAATCCTTTCTTATCGGATGCCTACGTCATACAAATTACACACCCTCCGAGTTTCAGGTCTCTACAATCAGCGGTTTAGGCTGTGCGTTGATCTGTCAGTCAGTCATTCAGGACAAAGCATTTTATATAGATCTACATTTTAATAATCGGTACAGACTTATTGAATAGACTTTAAACAGTAATCAAAATAGTGTCAATGGCGTAAAATTGTGTGTCATCGATTTGAACGTTGCCCATTCGTTGTTGGTGAGCAGAACCGTCTAATTTCGGCCGTTAGGTGGAAATGTCTTAGCGGCGCGGCGGCACGAATGAAGGTATAAGGCGGCGTTGGGTGAAAGTTCGTGGGAACAGTGACCACTGTTCCGTGTTAGTTAGCTTTAAAAACGACTTCAGTGGGTTTCGCGAATTCATTAGCTTGCTATCAACATTTAAATATATAACCTTACATAGCAACTGCATTATAATGAATCTCACACCATCTCAAGTTCTTACCTTGGCAAAGGTAGAGCGTAGATGAAATTAAAGATGAGCCAACTACTTGTTCAACCTATATAACCTGCATTAATTTAATTAATTTAAGTACTAAGTCGCGTTAAGCCGCTGGATGCAAGCAGCATAAAACCGGTCGTTGTGAAGATCCTTGGGGGAGGCCTTTGTCCAGCAGTGGACGTCTTTTGGCTGAAATGATGATGAAGTACTTAAAATAATGAAGAGGAATATGCTTAGCAAAAGCATATGATAAAACTCGCACCATCTCAACTAGGCAAAGGTTGTGCGAAGATGAAATGAAAGATGAGCTAACTATTTGATCAACCGTTTGATGCGCGACGCGGCGGCGAGGTGTGGCAAAGGGCCCGCGATCGCATCGGGCCCGCAGCAGCCTTCATGTTGCCGCTCTGCCGCCCCTGTTACTACTACGATCATAATCGCTTTATTCAAATTGTAATGCGCTATCTTTATTGTCGGTAGGTCTGTACGCTGAATCGTAAATTTTCTTGCAAACATACAAAGCAAGGTTTCACTTTAAAAGCCGCTATCTCTTATTTACAAAAAGAGAATAAGAATCTATCAACTTTGTATTAAAAATATATACAGCTGTGTGTAGCGTGTCAGCTTCGTAACTGGGTTAAATGTTACGTAGGTAGCGCGCTCTAACGTCGGACAAGGAAAATAAGTATCGTACGGTTCGTGGCTAGCTAGGGGTGCGCACCCTCGGAATAAGCATCGCGCCCCGACATCTAACGGAAAACTAGAGAACTAACTAAGAGACATTCCCGTGGCCGGCCGAGAAACTTTTTTTAATTTTTGGCGCGATGCACAGGAAGCTGAGAGCGATGAGACGGGGACATTGGACGATGACGTGACGTGGACGAGAGTGCTTCCTTTACATCCGTCGAAACGGGTTCTTCCCCGAGGGCCCCAATCCCACAGGGGGTTATTGTACATTTGCCATAAGTAAGTTCGTCACATTTTTGTACACTCCATACATTGAAAGTAATTTGTCACAAATGTATTAAAAATCGCTCAGCGTTGAATCTCTCACTATCGACGTTCAGAATGAGATGTCGCAATTGGCTGCTCCATGAGCAACCACTGGCACTAGCTAATTACAGATGTGTGCAGCAGCTCTTGCCCTACTATTTGGTTTTTAATATCAATAGCATGTTTACTTCAATCTTCAATGTTTGTATTAGTGTATAGGTACTGTGTTCTGTATTACCTACTATTATTTTTAACTTTAGCAGTCGAACCATGCATATAAGCCATAGACCCTTTTGACTCTAGTCTGTACTCGGCTTGGATGTTACCCCCTTGTGTATACCTTGTTTTTGTTAGAGGCAAATAAAGTCATTTATTATTATTTTTACTATTATTATTTAATATGTCTAAATTTGTCACAGGTCCAAATTAAAATATGACAAATTTATTTTATAAAAATAGAAGTGTGGCAAATTTACACATACTTTTTTCTGTGACGAATTTACTTTGTGGCAAATGTACAATAAACCCCCCCCCCCCCACAGGGAACCATCCCCCAGGCCCTGATTTCCAATTTCTCTTTAAAGTAGATTAAACAGTACCATCGGTAGGAAAAGTATTAAAAGATGTTATTTTTTACTATAAGGTTCCTAAAGACAGTAACTGAGTTAACTTTTATGCTATCTTCAGCCATGGGCTAGTCAATCAAAATATTCGTTTATAATTTTTCAGGGATAAAAGCTGGAGTCGGTTCCTTTGGATTATGTATTAAGCACTTTTTATTTATTATTTCTAAATATGTCCCAATCTAATCCCACTGCGTCTTGAGATTAGGTACAAGTCACAACACTGCTAAGGATTTGCATAGCTCTTGATTTACAGAGGACTTAATTCTAAATAATGGCATTGGTTCTTTACTTCTTTCGGTGTATTCGCCGATTAAGTAATTATTTACAAAGTAATTTTTAGTGTCCAATGCACACACGCGTGCACATCAGACTACCACAAACGGTCAAATATCCTCAATAGACTTTGAACTTTACGTATATGGCATATGGTTGAACATTTATTAAAGAAATTTGACAGTTTTGGATAGGTTGATGTGCAATTGTGCAGGCGTCTGTACCACCACATTTTGTATTTTTTTCTGCATGTCCAAATACTAGAATTTTAGTCGTAGGTATGTAAGACATTAGCCATGTAGTAGTCACTTCCCCCCCCCCCCCTCTGTTTTTGGTGAATTCGTAATTGATTCGTAATTGGAATTGAGTTCGCAAAGTTCGCGAATTGAGGGAGAGAGCTTAATTACGAATTCACCAAAAGAATTTACGAATTATTTTACGAATTAGGAGTAGCCACTCCTGATGATATGAATTTTGAGGCACATTTTGCGTTCTTATCAAAAAATAAAAAAGGTAAAATCGTAATTGTATCGCAAGATTAAGCTTCGGCCGTTATAAAAATATCGGTTGTTATTGAGCACCTCGATGGAGGAGCTCGATGGCGCTGTGGTCCACCCGGTGAGTGCTGAGGTTAAGCAACTTTCGCAAAAGCTGGTCATCGGATGGGTGACCAAAAATTTATCATCTCGAGCTCCTCCGTGCTTCGGGAGGCACGTAAAGCCGTTGGTCCCGGCTGCATTAGCAGTCGTGAACTACCACCTATCCGCACTGGGCCCGAATGGTGGTTTATGGCTCGTTCTCCCTATCCATCCATAGGGAAGGCTCGTGCCCCAGCAGTGGATACAAAAATTAGCTGATGATGATGATGATAATTGAGCACCACCACTGTTATTTTCCAGTCTTGACAGTAACATGTCTTTTATTTACGCAATATAGAGCCCTCGCCCACGTCCGATAATCGGTGGCCGATTTTTTAGTCGGGGAAAATTAAGCGTATGGAATTCTTATGCAACGCACATGTCTTATAAAAAGTCGGTCACAAAATCTGTACTAAAACCTCGGCGAAAAAATCGATTCGATTATCGGTCCTACCAAAAAGTCGGTCGTGAGCGAAAGCCGTTGTAGTTACCGCTACTAAATTCAATGTCGTTCATACCATTCCAAAAGAAAATGGTCTATTAGATTATTATTGCGGTACCTTGAGACAATAGTGTTTTTTTTTAAAATGGGGAGTTCCGAAACCTTAAGATATACAGAGAAACTATCTTAGGTCTATGCTAAAATTATTTTACCTTAAAAATACTTTATGGTTCCTAAAACAATCAAGTATTTTTATAGTGAAAATCATTTTAGCATAGCAAACTTTATGGTCAAGTCAGTACATAAAAGTGATGCAAAATGATCAAGATTTTTTTAAGTGACACTCTGTTTCCATTTAGGATGAATCATTGTACCTATCGGAAGAAAAATCGGAGTAGCAGAAGTTAGATAAATTGAATTAAATGTTTCTATATAAAATGTTTATATAATTTTTAACGCAATATTTAATTATATAATATTTTTTTTTGTTTTTGAAATGTTTCTATGTTTTCTAACATGAAACAGAGTCGTTCCACATTAAAAAACTCAGGGTACCTAGTGTAAATTTTGTTTACTATCCGTATTCATTCGATTACGTTTACGAAAACAAAAATTAGTAAGTATGGCATTGAAGCAGCGCCTCCTAGCGGCATACGAGAAGTGTTAAAGTGTTGCGTGTCGATAACGAATGGCGAATGAAACTCGCACTAGCCACCCTTGGCGGTAGCCAAGATAGCGAAGTTCGAAAAGAATAAAATGTATGGGATTGACATAAGATTGACCACGTGATTTAGCGCGGCTTATGTCAATCCCATACATTTTATTCTTTTCGAACTTCGCTATCGTTTTCATACTTTGGCTAAGCCTACTGTATCTCGTATGACTTCGAACTTCCCCATGCTGTCCTAGTAAAAACCGGCCAAGTGCGTGTCGGTCCACGCGCACTGTAGGGTTCCGTAGCCCATCTCAATAATGCGGATACTACCGGTTTCACACACTTGACAACGTTATTTAAATAGTTCCCAATGAGGAATTTGTAATTTTTTTTTGAGAGAGATTGCTGATTGCCTCATACGGCATTTTCAGCGTCACCGGGCTTTTTTGGGGGCGGCGAGTACGTAAAGGGTACCTCAAGCCGTGTGAAACGGATCACCTTCGGAGGTTTTCTAGAGGGAACGGCATCACACACTAAAAGTGCGTGTCCCCGTGCCCTACTAGATTCTCCGAAGCGTTCGGATCGGATCGGGGAGACCAAGCGCGTTAACCACTTGTCGTCGAGCTTCGAATCGCAATAATAGCATAATAAGTAATACAGTGTTTTTTAGGGTTCCGTCAACAAGGAACCCCTTTAGGCCCTTTAAGTACCTCGCCGCCCCCAAAAAAGCCCGGTGAAGCTGAAAATGCCGTTTGAGACAATCAGCAATCCCTCTCAAAAAAAAATTACTAATTCCTCATTGGAAATTATTTAAAAACGTTGTAAAGTGTGTGAAACCGGTAGTATCCGCATTATTGAGATGGGCTATGGAACCTGCACTGCGCGTGGCCCGACACGCCCTTGGCCGGTTTTTTTAATTAACCTATTTCGTCCCATTCCTGGGCAAAGGGCTCTGATCCCAAATCTCTCCATACTTTTCGTACTTTGGCGGCCTTCAATAAATGTCTTGTATACTCGTAGGAGTCGAATTAACAATTGTTTATATTATTCTATACTAGTGATTAGATGACCGAATAAAGTTTGTAGACTCAGGTGGGCGTGACCTGGGCGGGCTTGAGTTGTATGGGCGGGGCGCCCCGCCCCCGCACCCAAGCCGGCACCCAAAGCCCACCCACTGCGTCTTGGAGACTTCAATTCACTAAACTGCTAAGGAGTTGCATAGCTCTTGATTTACAGAGGACCAGATTTTATTAGGTGGTTCCCAGACCTACGTTAATTAATTCTCACCACATCCACGGCTACCCTGTTGTGTAAAAAAAAAAAATTGATATTTTAAATTTAAAAAAAATTTAAACAGTGACATTGTATAACTATTTCTTGGCGGGAAAGTGAAGAGTCGTGCCTGCGGTTTTGTTTTGTTTTCTAAAATTTGTGTTATGTCGAATATTAATGTGAAATAATGGTGGATTATTAACCGTTAAGTGTTCGTGAGTGTGCATGAGTGTTGGCAAATGAAACAAAACAGTGCAACGTCACTTTTCAAATTCTCTCAAGAAGTACGCCCGAGGACTTAGTAAAGCCCCACATCTTTACTGAGATACTCGAGGGGTTGGGGGGTATTATCATTCTCACTTCTCATTTTTTTTATCATTCATTATCATCATACAGGAAGAAAATATTGTTTATTTATGTATTACTTGTAAGAAAAATTACTTTGACACTGGCTAAATGTGCAAATCGCACGAAGCTAAAATAAAAAAAAATAAAAAAAACTATTTATTCAACGTGTAACAGAAAGGTGTGGTAAAAATGAAAAGATCAAAAGTGTATCCAATCTAGATCTTGCAGATTTACTATGACATAATTATTAACTTTAATTTGTTATGCAAAAAAAATCCAAGAGTGGGATACGAACCTGTACCCTATGCCGTGCAGGGTCAGGTGCACTACCAACTATGCTATCTTGATTCTCTCCAGCCCGCTGAAATTTACTTATTTATTAATTATATTCTCTTAAATAGTAAGTCACCGTTTCACTGTCTCAAATACCCCATCGCGCACAAAGAAATTTGGTGACTCGATTCTTTGTCGCACCTCTACCAGCACACGTTTTCCCTCCTCCTATGATATGGGGTCCTTCAAACCAAACCAAAACCAAGCGGCCGTGGCTAGCTCAATTTAATCAGCACTCTCTTTGGTTGATGATTGTCCCCGCCTGCGACAACTATCAATATTCAATGTATTTATAAATACTCATTTATTGATTTTATTATTTAAGTATAGGTATCGGTCAAGGAAATATTTCACGTTGCATTCAGCATTGCTCAAATTGAATTCTGGGATCGTAGAGCTTGTTTTTTTTCTTTTCAGTTATATATATCTCTTTGCAGTTATTTTTTATGTTAGTCCGGTTTTTACGAATATATATTGTTTTTTAATTGTTATACAATGAAGGTCACGGTAAAGACAGACTATCGTATATTTATGAGGAGTTTTACATTACTAATATAAGCTCAGTGACGTTGTAAAGGGCGTCTGAGGAAAACAGTAAAATATCTCCTTATTGCTAAAAATGTGTGTGTTAACTTACTAATCTTCACTGTAAGGTAATTAGTTAGAAAAACTATTAAAAAATCCATACTAAATTTTGGGCCCTAATTTAGCGCCGCTATTTTCTTTGACTTTTACTTAAACTTTACAGAACAAAAAGTCCATGCAATTACCAACGTCCACATAAAAAAACGTTACGTCAATTAATGAATAATTAATGAGTTGTCTTCTTACCGGTCGTCATTGCTACGTTGTGCCTAATTGTTTTTGTTGAAGTGTGGGGGCCGGAGGTCGCTTGACGCTAAAACGCGTGAAATGAACGCTCTATACCGCGACCACCCAAAATAGAGACGTTTCGTTTTTAATGGAGAAATATCACACCTGTTTGAATCCTATAGCTACACCACGCTTACCATGTATATTATTTGTGAGTATCCGATATTAAACATGATAAGAATCCCGTTAGGTAATAATTACTCTATGTAATGGAAGTGACCAATCATGGTCAAATCGTCAAATCATGGACAAACTATCAGCTTAAATAGTTATATAGAGTTACATTAGTAAACTTCTCTTCTTTGAGTGCAATATTTTAATAGTCAGTACGGCAAACGACAAAAAAAAAAAAAAAAAAGAACTTCAGTATGAAGATGGCAATAAATGATGATGATGATGACGGCAAACGATCTACCCCACCTGATATTAAGTCGAAATAAAGTCCAGACTCGAAAACAACTGGTGCAGCGTGAAAACTACACAGCATCAGCCACCCTTACCCTGCCGCGGCCTACAAGGCGTCTCTTTATAGCTACCGTAACTACACACCGGCATTATGCGAGCTGCAGTTACGGTAGAATCATTTGACGAGCGTAATAATCATTGACGTAACATAATAAACAAGTGAAATGATAATCATGAAGATTGTAACGGTCTCTATGTAGCTTAGTGGTCTTACTGCTGGTCTTAGAAGCATAGATCCTGGGTTCGGTTACCAGCGGGGGTGCATTTGTTCTCTTGGTTGGTAGTAGGATGTGCTTAAGTCTGCTTGGCCATCATCTTCCTACGTTTGTCTCTAAAACAACAATAATATATTAGTGTTTCGTCAGTAAGAGGTAAGATAGCCAAACTTTCAGTGAATGAGGATTGGGGGATTTCCGCTTTTGGCCTTATAGTCACTTAAGTACCATTAAGCGAGATAAGGACAAAGTAGTTCTTCATATTAAAAAATAATGATATCAGCTTTGGTAAACTTAGGAACGGTCATAACTTCATCCAGTCTTCGTTAATGAGTTTGGCGACATTGTCTAACAGTATCATGTTTTTTTAAGGATAAAAACAAATAAACGTCATTAATAAAATGATAAAATTTGAGGACCAATGAACCACTTGAGCACGTATCCCCATTGCAGTACAAAATCTGTGTAAAATCGTCTTGTAATGTTGCGGTTGTGACACGAGTTGGAAATCGTCCACCGTCTAGGTGTTTGCTCCCAATCTTATGGGAAAAAATTACCAACCAAATGACCATTACATTGCCGACTGCGGCGACGCCAAACGCACCTCTCACGACCACGATTCGACCGCTCACCGCTGGAAAATCAGCGCATTCATCGCTTTATTGCTCATCAGCTGCTCATTGTGGTGGAGATTACATTTGCTATTAAAAGCGAGATATTTCTCATTCGAGATTAAGTCATTTGATTTTGTAGCGCTACAAACTGCGCGTACCAATCTTCCTCGATGTTGGTTTACGCTCGGTATTGATGTGACGAATTGTGTGATTCTTATTCTGTAGTCATTTGGTTTAGTTGAGGAGGTTCAATTGTCCGTGGGAATGTGGTACGCACTACCTACTTGTAGATTCCAATAGTACCTTTATGTACTTATGTAGAGAGCAACGAGCTTTTTGGTTTTTTAAATTTGTCTAAAATAACAAAATCAACATTTATGTCCAAAGTTTTATAGTGTTGCCATACATTATTATATACTACTCGTAGTTGTTGCCGGCGACTTCGTTTAAAAGGGTGTAGTCCTCCTATCACACCGAGTCATGATCTATCTATGTGCAAAATTTCATCCAAATCCATTCAGCCGTTCTATAGTTAACAACGAATACCTAGCATTTAATTTTTATTTATGGAGATGTATTTAGGAGAGTGTTAAGAAATACATATTTGGGTTTTCAAACCGCACTTTCTGACCATCCGGGTCAGCCTACTACGTAATTAGAATAAAGAATTTCAAAATATTTTTTTGAACTCTTAAATCTAAGAATTTACGCTACAATTTTAAACAGTAAAGGTTCTTTCGTCGCCTGTACAAAATCATCAATCAAATCGATGCCTACCTTATCGAAACAAATAGCGTTACTGACATGTACCTAATAATCCATTGTGACCGCAAATCGAGCCAGGTGTAAACAAATGAACAATCGAGCATCGGGCAGGTGATGCAGCGGTGACGTCTTCATCGGCGCGTGCGCATCAAATCCACCATCGCCCCCTCATTTACTGGTAATCAACCCGATTGGTCGTAACCGGCTATTGGCGTATTATTAGGCGTTCTGTGTGGCAATCAACGCTTCCGTAGTTTTTCAACTGTTAATAAATCTCTAAATGGATGGTGTTAAATTGAACATTTCGTATCGGTGTTTTTATAGGCTTTGTCGTAGGAAATTTGTGTCTCTATACCCTTCTTACAAATTATATGTTTCATATGAACGTGGGCAATAGATTCACAGTTTCAATCACACTTACAATAAAGAAGTCATTATTCATAATCGCTATTCGAATAAAAGAAATAAGTTAGTAGGTAACTACTTAAAAATAAATATTAAAATTTTTGATCCGTTCCGTATATCATAATGATACATAATAATTTATTTAACCATTGTTATAATTATTTGGACAGTGAATTTTTTAAGCAATTGTTTGTTTGTTCTTATGCTTAAAGGTGGCACTGTACTCTTATCGAGACTGTAGCACAATGTAGTCTGTCGCACGGCAGTTTTAAATAGTGAAGGTGAATATGTATTGCACCGAGTTTTCTTCATCGCATGCACACTATACATACACCCTAAATACCTTACTCAAGAACAAGCGTGCGCATATGTTTATTTTATTAAAAATAGGATTTGTAAAGCACAATCAGATTAATAATGCCTCGAATCGGTTTCATAACACCACGATCCACAAATCTAGCTTTATTACGACAGAATGTTTAAGTAAACACGGTCCACTGACGGTATTATGATGTTTACAATTGGGCATTGTCGCACGTCCCTCCGCCTTGTGCGTGCTAGTTCGCGGACTCATCTCGGCGTTTCCTGAGGCTGCATCCGCCTCTCATTGTTGCCGCTCTATGCGATGCTCTCTCTCTAGTTTATAGTTTGGAAGGCATTGCGCATTTCCGATTGTTCGTAGTATTGCATGTTAGTAAATTGTAACGTTTATTAGTCTACATTGCTTTGCCTAGCGAAGTTTGACATTCCAAGCTGTTTAAACATTAGCTGAGACAGATCACATTTAGGATTTGTTTAGTAAATATTCTACAACTATTGCTAATACTTGCTATTGCCATTATAAGTAATAATAATAATAATAACTCACTCTGCAGCCCTAACCACCGATAGCTTGGGTCTATCCCCACTGCCGGTGGCAACCTAGGTTAAGTTTTTTATAATATCTTATCTTGTAAATAAAATATTGTAAAAAAAATATCTTAAGATGTATATTTAATAAAGAGAATAATAATAATAATAAAACACACACCACTCGATGAAATCATGGACCAGTGGGTCTACTACACTCTTAGAGCATTGGTTTAATGCTCTAATACTACGCCACATATCGGTTTCCTAGCATGCTAAATATAAAAATTAAGATTTAGGTTAGGATCAGTTCTAAGTGTCAATTATCATTGCAAATCATCAGTTTCTTCAACTTCTCAATGCTGTAAGAAATTGGAAAAATTAAATTAAAATAAAATAAATAATAATTTGTTTTATTGTACTCGCTCCACAGCATTGTAATGAATTATTGTTTATATTTCCGTGTTCCAAAGACAATTGAAATCTCAAGAAACCCTGTGCCCGTACAACAGATATAAATAACGCGTAGACAGCTAAGTGCGGAAGTCCATCTAGCCGAAGCGGTGGCCGGCCGGACGTGAGCCCATCGCTCTGGGGAGGCTGCCTGATTTACTGCGTGGCTCTATGCAAATAGAACAGATCTCTCGGCAATATTTACTTTTTGTTGTGATCGACCATTGCGTTGACAACATGACTATTCACATGTCTAATGTTGTCATCTTTAACGAAAATAAACAAACACATTTTGTAATTTAGTAAAAGGCCAAGGTGGTATTCAACCTCTCTAATGAGGAACTAGCTGTTCGAAGTTTTAAGTATTGTAAGCAATGTATTAGTGCTGCCGTTTGATTGAGATATTGCGTCACTTAAGACGACGCATTGGAAATTTACGTGGCGGTTGATTTTTCCCAACAATTACAAAACATATGAAAGTGATATTTATTTAAGTGATATATATATGAGCCTTAAGGTCGCCTTAAGGCGACGCACACGCTAGACGATAAATCTCATACGGAGCGTTTGCGCCCCGTACTATAAGAAAAACTGTTTTTTTTTCCTTCAAATTAAAACTACAAATTATTTAAAAAAAATGAACTACAATATTGAAGTGTGTGTTAAGACTGATCTACTAAGAAAATGTAGATGCTTAAATCGGTCTGGCTAGCCTGTAAAATGCAAATCTATGTTTTAAAAGAGGTTACTTTGATATTTTTTTCTCTGTTATAAAAGTTAACAAATCGTGTTTCTGCAACTAGCAAAATGAAGTCAATTAAATGAAAAATCATGTCATAAATATCACTTTCATATGTTTTGTAATTGTTGGGAAAAATCAAGATCCCGCCACGTAAATTTCCAATGCGTCGCCTTAACGTGTTTTACCGCTTATACTATGGCGAGTACTCTGAAGAGCTCTTTGACCTCATCCCACCTTCTCCCTTTCTATATAGGAGTACACGTGCTGCTCTCCGGAGTCACCGCTTCACTGTCTCAAGTATTCCATCGCGCCCTAAGAAATTTGGTGACTCGTTTCTCTGTCGCACCTCCAAAACATGGAATAGTTTGCCAGCACTCGTTTTACCTCCTTCCTATGATATGGGGTCCTTCAAACAAGGCGTGACGAGGCACCTTGTGGGCCGACAGAGTGAGGGTAACTGATGCTGCGTTGTTTTCACGCTGCACCAGTTGTCGTCGCATCTGGATTCCATATTCACTTAACATCACGTGAAATGGAGTCATTTGCCTGCTAAGTATAAAATAAAATAAAAAGATAAAATAATGACAGCTCACTTTTACGACTTACATATTATTTGTGACTTAAATTATTAAAGCTGTGGAGTTTCTTGCGCCCATTCTTCTCCACAGCTAAAAAATAGACGTCCTGAATGGGTAGTAGGTAAAAAAATGTTTGGACGATTCAAAAGCACTTTTCTAAATTTTATTTGAATAAAAATTTATTTGACTTTGACTTTGACTTTGATTTGTAAGCGAACTGCATATTGTCTTATGTATCTATACTAACATTATAAAGCTGAAGAGTTTGTTTATTTGTTTGTTCGGTTGAACGCGCTAATCTCAGAAATCTGGTTCGAATTGAAAAAATATTTTTGTGTTGAATAGTCCATTTATTGAGAAAGGCTATAGGCCATATTATAACATCACGCTATGACCAATAGGAGTGGAGCAGCAATAAAAAATGTTTTTTTATATTTTTTATTTATTTATTTTATTTAGGACTTCCAACAAAACTTGTATCAATACATTAAATAAGAAAAAATAACAATCAAAACTTATAGCTAAACACAAATCTTACTTAAAGGAAGCCACAGTATCAATCTAAAGCTAATAAAGCTAACAACCTAATATATGAAAACAAATTAAATACAATTGAAAAATAAACAAACAATCATTGAAAATAAATTAAAAATTAAAATCATTGAAAATTAAACTAAATGAACATTGAAAATTGAATTTAAAAAACATTGAAAACATAATTAAAAACAAATTGAGATTAAATTTAAAATTAAAATACAATAAAACATATAAATACATTATTAAACATTACTACATATATAAAACAATTTCTGTGTAAAAAAATAAATAATAATAATAATAAATAATAATAATGATAATTGTTTTAATTAAATTTAAAATCACTGTAAACACTCAGTCGCCAGCCGTAGTAAGACCTTCAAGCACAAATTTTTTAAAATTTCTTTCATTATTAGAAATGTTGCAAAGACGGGAAAATATTTTGTTTGATAGCTAATTAATGCGAGTGAAACCGCGGGGCACAGCTAGTATTTAATATGATTAAACAACTTTCGCGTTCGCATTTGACTTCTTCAATAATCAGAATTAAATAAGAATATTTCAGGTATTAGGTAAAAAATGTTTGGTCGATCTAAAGGAACCCTCTTATTTTTAAGATTATTTGAGTTTAAAAAAACTCTAAAGAGCTTTATTGCAATTATTTCAAGACATGCCTTAATGATGATTATCTTTGGCTTAGGCTAAGAGCTCAGTATCGAACCTCCTCCGAAATATTTCCTACTTAAACGACGCCTCCTGAATTATTTAGTACCAACTGCAATAGTACCCGATTCCCTCATCCTCGCGGTTAGTTTTTCATCAGTGACCACGGTAGTAAGTGGCCAATTGGTAATGAATCACGGTACCACGGTATCACGTCGCCAGGCGGCAGGTGGCGGCGGCGAAGCGTGGCCGCAGCAGCACCTGCAAATCTGTTATTTGTTACGTGACGTCCAATACACTGCTTGAAAAGCTGTCCAAATTCGACTTTTATATAAGCAGCCTTAGTGGCGAAGCGCTCGGTCCAATACCGGAAAGTCCTGGTTTTAATTCACAGGACGGGAAAGCGTGTTTCGGATTATCTAATTTGATGCATATCCTTGGGTATTTGATGCCTTGCTCGCATTTGGCAAGCGTAGTTGAGCGAATACCCTTCAATTGTAGTGATGACTCGACTTTAATGATGAAGGCATTTGCTCAGCAGTAAGACTTTAACAGCATCTATTTTAAGCAGTGTCTAACTTTAGCCATCGTTTTGTGGTAAAGTAGTTATAAAAATAAATCATAATCTTATGATGATGATTGTGATCTTACATTGTTCATGTTTTGTATATTTTAACCGCCTCTGTGGTCAAGTGTCTAAGACCACCGGTTTAGACCCAGAGGTCCCGGGTTCGATTCCCAGCGGGGGGTACATGTTTGTGTACTCGGTTTGGTTGGTGGTAGGGCTTGTTAGTCCTCCCGGCTAGCTACCACCATCTTATCTAAATATGTCGCCATAACATCAATGTTTGTAGCATTGTTGTGTTTGTGCAGCTAGAGATATGATAGCCAGTGCCTCACTAGTTGAGGTTCCCGGGTGAAGTGCGCTTCCATCATTGGCCTTATCATCACTTATCATCAGATGAGATCAAGGCACTGTGCTTACCCGTAAAATATATATTAAAAAAAAACGTTAAGGTTTTCTACCACTGAAGGAGAATATTATATAACAGTTGCACACACGGTACAATATTTGCTAAATACAGAGATACGGCTTGTACAAAGCTAGGAGCTGAGGCTAGGAGAACTAGGAGTATGTGATTGACAGTAGCCAATATCGCGACCACTACTCAAGTAATATTAGTTTGTAAAAAGTACGAGTAGCATCTGTGGCCCGGGCCATCATCTGATTCAATGGCCACGGCGGCGCCGGCGAACGCCCCGCCGGAACTACGTGCCGATTCGGATGGCGCACGCGCATCGAGACGCGAGGGGCTGCCGTTGTCGCCTGTCTGAGTTTTTATGAATTGCTGACTGTTGAAACAGTGAAATAAAATTTTGAAAAGAAGAAACTATGTGAAACTAAGATGTAAAGAACCACGGCTATGGAGAAGAATTCGGGTGAGGGGTTATTAATTAGTGATGCTATCTAACGACGACAACTTGTAACATATAAGTTGCTTTCCAAAGCACGGAATGTTCATGTTCATGTCCAGCAGTGGGACTTTTTTAGACTAATGATGACAATAATTTTATCTTCATTTCTCTAACAATGGACAGTATCAGAAGTCCACTTGCCTTGCGTGGCTTTCAATGAGCAGTAAGACACATTTTCCTGCATTTTTTTATAACTTCTGTAACTAGTCGTGATGTTTCCACTGAGCACCAAGCGTCGAGGAGTGCCGAGGTCGTGCGGCTAACGCGGCATATCTCACCAAGAGGTGGTAAAAAGTCGCGTGACGCCCGCGACAATCGCGCGGCACGACGACGCGTCAGGGCCGTAGTGAACTGTATCTGTCGCAGATATTTGAGTGTTGTGACAACGATCTGTGATTTTAGCGGATGATATGGGTACTAATTTAAAAAGCTTCATCAAAAGCTTATTATTAAGTGTCTGATTTGGCTTCTTGGCGGGAAAGTGAAGAGTCATGTCTGCGGTCTTGTTTTATTTTCTAAAATTTGTGTTATGTCGAATATTAATGTGAAATAATGGTGGATTATTAACCGTTAAGTGTTCGTGAGTGTGCATGAGTGTTGGCAAATGAAACAAAACAATGCAACGTCACTTCTCAAATTCTCTCAAGAAGTCCGCCCGAGGACTTAGTAAAGCCCCATATCTTTACTGAGATACTCGAGGGGTTGGGGGTATATCATTTCTCACTTCTAATTTCTATTATCGTTCATCATCATCATACAGGAAGGAAATATTGTTTATTTACGTATTACTTTTATGAAAAATTACTTTGACACTGGCCAAATGTGCTTATCGCACAAAGCCACCAACTATAGGAAAAAAAAAAAGTGTCTGATTAACTTGTCTTGTCTTGTATGGCATTTCATATCATACTAATATTATAAAGATGAAAGCTTTGTATTTTTGTATGTTTGCAACGAATAAACTCAAAAACTACTGGACCGATTTAAAAAATCTTTCACCATTAGAATGCTACATTAGCGCTGAGTAACATAGGCATATTAAAAAAGAAATGTCCATCCGTGCGAAGCCAGGACGGGCCGCTAGTATGTAATAAAATAGGGTCATTTCACCTGTTCGCGTCCATTTAGTGCAGTTGGCAAGTTTGAAGGAGAAAATAAAAATGTCCCAGCACTAATTTCAATGAAAAATTTATGTAATGTGTTCATTATATAGTCTATTTTAAGGTTAACTTTTAGGTTTGTTAGAAACATCTTGAGTTTTTTTTTAAATAGACAAACATCAGAATTAGGCGTTTTACCCAGTTTGCGTCCATAAAATCCAGATTGCGTCCACCCCTGGACCATTTCGCGTCCACCAGTTTAAAAGGAATATAGGGGTGATATTTTTAAGATAATGTAAAGAAAGATTGGATTTTAACAATTTCTTTATTTAAGAATATAGTTATTTAAAAATCAACGTTATTATCATTAATAAATCACTTTAAAGAATATAAAAACACCTATTTATTCTTCTCAACATTGATTGAACTAAAAATTAAAAACAAAGTATGTAGGTAGTAGGTAAATATTAATTCCACCTGTTTATGTCAACAATAATCAGTTCTGTCAATTTTACCCTAAAATCACGAGGAATATTATTAAAATTATTACTAAAGATCAGCCTTGATTAATAATAAGTTTTTGGCTATATTATAGCAACAAAACAATACAATAATTGTTGTCTAATCCTACTATTAAAAGAAATGTTGAATCATAATAATTACGAGACGAGGTATGATTTATTATAGCCTTAGAATTTTAATTAATGACATGACGTCCATGCGGACGCAAAGTGGAAGTTTTATAAATTCGGTGTAGTAATTCGCGTCCACCTTATTTTAACTGTTAACTATAGAAAAAATAAGCAAATTCATAATTAATAATATTCCTTTTTTTATTATCAAAGTCTAGAAACAGCTATGTAACCTAAAATTCACATAAAACAATACAAGACTTAATGTCAAACGCGCCGCTGGACACTATTTTTTTCTTAAAATACCGCGGGTCCGCGCTCTCTTGTTGAACAGCCGAGACAAACTATTTTTTCTAAACAGGATTGGTTGGGCGCACGAAACTTTTGTCTATGTTTGCGTGTCTCTTATACATTGAGGTATTGGCGGTAATGACTTTTCGTTTTATTGGTGTGTTAGTATACTTATTTTCGAGAATGTTCAAAGGGAGATCCGTAAAATGGACGCGAACTGGGCGATGGACGCGAACAGGCGAAATGACCCTAGATAATATGGGTTTCATCATCATCATCTCAGCCAAAAGACGTCCACTGCTGGACAAAGGCCTCAATAATAATAATAATAGTAATATGGGTTTAAATGCTACAACCACTCCAACAGGTATTTCTAATTTTAAACATTTTATTTTGAAACAACGCTAGCTTCTTTTATTTACTAATACATTAAATGCAGCAATTAACTTAACAAACAAAAACAGATTAAAATAAAATAAATTCGTTAACGACATTATTTTATGTTACTTAAATGTATCAAATAGAAACAAAATATTACAAATTTAGTTTCCCAAATAAAAGTTCCACAAACTGGGAATGATGGTCGCTTCTTACCGGGCTTGGCGCTGTGACCTCGGCGTAGAAGGCGCTGCGTCCGCGGATCGCGGCCCCCTACAGCATGCGGCGCGCTTCGTTCCACCGAGCGTCATGCGCCCGCGCCGCCGCCCGTTCCCACGGACCACACCGCCACGCTCCACCTACAAAAACCTTTAAACTCCATCGTGACAGACTACAGTTACCTACCCATTATCGCAGTTATCGTTTTCGCATTTTAAAGCGAATCAACTTTGGTAACGCCGATCAAACTAATGGTGTGAGATGGACGGGAAGCATTCCGTCTTTCACGTCTATTGTTTCCGGACAGCGGCAGCGATTTGGGGTTCACGCCCTCCACATAGGGACGGAACGGGCGATGGGCTTACCACTTGGCACATTAAATGCTTTTAGATAAAAGTAAGCCAAATTCAGTGTACTTTAGAGTTCCTAGTCTTGACCAGACTCTTTAACACAGTCATAGTCGTGACTCGCGAGTTGTCGTTTTTTTATTGATAAAAAAAAAGTGTTCAGGGGCCAGTACTACAGGTCCCTCTGGTGAGTGATCATTACACTTATATCTACCTTACTTATAACTATCTATGATAATGATGATGATAAATGTAAGTTGCTAATACAGCCTCAATCGTCTCCGTTACGAGGCGTATGTAGCACTGTGTCGTATCTTTTACAGAGATGGCGAGTTACGGTGGCATTATGTGGCTGATACCTAATTGTATATACCATGTTGATGGCAACACCTCGTTTCCAGTATTACAGTCACCAAGTCATTATACATATATGCTAGTTCTTCATAACAGTCTCACCGGTCGTGAGTCGGCCGTTTACGGCGTACAAAGGCGTGAAATGTAGCAAGCACTGCAAGCAAGCACCGTATCGTCTACGGGGATCGCGCGTTACGGTCACGTGTGGCTTACTCACAAGTCTTGATTGACTCATTACGTGTGAGATGTAGCTGGCAGCGCCTGGGGGTATATGGAGCCAGTAATACAAGTCACCATACTATTATACATGTAAGTTCTTCAAACAGTTCCACCGGTCTTGAGTCGGCCGTTTACACTACAGCGTACAAAGGCGTGAAATGTAGCACTGCGTCGTCGTATCGTCTACAGGGATCGCGCGTTACGGTCACGCGAGAATCACTCCCACGTCTTAATTGACCCATTTGGTATGAGATGTAACTGGCAACGCCTAAAGGTATACACAACGTGTAAGTAACAGAAAGGTTTGGTCAAAATGAAAAGATTCAAAGTGTATCCGATCTAGATCTTGTATAAAAATAATAATAATAATAAACTTTTCTACACTCACACCAATTATCTAGCCCAAGAAAAGCTTCGTTATGAAACTCGTTATACGGTTACTAGACAACGGATAAACATACTTAAAATACTTAAATACATACAAAACACCCAGACCCGAGACAATTTAGAAAAACAATAATTTCTAAATTGACCCGACCGGGAATCGAACCCGGGACCTCAGAGACGGCGACACCATGAAAACCGGTGTACGAACCACTCGACCAAGGAGGTTGTCAATGGTGTATGTGTTGTTACTGAGACATAATTATTAACTTTAATTTGTCATGCAACTTTAAATTAAATATTTATATTAGTGAAGTCATATACGTAAGGCGCGCATAAGCAAGCAGCAGTAATCATAAATGTAAGATCACATAGGTTACTAAACCTCTAGGGCTGTAACTTGTTTATTTTTATGTGACGTCACAATAGAAATATTTAATAAAAAATGCATAACAAGTTAAAGTTAATAATTATGTCTTAGTAACTCTGCATACCAGATCTAGATCGGATACACGTTAGATCTTTTAATTTTGACCACACCTTTCTGTTACACGTTGTAGTCAGTAATACAAGTCAGTCATATGTGTGATGTATGATACCAAATATTTCTATTTCACCAAACCATTAAAAATGTAAGTTCTTCATACAGTCCCACCGGCCGTGAGTCGGCCGTTTACGGTGTACAAAGGCGTGAATTGTAGCACTGCGACGTATCGTCTACAGTACAGGGATCGCGCGTTACGATCACGTGTGGCTCACTCCCACGTCTTACGTGTGAGATGTAGCTGGCAGCGCCTGGGGGTATATCGAGCCAGTAACAGTCACCAAATCATAATACATGTAAGTTCATCATACCTACAGTCTGATTGGCCGTAAGTCGACCGTTTATGGCGTACAAAGGCGTGAAATGTAGCACTGCGTACTGCTTACTACAAGTCACCATTACTCGTAATCGCGTGATCATTACTCTTGTAAATAGATATGTATACATACAGTTTCACCGGTCGTGAGTCGGCCGTTTACGGCGTACAAAGGCATGAAATGTAGCACTGCGTCGTATCTTCTACGGGGAACGCGCGTTACGGTCACGTGTGGCTCTCTCTCACGTCTTAATTGACTCATTTCGTGTGAGATGTAACTCTAGCAGCGCCTGGGGTATATAGAGCCAGTGAAACAAATCACTCATTTGTGAGATGTATCGTACCAAATAAAGATTTTCTCTATTTCTATATTTCTATTTCATCAAATCATTATACATGTAAGTTCTTCATAACAGTCTCACCGGTCGTGAGTCGGCCGTTTACGGCGTACAAAGGCGTGAAATGTAGCACTGCGTCGTATCGTCTACGGAGATCGCGCGTTACGGTCACGTGTGGCTCACTCCCACGTCTTAATTGACCCATTTCGTGTGAGATGTAGCGACGGCGTCTGGGATACCATCTCGCCGCGCTACGTGCGCTCGCCTATCGCCGTCGCAGCGTCCTTGTAGTGTCGCACAGTAATGAAATTATACGTGCTTACGTATTCCAGATTTAATTATAATGTTGTGAGGGCGGATCAGTGACAAAAGAGTCTTCGGCTGTCTGCTTCGAAAAAGGAGAGTTTAATACAATTGTAATTATAGTTTTCCTATGAAAACAATATTTTTCCCACAGTGGGATAGAATTATACGCGAGTATTAGTGTTTTTTAAAGTATTTTCATACGTACGTTTTTAAAATCTTAAGCAATGGTTTTATTTTTCGAAATATTTTTATTTTGTTTTACTGTGTTACTAACATAAAACCGATATTAGGTAATAAATATGTATAGGATGCGTAGCGTATAAAGACGCGAATCTAGGGCCCCAAAAGTACTGTTACCCCGCAACAGGGGCCGCAGTATTACTGCAATGTTATTGCAGTTGTGGAAACGAGACGCATATATACGCCGCTACACGCATCCTGTTTCCACGCTACTCGTACAATATTATGCTGCTATAAGAGCACATGGTAAACCACCAGATCATCAAAATCGTGTCGGATTTCTTGTAATACGCCGTCGAGGGTAGCTTATCAGATGGCGTACGTACGTGTGAATGCGTTTGACAGATAGTTTACGACGTAACGGCGCGACACATCTAAGGGACCGATGATGTTGGTGTGGTTACGCTCACCTCGCCGCCGTCATTAGGCGCATTCGCCCGCTCGTGCCGGCATCCTGAAAAGCCAAAAAGTTGACAACGTTACATTTCGACACCTCATAACTCTTTACGATACGGTGAACCCGAGTAAAGACAATATTATAGCCTTAAGAGGTGACCTCGGGTTCTCTGCTCTCGATACCCGCCTAAAACTCCCTTGTCGCTGCAAGCACGCGACTGACTGTGCTGAGCTTCTGTCTAAGCTATCATTACGAAATAACCTGTCACTATACTAAGGCCACGGTCTATTTTATAAACACCAACTGCTCAAACAATTTTTTGTCAAAATTACTTTATTACAAGGGCAGTTCGAAGTTTTAATAGTGTAGATTTGAACATTTGAAGATCTTGACTTGTTCAATACTAGCTGTTCAAAAGTTAAACGTGTTATAAGTGAACAATACTTTAATTAAGAATGACCTAATATGTATTTTGCAAATAATATTGTATTATGTGATTTGAAACTACAATTAAGTACATTTATGTTTATTATAAATATTTCATTTATATGCGAGTTAAAGTCTTTCTAGCTATTTTTACTGCTTAATGTGGATTTTTTTATTGGCATCTGATTATTTACAGTTTATTTTATGTAAGTATCATAAAGAAACCTAATAATTTTGTTCGATTAGGTACTTAACTAAGAGCCAATGGAACCAACGCTATTCCATAAACAAGTATGTAATATGACACATCTGTTAACTAATTAACTGGCAAGTGACAGTTTTTATTGACATTAATTATTATTGTCTACCACAGACCTATATTTGGTCTGTGTTGTCTACCATTTTCTTGCCGAAGTCTTCATTCTAAGCCGATAGAAACATGACCAATATAAAAAAAGGTCAAGATAATCCAATCCAATCCAATCCAATCCAATTGATACATTGTTTAATTTGTGTAGTCATATCTTATTTTTACAAAACTAAAGATACGCCTCAACATGAGTTAATGTATATATGTTTTTAAGTCATTACTTAAATTTTTAAATACAAATCTTACAATTTAAGCACAGTAATTGTTTACCATACCATATCTTCTTTTTTGGCATTAGTGATATTTGGCAAAATAATAATCTAATCAAAGTACTGCTCAGGTTAAGCGATTTGCTTGCATACATCAATTCTCCCAAGTTACTTGTGCCCAATCAATTACTTTTTTACTCAATTTGCTTCACGCAGCATCCGTTGCTCGAGCAGCCACAGAGCCGGACCACCCTGCCGCCACTATCGGCGCGATCTTCACAAAAACCGTCACCCCATTGATTTATTTGTCTTGTGTGGCCTTCATTTTACGCTCATCGATGTCTGTGAAATTGCTTACAAAAGGGTAGCTCTATACGTGCGCTTATAGACGTTACTTGTTTCACGATAACCCCTACGTAACTTAGGTAGGCACTTTTATTACTGTCAATATTTTGATTATAGAAAACTCTTAAAAAGGTTTTGGCTAGATTTCGATCCGATTTATTGGCACACTTGTATGCTTAGAGCGAGCTTGTATGCGTCATGATTATAAAACTGTGCGGTAATATCGATACTCAAATACAACACAAAACATTTTATATTCCCGTTACAGTTATCTGATGTTAGTGACTATGATTGTTTAAAAGTTACGTAGGTTGTTCAATATAATTCTGTCTGTAATTATAATCTTGATTGGAACCCTTTTAGGGTTTGAGATCCAGTAAAATTATGAGGTGCCTATAGAAGGAAGTAACTAAAGGTTTATGTGTTAGGCTGACCGAATTTGTTGCAAACGTCAAACAACTTATTTGTTCACTTATTAAAATGTACTTTTTTATTGTAGGTAATAGAGTCAATGCACTATTATGTGTTTGTAATTTTAATCACAAACTACACACGATAATCTTTGGAGTGAGATATCGGATGTACCTTTGATTTATTGGGGAATAAAACGACGTGCGCTCCACCAAGACCCAGGGGACTCAGGTAGAAGCAAAAAATGTTTGGGTGTTTGTTGACAACGCGGTTTAGTCACGGCCCGCACCAAATATCTAAATCTGTCCATTGTAGTCGCCTTTTTATATGAAAAATGGGTGTCACGAATAATAATCGATTCTCTACAACCTGAGAGGGTCACTATAAATTGTACAACGATGATTTTGACATTCAACTCCCTTAAACCATGGCGTTGCACATTCTCTTATTAGTGTTTAGTTAATACACTGTATGTGGTTGTTATATTTTAGGTACTGTGTTCTCGAGTTTTTTAAATAATGTATAGTATGCTAATTGTTTATAAATTAGCCGAACGGAAAAGAGAAATGTTGTCCTGCAATAATTACTAGCTACATACCTAAATTACGCTCCCCGTTTTAAAACTCTGCAAGACAGTATTTCCGTTCAGCTTATAATTAGTATACACTATGATGATGATGATGATGATGATGATGATGATGATGATGATGATGATGATGATGATGATGATGATGATGATGATGATGATGATGATGATGATGATGATACCTCCTCCTCTTTCCTTCCTTTCAGCTTAGTGATGGCCAATGCTGGACGTATGCCTCTCCAATTTTTCTCCATACTGTGCGGTCTGTGGCCTTTCTGATCCAGGTCGGTCATAATTAGTATACCTACACTATGATGATGATGATGATGATGATGATGATGATGATGATGATGATGATGATGATGATGATGATGATGATGATGATGATGATGCTGATGCTGATGCTGATGCTGATGCTGATGATGATGATGATGATGATGATAATTATGATGATGATGATAGGTCTGACCGATTTCGGTTATGGCGACAACTTCGACTCCTAGTCGGCACGGCGCGGCGCGGCACTGGTGCGCCCGAAGGGTTGTTGTACATTCGCCACAAAGTTAGTTTGCCACGTTTTTGTAACTTCATACATTGAAAGTAAATTCGCCACAGGTAGGTAAGGGTTATTGTAAATTCGCCACAAGTCTTCATAGTACATCATTTTTGCATAAAGTACCGGTAGCAAGGAAAGTTCGTTTTGAGCGCTCGAAATGAAAGGTAGTTATTTTATTCTAAAATTATTGATGTATATAGATATCCTACGAAAAAAATTTAAAACAAAGTAACCGTAAATCTCTCTTTTTAAAAATTTATAAATAACGTTTTTACTTTACTTAGATGAAAACTGCGCTTTTATTCCTGTAAGATACACATTCGGCTTGGCCACTTAAATAGAAATGTGTTTTAGATGAAAACGAAAAATAAATAAAGCGTAATTAACCAAAATAAAAAAAAGCTAAAGCTTTTATTCCCCAGAGATACACTTTCGACTTGAACACCTACATAGAAATGTTTATTAAATGAAAAAAAAAAATATTAATAGTGGTAGTCACTAGATTCAACATTTCCAACATAAAGTACCAGGCTACCTAAAAGAATAATATAGTCTTGTAAATACATATACATATAGCAAAGATTATAATAATATTTTTTTATATTAATAAGCAATCTCCTGCATAGTTATGGTAGCCTGGTACTTAATGTTAGAAATATTAAATCTAGTACAACATGTAGGTATATAAAAGATTGTTTGTGCCTGTGGTTCATACATACAAATTATTTATCTCCAGCAATTATTTTATACACAACCTAAAAGTACCTAAAAGTGTATCTAAGAGGACAAATTGGTAGTCTGAATTATTTTAATTGCTGTGATTAAGAAAAATTCATAAATAACGTTTTTACTTCACTTATTGTTTGATTTTTCTGCTGTCTGTATCGAAAATAAAAGTGTGGCGAATTTACTTTATAAAAATAGAACTGTGGCGAACTTACACATACTTATTTCTGTGGCAAACTAACTTTGTGGCGAAGGTACAACAACCCCGCCCGAAGATGGCTAGCATAACCGATCTTCTTAGTTTTTGAATGCTAAGTGTGGCTTCGTGGTAAATAACGGCGAGTTTTCTCAAAGTTGATGAATTCGATCGATGCTCTGTTGACCCCTATTTGAGAAAATGATGTACACGAATGGATGTATCTATGTATGCTATCAATATTAAAGCTTCTTAATTTCGTATTATATGTAATTCGTAATAACAATGTTTTTACAAATGTTAAAAAAGATAACAGAAAAGAAACATTACTGATCTTACTACATTAAAGATAACAATAAACCAAAAGAAACAAAACTTAATTAAAGACAAAATAAAACCTATAAAGAAAAAATGTCCTCCAGCTGTGGGCTCATAAATTTATTCCGTTAAATAAACAGGTAATGTCGAAGGTACAGTACTGTGTATGTGATTTTCATTTTTTTGACCAAATAAGAATATCTTCTTCGAGATAGACATTTACTAATTAAGGTTATTGTTATTCGTGTTAAGCTGATAATAAACATAGATCGTGTATTGATATTAGCTGCAAATTTAACAAACCTCCATCGTGTTAAATATTCAAAGTAAGAAAACACTAGACCCTATCTTTAGACCCGGTTCTTAGCACACCTAAAACATTAACACCGAAATACCTTTTCATCGGCAACAACTGAAATAAGAGTAATTAGGAAAGATGTCAGCTAATTGTAGCACAAACATAAACAGTAAAATCGCAAAGT
Source organism: Eudonia lacustrata (assembly GCA_947562085.1). Taxonomy (NCBI): domain Eukaryota; kingdom Metazoa; phylum Arthropoda; class Insecta; order Lepidoptera; family Crambidae; genus Eudonia; species Eudonia lacustrata. Next base: position 12,965,930 of record OX387340.1, read on the forward strand.
GGGAACGCGGTGAAAGTTTGATGAGCCCATGGGCCGAGCCGACCGCCTAAGTCTAAGGGTTCCGTCTTAAAATTATAATAAGCGTTTTGCTATTAGCCGCTAATAGTCCTTACAGCACTGCCACCATTTATACAATATACAGTAATGGAAACATAATACATAGGTACAGCACCTGTACTTAAAACAGATTTCATCACTTCTAAAAAATGTATATTTGAAAAAGTAGGTAAATGTATATCTGCCTTGTCTGGTGTTCTGTGATTACAAGTTCTGTTCTGAAACCTACCTCAGGCACCAGTTTCTCACCAATATGGACCATAAAACTGTCTGATAGCTAAGCCTTGGCGTGTTTGTGAAGAGCTATTTGTTATTACTAGTGGTCGCCCAGTGGTCGAAATTCGACCGTAATTTTATTAAGGCTGCACTGATTGTATTCTAAGCAATGAAAAATTAAAAAAGATGGAATGTGAGTTTGGATTGACTTTGACAGATTTCGGCCGCTCCTCTTCCATTTATGAAATTTTTGAAAAGAGTATATTCATGCGTGTGTGTCAAATACATGGTAGTGTGTGTAATGTTTGTTTTATTAATATAATGTATTTTATGCATATATTTTTTTTTAAATATTAACTCCTTCGTCCGCGCAATTTTCGTAAAAAAGGTGTATAAAGTTTTTGCTTCACGTATTAATATATAGATTTAAATTTAAAATTTTATTATCTCTAGAAGGCATAAATATTAATCAACTAATTGTCGGTCCGCAGCTCTCAAGCAGTCAACAGTTCCTAATGGAGAGGCGAACGAAACACTTATCCGGATGGTTTGGTGTGCATGCTTGCTTGCATTATTTGTTCTTTCTGCAAGTGCCTATTTGCGAGTGTGAGGGCGGTGTTAGCGTGCTGTATCTAATGTATAAGTTTGCAGAATTAACACTTCAGGAAAAGTTTTCGATAGTTAATATTTTACATATTTTTCATAGGTTATAACAATTTTAAATATAAATGACAAATAGCTACAATAAATAACACTATCTTAATTTCATTGTACCTATATGTCATGGATTTCCGCAAAGTAACGGTATATTCCATTAATTAGCTAATTGTAGCACAAACATTAACAGCAAAAGCGCGAAGTGGGAACATTGCAATTTTGATGAGCCGATGGGTCGAGCTGACACCTTGTACGGAGCAAGGGTTGCGTCTACCGAGACAGCGGTGGCAGCTCATCGAATATTCAACAGTTCACAACTTTCCGGGACTTGGGGTTTTGGATGTTGCGCTATTTTTATCGTTCCCTCATTGAATTGACTCTGAAATGTGCAAGTGACGAAAATAAAGGGGCGATTGTAGAAGCTAATATCATTATTATAGTCATCTGTACACGTACAAGATAGCCTTTTAAAATAAATAGGTATTTCTTTTTGAAAATAAAAATGTGCAAATTTTGTTACCACCAGCCTTTTGACTTGTGTTTAAAGAGATAGGAAATTTAAATCAGTTAAAAGTTAATGATATAAGATATTTCGATTTTTTTCTAACCCTGTATTTCGTCTTGTTGATATTAAACAGTATATGTATTTTAACATATTTTAATAAGGTATATTTCATGACATTTTGACCTAAGTTTAGATATTATCAGTTTTTTTGTGAAACCGTATAGCTCTACGCGAAGAGTGATAGTAGACAGATTTTGTGTTATCGTTTGTGAGATAATCGGTGAAAATCTATGATGGATTTTCATTGTTATAAAGATCAACCTGTTGGTATCTAGCCAGCTAAATTTCATATAACTCCCTACTGACCACCAACCAAACCTAATACAATTTAATCCATGCTGGGTATAGAACGCGAGACCTCTAAGTTCGATACCGGTGGTCTTACCACTTGAGCGTAAAGACACAGCTACAGTTATAACACTACAGTATATTTAAAGAAAACGAATTACTATAAAATACGGAAGGTTTCATTAGGAGCTCTTTTCCTAATTATTTTAGCATGACAAATTAAGAGCAACTAACATCTATTTTAATTACATAAATAAAATAGCCAAAACCATTTTCTGTATGATAAAAAAAAACTAAAACCCAGTACACAGCATTCGCAAATCAGTGGAGCAAGAAGCTACTCGGACCCTCATCATCGCTGGCCGGCTCCCCTGATAAGCAACACTTTTTCATGATACTTTATTCAGGAGCCGGAGATTCGGCCCAGTGACAGGCTAATCGGGCTTGTCAGGCCGAGGTGGGGCCACTCAAGTATTAATGTTAACCCTTTCGCGTGCCGGCGCGAGCGTCGTGTCAATCCCGTGCCGCGTGAATGTTTGATGCGCATTCATTTGTTATCTCAAGTACTCCAGCTTTAGGTGGATGTGTTCCTTAGTTGTTATGTTGTTAGTGTAATTGGGACGAGGGTTGTGCACCGTCAATTGTTTTATGCTCGTTGAATGACTACGACTATTTGGGTTTAGCGCCAATTTAAGTATTGCTGACTAATCTGGGGCTGTTGCAACTTACATTAAAATATATTAAGATATTTATGCCTTTTTTATGTTATTCATTATTTGTTTGCTAGAATATTGGATAGTTTGAATAACTGTTAGATATGGAGGACATTTTTTTATTTTTTATTTTATTATATAAGATAGTTGTAGGTAGTACATTTTTTTATAAACACTCCATTAACCATCCAATTAAAAAAGTATTTGAATGTTTATTTTAAAATTGCTCCTCCTCAAAAGAAACATTAAGCATGAAATCGATTAAAATAATAAAGCTATCATTGAATAACCTTTATTAATAATGTGATCGAAATGTCTCAATATAATATATTCGATGCAAGTTCCCTATTGTAACATCAACTTTCTATCATTTCAAGTAACGAAAAGCTTTGCGCAATCCGAAACGAGTTTAATATCAAATCGCAAGGGTGCAGTCGTATGCAGATATTCGGAGTAGATCCGCTTTATTACGACATCGGTGCTGTAATCCCGTAATATATTCACAACTAAACTAAAAGGTAGCGGCCGCTCGCCGCTATTGGCCCCTAAGGACCGATCGCCGGACACCGGGTGACCGGGACACTGAGCCTGTACAAACTCCATAGGACCTAAAGAAAAACATTATGAAGGACCTTCTCTAGTACGCTTACCCTTTTTGTCCACTCCGCCAGATATTAGTGAATCACTTACAGTAGCCCGAGACTGTTAACTGCTATTGAGAACTAGCTTAGATTTCATGGTAGATTACATAGAAAAATAAGGTTGGATTATATAAGACTACATAATCTTTATGAAACAATAAAAATAAATATCGACTCTATCGACTCTACAACTTTGCTTATAAATAACGCTTATAGACTTTGTAAATTAAAATGGCCTGCAAATATAACAAATGCGATAAAAACTTCTTGCTCAAATGAGCAAGAAGGCATAATAACAAAAAACAATAAATAAAACAAATGCAAGTAGAGTATAAAAAGAAAACAAAAAAGAGACAAAGGTGGCGTAATGCGCTGAAGTTAGTGTACCGTGGAAGAGGAGAGGGGCGCGGGGGCCGGCGGCGCCCATTGGCCGCGCCCACGCCGTGGGTGGAACGAGGAAAACTCGCTGCCAGTTTTCCACCAGACGTTCTAAATTCGAAAAGCCGCTTCCCGACATTCTAAATTCAAAAGCTTTTAGCGTCATCCAGTTGTCATTCGCTTTATTATTTTTCGCGACATTCGTGTTTTGTTTGCGACTGTCAAATCGGTTGCTTGATTGATTGATAATGGCGAGTCGAGGGAATTTGTGGTGCCGCAGAAGAGTTACGAAATAATGTAAAGGGTTTAATAATATATTTTGTTTTTTTTTGCCAGAGACGAATACTGTAAGTATGAACGTAATATATTTGACACAGTTGAAACGATGTTTAAAATAATTAAGTTTCATTGTTACATGAATCGTGGAAAAAACTTGTTTTATTCTTTCCATTCGATTAGCTATTAGTTATAATCTTTTAGAAAAAATAAGCAAAATGAAAAGTAAAAAACATGTGTAATTACTACATACAAGCCATTGAATGGAATCATATAAATTACAATGTCAAGTCACGAAGTGTTTAGTAATTAATGTGGCACAATCTACACAAAGCTTGGTGACGAATCCTCATCAGTGTAGGTACGAAGTGTTCTGTGTGGCACATCTTCATTGTTTTAGGGCGTTGATGGATTATTGTTAAAGTATCGAATTGTGACTGAGGTATCCTTTACCTTATATGCTTTGTCATTTGTTAAACATTTCTTTTGGTGATGGTTAATAATGGATAACGATTGATACTCCCTCCGATCCCATAGAGATGTGATGTGTGTGTGATGATAAAGATGTGGGACTTCAGTAAGACCTCACGGAATTTCTTAAAGCAATCTTAAATATAGGTACGTACTACTTAGAGAAACGTATACTGATTTATTAAGTCAAACTAATGCGTGTTCACAAGAACGGATGAAACCCACATATTAAGTACCTAAGTAGGTAAGTCATACATAGAAAAATAAACACTTTGCGCCGACCCCAAATAAGATTAACAGGGCAGGCATTATGATATACAGAAATAAAACAAAAGAGCAGTCGATATATCATCGTTTGCTATTTCGTTTTTTTTCTGCTGAGATTCACTTTGCCGGCAAGAAGACGTGCTCAAAAGAAGGCTTTATAGGAGTAGGTGCAGTGGGGAGGGCGAATGGGCGGGGCGCGGGCGGGCGGGGCGCAGGGTGCCGGCCGGAGGTGCCGACTCGCCCACAGGTCACCAGGCTCGGCAGTCGCGCCGCACACGCCGCTGCAGGCGCGCGTACCGACGCACCCGCATACCTTGCCCACCCGACAACACGCCGAAATTAATCGCACCTGTACAAAATAAAGGTGCAACGCAATTAAGCCGAACGGCAGCAGGCACCCAAATTGCCGTGAAGTGCATATCGAGGGCGCCCACCAATTAGCAGCAGCTGGCCGACACGCGCGCATTAATTTCGCGCTGTGGATGCGCAAAAAGTTCCGAAACAAACTGGTACCGATGCACCTGCAATCTGACGGTTTGCGGTGAGCGTGCGGCTGACGACATGATCATGCTGTTCAAGGGGAACAGCAGCAGGCTGGAGCACCTCATAGAGAAGATTCAGGCCAACAAGGAGAATCACGACGTTATTGCTGACGACATAAAAGGTAAGTTTTGGATACGAACCTGCTTATCATATTTGTTTGGCATTAATATTTAAAAAAAGTGTTTTGACTTAATTAGCGTTGATCAGAACTAATCACAATATCCTAATGGTCATTTACCTGAAGCGTAGTGCCAGAAAGGTGTCGGTTCGAATACCGCTCGTGGAAAATGTTTTCAGCACTTATTCTGTATTAAAAGTAATTTCGAATTAAGATAGTCAACATTGTATTTTTATTTAAACTGATGAAAATAAATTAATAATTAGATGTCTTTCGTAATAATATTATGGTGTCAACATAAAGTGTTTACTATGTAAAAAATTAAATAAAATTTGTCGCTCTTTTTTAAAGTTTTCTTTTTACTGTCAAGATCTTTGTGTATTTCGTAAAGTTTTATTAAAATTTTCTTATTGGTCTGAAAGACTAAGAACTTTAAAGTCTGTTTACGAAACTGAATTTAAAAATGTCTTTTAATAGCGATTAAACGAATTTAAGTCTTTAAACTTATCTACATAGTATTATTTTCATAAAATTAATAAAGCAATTAAAATCATTTTTTTTCGTAATGTCGTAGTGCTAAAAAATACAATAGAACTACAATATACAATAACCCAGAAATCACAATGATTTACATCGGCAGCGATTCTTTTCTACAATACAAATTTTCACAAAAGTTTTCCCTACAGATGAAAAATATGAAATCTCAGATAATAATCATAATGAATACCAGTAATTAAAACTATTATTATTATTTGATTACTAAAAACAATAAAAACATAGTGTGGTTTAAAATATACTAAGTATAGCATATTTGTGAAAACAACCAGTATGGACGATATATTTGGGAATGATTTGGGGCAATTTTTTATTTATAGTTAAGTACTCGGGCGCCCATGGTAATCACAGAACAATTGAATTTCTATTGTGTATGTCCATGTGCGTCCAAGTACTTGTTTGTTTAAGTTTAATTTTAAGTAGTTTAATTTACTTGTAATTGTGTTTGTTTGTTAATAAAAAGTATATACCAGTATATCGAGGTAAGTGATTTTTTAACCATGTATTAGACATCAACGACTCATTAAACATAATTTTATTGTTTTAAATTACGATATTCAATATCACCCAACACAACAGTTGTTGCTAAATGAATATTTGTTTGTTTTTTTTTGTTTGATAATCCCTTTAAAGTTTAAGCTAACCTTATTGGTTACAGATCTTATTTATTTGTTATCTAAGTGAATTTACAAAGGTTGTGCTATATTTATTTGTTTGAGATACTGATAAGTTTCATATTTGATTAAAACTAATTTGCCTGAATTATTTTTTCTTTTTATCATCATTATTCTATCTAAATCTTTCATTATTAACTGATATAATTGTGGTTCGTATATTTGTGTAGGCCTATAACGTCACATGTCAATATACGCATCGAAATTTAGGTTTTATAAATTAATCTTTATAGGTTAGAGGTCATACAGTTAATAATATTGTTTAACTGAAATGCGCATTTCATCAGGTTTAGAGGGTTAAAATACCAATAGGCATGATAATCTTTTGTAGAGATGTTTTTTACCATATCTACATCGACTTTCAAAGTAATGGTATAAAAGACCTGTAAAAGGTAGAAGGGAGAGTTGTTTTATTATTGAATTATTGTTTAAAAAAAATAAATATGTACACTACACTTTCTTTGTTGACTTTGATTTTAACTGTCTATTTGTAATTTGGGACGAAGCACAACTTCAATAGTAATATGGGACGAACTAAGAATTTTTGGAATGTGGGACAAAACTTCGGGACGAACGAAGCATAAATCGAACATTATTGAACCTTACTTAACTAACAAAGAGGTGCATAGTACGTACAAAGGTTTATCAAAATTGCCCGCCCTGACTTGGCATCGGCTGATAATTGTAGATTTTGGGGAAAATCGGGTTATACGACTCATAACGCTGGTCTTACGCGGTCTTATTGGTAGGTTCTAACGACTGCGATTTTACAAGACCACCGGGCTCAAAGGGCTTTACGTTACAAGGAGGTTTATTATGGAGTCTAACCCATGTAACTCACTTGTTTGTCGTAAAAAGCTTAAACTACGTTGAGCAAAACAAGAAATAAGGTGCGGAAAGCTAATTTCACGTTTTAAAATTAAACATATTATTCTCTCTGTATATATATAACTCGTTTATATTCAAACCTTTTTACCTTTAGTTACTGGAGACCGAGGTATTGATCGTCTTGAAATTAATTGTAACTTACTAGTCACCTTTTTAATTGGATGCTTTTATTTTAGAGAACTGTAATATTCTACGTGTTTTGTGTAATAAATCAATAGTTAGCCGTGTCCTAATAGGGTTCATGTATATGTAAAAAAAATGTGTTTATTATGATTCTAATAAATAAATAATAGTATAGTATAGTATAGTATAGTAAATAATGCAATGTGTCTTTGTTACGATATATTGTTGTGATTGGGGACAGGAGTGCCAATAAATATCTTTCGAAAACTAAATATGACGGTCACGCATTTACATATTACAACATAATCGTGAATGAATTAAATACATTTTTTGCATTCGCACCACAGCAGGGTGCAGACTCTGCAGACGCACTGCGCGCGCGTTGCACGCGAAATGATAATTACGCGTGTAATTTACATTTACATTTTACTTTATTGTTTTAAACTTTTGTTTTGTATATAACCAACAATAGTTGTATGGAATATAACGTTTATAGTCAAAATAATCTGTTGCAACGAATTTAAAACTTCTTTAAATAAAGTTAATTGTTAAAATTTGTAGATTTTTTTTTATACTTAGAGAGACTATTTGTTTTGTTGTATGCTCTATCGACATAGTTTTAACGCGATATTGTAGAAAAGTCATATATTTGTTAGTAGTTTATCTGTATCTCTTATGAAGTATACTTCAGGCACCAGTCTTTGACAAATGATAGGATACTGTGTTCCTTAATATATTCTAAGCCTATTGTAATACCTTATTGTGCAGTTAACGTTCCTATTATTATTTTCTTAATTGTATTAATTAATAAACAAAGTAAACACTAGTTATAATGGGTCAACGAGTTAATGAGTACATAAAATTTTCTTGTCATCTACCTGCTAAAATTAACTAACTTTTTATGATTTTTAAACCAGCATCCGCACTTGATTCAATGTCACCTTGTATATTTACAATCTTTTTTAATTGAAGAGTAGGCAAATGACTCGCGTGATTAAACCGTTTTGTAAAAAAACAAATACAATGCTTTATTAGCTACAAATAGGGTGCAAAGTTATATTAACATTAATGTGCCTTGATACCTATTATATCATATTTTAGATAAAAATCCTTTAACCAGCAATATTTTTAAAGGATTACGCAAATCCTTACTTTTAAAGCATTATTTCGCCGGCAACTTTTTCGAGTCATTATTTCATTTCTTTCGATTCGTTAATATTTGGCGTTCCCCACAATTGGGCTTCGTTTAATTTAACGAGCTACTAATAAAGGTTTTTACGAGACGGGTTTGTGACGTGTAGATATAATGTGACGATGTTGGACAGTCGTTAACAATCGCTACGCGGCTGCGGAAACATGTTTATTAAATTAAGTATGTTAATGGGTTGGATATGAAGTTTTATGTCGGTGTTTTTAACTGGGTGTATGATCTCCATTTGACATGAAGATTTTTTTACTTAGTTGGTAAATGCGTACGTATGAGTTACGCGTTGCTGAACCTGGGCTTTTAGTTGTTATGCCTCTATGCCTTAAAACTTTACTGGAACTTATACGTTTCCAACCGGATCGCGGCAATGCGGAATTCAAGATTGGCCGGTAATTTATTTTTGCAGAAAGCAGTCTTGTAAAGGAGTAGTAAAGTCACAAAAAATAGTATTTACGTCTATCGTTTTATTTTGTTGGCTTTAAAACAAATTAGAATTTTTATTTTTTTCTTAAATAAATAAACTTTCCTATACTCACACCAATTATCTAGCCCAAGAGAAGCTTCGTTATGAAACTCGTTAAATGGTTACTAGACAACGGATAAACATACTTAAAATACTTAAATACATACTTAATAAACATAGAAAACACCCAGACCCGAGACAATTTAGAAAAACAATAATTTCTAAATTGACCCGACCGGGGATCGAACCCGGGACCTCAGAGATGGCGACACCATGAAAACCGGTGTACAAACCACTCGACCAAGGAGGTCGTCTAATATTGAAACTAACCCTTTGTTTTCAGCAACTGTGACGCATAACGTGTCTTTCAAAGCACGGAAATGACAGAGATATTAAACTGTGTGACCCGGCGTTGCTAAAGGCTAATTTTCCCATATTTTGTTGCAGCAAAAACCTGCCTTAACTTCATTTGCATCATTGAGTTAATTAAACGCAAAAAGTCTAATGAGAAACATCTAAATAAACCATCCACACGGGCACATTAATTTAGTACCGTCCGCGTCGGTCGTATTTAATGCGACCGTAGTAAAGTAAGCAGCGATTGGCGTTGATTGCTTAGGCGCCGGCCGAGGTGTCTGAGACGCTGCAATTAGGAAGTGAGCTTCCGCCGCCCACCGCCGCGCCGCCCGGCGCGGCGCCACCGTCACCCGAGGAATTGCCAGCAATCGGTGATAATTATGCTATCCTCTATACTCTGGTTACACCTACTAGCGACTAATGCTCCGCAGGATTTCCACCTACTTGAAAAGCAAGTAGGTTGCTTCGTATATAATAATATATAATTATATGATTAATGTGAAAATATAATTCATGCCATATGCGATGTATATAATGTTCCTAAACCTATGAAGCTTTAGTTACATTCTACATACATATAGCGTTTATACATATAGCAATATAAATATAAACCATGTGTTCACGTATATAATGTATTTTAATATGCTATCATTAATGAAAGTCATGGTAGAACTATATGGACTATAGTGGATATAGATATGGGAAATGCCAGCAATTGGTGATAATTATGCCATCATCTTTACTCTAGTTAAACCTACTAACGACTAATGCTCCTCAGGATTTCCACCTACTTGAAAAGAAAGTACTAACATTAATGTAAAGACATGATAAAGTTATTAAAAGTATAGTTAAGTAGAGACTTTTATAATGGATAAACCTTTTTTAAACCTACAATGAGGTAACTTATATGCAACTTATTTTTATGTCACAAAGGGGAAGCGCTTGATGATAAAGTCGAAAATAGATGCGCACTCCCAGAACCCTCAACCAACTCAACTGGCGAATGGAACACCATAATGCTTATATAACATTGCTGTTATGCCAACAGACTTAGATAAGATAGTGGTAGCAAGCAAGCGAACTTAAAACCACTCCTATCGCCAATCAAGGCGAGCACTATAATTTACCATCTTTGATCGGTGGTATAACCACAATATTATAAGGTCGAAGGTGGAAGTAGCGAACTGCGAAACTAGCCTCTAATTGTATATGATCAATGTTATTGTTATTAACAGCAATATTAATTGCTAGAAATGCTGTAATACACATTGAAATATTTGTTTCCTTCCAATAGCGCTCATCATCAGCAAAAATAATGTTAGAATAATATAAGCATAGTTATGTAACACTGGTGTAAATATTCTAAGCAGAGGAGCGGCAACCTCCCAAAACAGGTTATTCTTAAATAAAATAGAGGAGTCCATTTAAATTATACCGCCTGTAATATTTTCAATACTTAAAGATTTTGTATTTTTATATTTTTTTGTTTATTATTGTTTTATAATTTGAATACTATTCCCCAATAACATAACTTGTGATATCTGTAATAAATAAAGTAAAGAAATACCCTCGAAACATCATTTACAAAGGTTAATAGAGAGTCATCCAAATTGCGTGGCCATTATTCCGACCATTTGGCGGGGACGCTACCCGCGTCCGGGGCGGGTGGGCCTGGATTGATATAAATAGTTCCGCTAAGTGCGTTAGGGTGGAAACAGATTGCGGAAAACACATGCCCCTAAATTGAGACGGCTTTGAAGAGATCTGCGCATGATTTCTAAATGATTTTGTTTTAGAAAAGTTGTGTCTTTTTTTGTTCGGCAGAAGAGAGCACAGGATTTTTTAACGACTAATATACACAGGTATACCATATTTTACTTATTATGTACTAGGGCCGAAGACTCACTGTCACTGTACAATATAACCTTGTCGCCTAGAAAACCAATAGCAAGTGGGTAGGTGATGGATGACCTGTATGGGTTACTTAAAGCTAAGATTTTGAAAACACTGTTTTGTGTCTTTGTAAGTTTGTTTTTTTGCGGGGACAATCACCAACCAACCAAAGAGAGTGCGGATTTAATTGAGCTAGCTACGGGCCGTTTGGTTGATGATCATCCCCGTCTGCGACAACTATCAATATTCAATGTATTTATAAATACTCATTTATTATAGATTTTATTATTTAAGTATAGGTATCGGACAAGGAAGTTTCACGTTGCATTCAACATTGCTCAAATGGAATTCTGAGATCGTAGAGCTTGTTTTTTTCTTTTCATTTTTTTCTCTTTGTCATTATTTTTATGTTGGTCCGGTTTTTACGAGTTTATTATTGTTTTTTATATAGTTGTTTTAGCAGTCGGGTTTTTTTTCTTTGATTTTTATAAAGCTCTAGCTACGGCCTCTGCATACCAACGAAATTCAACGTCAGCATCGTCATCTTCGGCCATTATAAGTCCACTGCTGCACATAATAGGCCACTCCACTCCAAGTGCACGCCACTGAGCACGATCCGCGGCTATTATCATCCTGATATTATTTATTTATTAATTTTTTGTCTATTACCAGTCTCCTTGCGAAGATCGTCACTCCACTTACATATCAACGCAGTACAATTAGACTGACTAAATGTGCACAATTAGGTAACTGAAATAGATTACGCTACTGCGACTTTTCGCTTGCAGGCCTAATGAGCTGTCAAAGAACATAATATTCACAAAAAAAAAAGAAAAAAGAATCTCGACAAAATAAATTGGCCTTGCTCCTAACACACCCAGCATAATACCACAGCGAATAAAATAAACCGCGATCACGCCACAGTGCCTCAATATTTCCACGCAAATCCACAATCTTAACGAAGTGTACACATTGGAGCACTACGTTTCTTTAATGTGCAATATTTTAAATTCCAGCAAGAAAGCGGAGCCCCGGTTCCGTCATTACTCATCATTTGCAGCCAGTCTCGTCATCGTGGCCATTCAGTTTGTTTATATTTCACGCCACTCGAGGTGCTCCGGCTGATGTATCGCCCTTAACACCGAAATATGGGGCTTTACCGATATTTATGACGGCTTTATCACAACGAGGGCTGTTTGCTGCCCTAATGTGCTTTACTGTGCGCGTCGTCTATCTGTGGTAAATTGGCGTGTTATCATTAATGGTTTTCCATGTTGTCAAACAGCATTACAACCATTCAACAGTCTGGATTAGTGCTTGGATATCCAAGTCTGACAGTTTCATGGCACTAAGCTTTCGTATTGAAAAATAATGTTAGTAAAACTACATTTAAACTTAGAAAATAAAACAAATAAGTATCTAATAATTATTACCAAGAAGTTTTATCAATAGAAATTAATTTCCTATTAACCAACGTGGTGGGTGGTGTAATTGGACATTGCAAGAAAGTGGTTGGGAGTGTAACTTACTCGGTGCTGTTTTACGTTGTAAAATGATTAGTTTTCCCGATTCATAGAATTCCCCGAATTAGGGACATTTGTACCGGAACACAGCACATAAACTGTGTTCCGGATAAAGGATGAGATTAAGTGACATTTCAGAGCATAGAAGCATAAAAACTTATCTTTCAGGACGGCTACAGGTTCATTATGTCAAGACAAATAAGCCAATAAGTAATGTTCATAGAAAGTGACTAAAAAATAAACAGCAGCTTGGTTTTGAATGATAGAAGCCGGGTATAGTCTCCCGCCCTTTTGACCTACGAACCGAATGGCGTAATGACATTCCTAAGAGCAAGTTATTTGTAGCCTAAACTGAATAAAACACAATTGTTTTCTAAAGTTTACGCGAACACTACACATTGAAATGAGACAACTTTTACGGATCTACTCGAGTTTATTTACACAATTCAGTTTAATCCAGCCCCTTAGACAAGTGACCTACATATCGCTAACATAATATACATTAAATATAATGATTATTGTATGGGATTGACATAGAGCTCATTTATATTATACGTATAGTTGACTTATGCTTTTCTATTAGAGTTATGCCACTTGTTTAGGGGGGATGACATTTTGAACCTCTAAATAAACTTTTTAATTTTGATGTGCAGAGGCCCTGGGCAGCGTGGGCAGCACGGCCGGCAGCTCGTGGCCGTCGTCGACGCCGGAGCCGTCGCCGTCGCCGGCCTCCACGCCGACCTCAGCTGACGCGGCCGACGCCGACGCCGAACCGCCCTTCACGCTCGGCGCCACCGAGCACACGCCCTACCAGTGCCAGTTCTGCGACAAAGCCTTCCCACGGCTGTCGTACCTGAAAAAGCATGAACAGGTAACATAGACAAACTCTTTACAGCAAAGTTCTGGCAGCATTTGGCTCTAAGCCACCAAAACATTTCCAGCCAGTGCCAGTTCTGCGAAAGAGTCTTCACAAGGTACTCCTACCTGAAGAAGCATGAACGAACAACAGGTTAGACGAAAAATTCTTTACACCAAACCGTTTAATGTAGCATCCGATACCAGGGACTCTCCTGCTCTTTCCCATCCCACTAGATCAGAGTTTCTTAAAGTGGGGTCCGTAACATGTGAATCAGGGGACCACAGTAGCTCAGTAAACACATTAAATTTTGCAGTAAACTCAGCATTTCTCGGCTAAGCCACGAACTCGCAGTGACGATGACGCTCATCGTCGTCACGCGCATCACAAGCAGCATCCTTCTCATTTACTTAGTAGTAAGTGAAACTACCAATAAAAGTGATTTTTAAATATAAATAAGGCTTGTTTTCTTTCCTAAAATAATCTTTGACCGTGGTCAGCGGAATTGTTTAAAATGTGATAGTGGTCTGTGACTGCAAAAAGTTTGAGAAACCCTGCACTAGATCTAGTACCCATTTACGAAAGATCGCAGTGGGACGGTAAAGGCCTACCCTCAAAAGAACCAGGTATCATCCCTTCTCTGCTATGAGGACGGGTCATAGCCGTCACCTGCCTCCATGCCCACCTCCGCCGACGCCAATCCGCCCTTCACGCTCGGCGCCACTGACCATACGCCCGTACCAGTGCCAATTCTAAGACAAAGCCTTCCAGCGGCCGTCATACCTGAAGAAGTATGAACACTTAAGAAACTTAAGACACTTAAAACTCTTCACAGCAAACCTTCCTTTAACATTCAGCTTGGAGTCACCAAAAACATATCCAAACAGTACCTTCTGTAGTTCTGCGAAAAAGCCTTATCAAGGTTTTCCAAAGAAGCATTAGACAAACTCTTTACACCAAAGCCTTTTTGTAGCATTTGGCTTGAAGCCACCGAAAACACCCTGTCTGTGCTAGTTCTGATATAAATCGTTCTGGAAGTTTTCCTTTTCATATTTTTTATTAATAGGAGGTAGTGTCTAGGTACTATGTTTTGGTATGTACAACTAAACCTGCAATGAGCTTCAAGTACTTAACAGATTTCCCATTAACTGGTGAAACAAAAAGCTAGAAGTAAGCTTTTTGTTTCAGCAAAGCAACTCCTGGCTTACCAATTTGAACGCGTCTGATATGCACCTAACCCTGACCTACATGTAAATCTAAAGTTTTTGAAGTTTTTTAAATGAAGAGTAAGAGTGTTTTATAAAACTTTACATGCAAGCTGTAAAAGTTTCTTTATCAACTCCATTGTCAAAGCTATGTTGTAAGGCTACTAAAGATGTACCAAAACAATGTTAAGAACAAAGTGAAATGTTTGTGCCACCAACATGCGCAGCACTTAAATAGATAAGATCTTACTCGGACATCACCTATGCCTCAAAGCAGCTTGCGTTGCGCCTATCAGAATAATAGGCTGTATAGTGTACCGTCCACCGCCATAAAACAACTTGACTAACGACATGAGTAAAACGACTATTACCGTCGTCATATCTGTGAATTCACAGTCCAGTTTCGCCTTGCAGCCCCTCGCTTCATTAGCAAGTAGATACCCAAAACGGCCCATTTACAGAGCCGGTGCGTAGATATGCATCGCGGCCGTCTCGAGAGCCGGCCACGGAGCCCGTGACGTGCCATTACGCCGCGCGTACATCTCGGCCCCTTTGTGCCTCGCCGATCTCACCGCGTTACGATTACAACACGCCGCGACAGATCTAGCCGAGATAGGGTAAATAGAAACGTCACTTTGCATGCCGCCGCCCGAAACTCACCTACGCGCTGATACAGATCGTCACGTCCCAGGCCGAGTGGTAAATATGTCACCTCCGATTTGGGGAGGTCTAAACAATAGACATTTCTCGGATTGTACAACTTAATTGGCCGAGGTATTCATTAGATTATCGGCGTGCAATTGCAGTCACTAGCGCCTGCGATAGGGATCGATGCGTGCGCGGACGCAGTGCTGCGGTGGTGCGCCGACAAATGTATCGGGCGATGATCGCGTCCCGCGCGCGCGACAGACCGCTGACGGCCGGAAATAGGTTCGCGATAACAACTCCCTAGGCTGCGCGCCACACCTTTATCATCGCGCCGCGCTGGGAAAGGCGATCATTATAAGAATAAATCAATTACAGAGCTCGCGGAGCTGGCATTCGTCTCGAGCTCGTCGCGCCGGGAGAAATCGTAAAGCAGTTAACGTAGAATGGAAAATATTGCTCTGAAGTTGAAACACTGATAGCACGAAACGGGCTGTCCGAGTTAATTAAGCCGTCGGATATGTATTGTGGCGGATTTGATAGAGCCAACATAGCGCAATCGCGCTCGTAAAATAGTCGGAGGCGACTCGCAATGGCCGCCTCTACACCCCGGCTCAGAGCTCGGTGCTTTGTTTTATCTTGTTAGTTATTCTTCAATTAACAATCGATCAAGATTTGTTGCTTTATTGATATTGGGTACCCATTATTTGCAATAGCAAGTAACATCTGACAGAGTAATGGCTATTGACATTGCGTTAATAAATAAATCTATTAAATCAGCAGTTACTTACCTACATTTATCTTCACAATGACACAATGGCAAACACGATTAAAATAATAATAGATCTCTTCCAAGATTATTTTTAAAATGGTACAGCTCAAGATCAGATTTGAAAATATCAAATTTAAAATTAGTCAATTAAATTATTTGTTTAAATACTGCCTAATAAATAAGTCACTATATCCATGTATTTTCTTAATTTATTAAAAAGTTGTATTACAGTAAGGCTTACTTCTAATCTATACAATATATAATATATAATAATATTATAATATAATATTAATAATATTATAAAGCTGAAGAGTTTGTTTGTTTGTTTGTTTGGTTGAGCGCGCTAATCTCAGGAACTACTGGTTCGAATTAAAAAAATATGTTTGTCTTGAACAGTCCATTTATTGAGGAAGGCTATGGGCTATATTACATCACGCTATAACTAATAGGAGTGGAGCAGCAATGAAAAATGTTGCAAAAACGGGAAAATAATTTTTTGAGAGCTTTCCTTGCGTGCGCTGCGTAAACGGTGAAAGTTACGCAAAAATCATGTATTACGAAATTGTTTCCCTTTATAAGTCCTAAAAAAAGTCCACGATGGCATATGTCTAGCTTTTATGGTTGACTCACTATCACCTTTTTTTTTGGTAATCAATTAACGCGGATGAAACCATAGGGCACAGCTAGTATGTTTTATATACTAAACTTTCAATATTCATATCCGAGTTAATCTTGTGCAATTTCTGATTTTAAGATTATGTAATACATAGATCGATGGACTCTAATTATGGATTTATTTACTGCATATAGTTATGTAAAAGCCGTCACAGATAATATCTAACTTATCATACTCACAGTCAAAGACATCCATGACTAACGTTGAGAACATATACATATATTTATTTCATGAAAGTACTTATCCCCGGCATTACTAGAAACTTTTACAGTAATCCAGTTAAGATGTTCTAACGAAAGAGATGTCCCTTAAGATCGTTGATTTGTCATCACCGTTCAAAGAATCTCAAATGTCGCATGTCGCGAGCTGGACACAGACATACCGCTTTAATCATTTCCGTGAGATCTAATGGCCACATCATAACGGGTGCGTTCCCCGGCAGTTTTGGCGACGCTGACCCCGGGGCGCCCTGTGGACGTTGGCTGTGTGAACGGCCCGCGTTACTGGGGCCACTGAGAAAGTCGGTAGCCGCTATTCCAAGCTTTATTGGCTATCACATTCACCTCAAACTAGTTTGGAATGTGTCGGTAAGCTTTACGCGGAACGCGTTGGGCAGTAATGTTGTGAGCTCTCACGGTATTCGGTGTTCAAATAATGAACCGGGTTAGGGTATGATTCTCGTGGCGGCTACAGACTGCAGAATGCAAATGCAGACTGCAAGCGGCACTGCTACTATCACATGATAAACAGATGTTATGGTATGATGGTGGCTGCAAGCTGTCAACAGAGGACAACCAAGTGACGAGATACGACGTCTGGTGCTTCTCATATACCTTGTCGGTAGTGGGTGAGTGTCAGTACAAATAAAATTAGAGAAATGAGTATTGATTGCCTGCAGATGCAAACGAAATCATACAGCTTGAATCTACATGAAATTAATTACGAGACGCAGCATCACTACGAATAAAAAAAAAATATTGAAATAAAACACTTTTAACGAAAATATTCAGGTTTAATTTAGTAAATTATTTTATTCTGACCTTTCGAACCTGCTGCAGCAGTGGAATCTGCGAGTTGTACAAGAGTAACTAAGAAGTGCAACGAGAAGTGAGCGAGCTTACAGCTCCGGTAACCTATCTGGATATTAGGTAGAGGACTATACGTGTCCACGGGGCAACTAGCTCGAGACACTAGTCTTAAAAGTACCGGATGAAGCGTTTCAGCGTTTCAGCGCGCGTTTCGGCGCGTCCTAATTTGGCGTTATGACCTGACGCAGATGGTCCCTTGCGCAAGGATGTCTGACACCTCTAACTTTATAACCGTTAGGTTGGTAGGGGGTGTCAGTATAAACTTTAAAGTAGTGTGAAGCGGAGTGACCTTTCGTACATTTTACAGGGTTTCGTGGTCACAGATAGATTCCCCTACCTGTTTGTATAATTCATAAAAATATTTTATTTCATATTGTAGTGTTCTCGTAAGTTTAGAAAACAACAACTTTCATAAAGATTCATAAAAACTGGTAGATAGTGCCGCTTGCGGTCTGCAGTTGCAGATGCAGTTTGCAGTCTGCAGTCGCAAGAGGAATCATACGCTAAGGCTGCGTTTCCACCAGGGGTATGCTAGCTGTGAGGTAGCTAAGTGTTACGCGAGGTAAAATCCACCAATAGCATTCGTGCATTTTGCACAGCATGGAAAGGGGAGAAATACTATTGGTGAATTTTTTCCTCACACCGACCTCTTAGCTATCTCGAACAGCTTTGGTGGAAAACCAGCCTAATGTTATAAATGTTTAGTCGCGTGCGTTATCGCCATAAGCCGGTGCGGTGTCGCGGTGGGAGCGCGTCCCGCAGCCCGTGTACCCGAGGGCGAGTCCCGTGGCGACCCGTGATGCTGTTATTGAATTCTCGCACTAATCATTGTCATGACAAGGGTTCATATTTTGCGTTATACCTTTATTGCTGTTTTCCTTATAAATGTTGACATTTGCATTGGCAAACGATGTAATCAATTTCGTCGTAATTATTCTATTATGATTTTTAGATGGTAGATCCCTTGTAAAGTTGAATTATTGAAATTGTAGTATGCATATTGAAATATGCATACTATACACAAAACAGTAAGGCAGTCGTGTTAGTTAAAAAAAGAAGGCAAATCTGTAAAAAAAAAACGCTCTACCTTCTTATTATTCCAGCGGAAGCTACTAAATAATTTTGATTAAAATTTAACCATGATATGTATGAATAACCTTTAAAATCTTTTTGTCTCTGAAAAGCAAGATGTTTTCAAGAATTGAAAAATAAACACTGAAAAAGTCTGGTGCTTATTAAATTTCCATTGTTTATGCAATTGTTAGTAGGTATGCATGTGTATTATAAATATTTAAGTAAGTTTATTTTAGTTTTGCAGGAGGTACACATTAATTCTATCATTATTTATAACGTTTCCTTTAGCGGGCCTGCTGAAAGATATTTCAGAACTGAAATAAGCAGCGCCTTTGTACTACATTTACCAGTAGAGCTTATTTTGTTACCTTTTTATGTGTGTACATAAACTTGTAAATAAATAAAAAATAAAAATAAATTCACCTAAGTATTTTATGACAGTTTTTTTTCTACACCATAATGCTAACCATATGTTAAGAATAATATAATGCCAAATATATTACAGCTAGCTTTAAAATAAAAAATGTTTTTACTGTCTCAAATATTACATTAACTTGATAACAACTTACTGTAATTCTTTATTTCCTTATTTAAAAACAACATATCTCAAAATATAGGCACTAAACCAGTTGATACCGCTGAAAATTCACTTAAAAACCGCGTGGGCAGGGCGCTTGCGATTTATCGCGTACGGACGATCGGATTTATTAATTCTGTCGGGGGCCGATTGCTCCAATTAAGCGAGCGGAGTAAACATGCCGCGCGCAGTTTATGCGATGTGCGCGCACGCCGGCCGGCGACGCTCGTCACTCGGCGCACCGCAATCACCACTGCGATTTAGATATCAGTCATGTTGCCCGGACGTTGGACTGTGGGAAAGGATAGGCTTTACCTGGTCGTCTACCTAGAGTGATAGTTTCGGCACATCGAACTAACGAAAACGACAATATAAAATTGTAAATGGCAAAATAACCCAAAAAAAAATAACACAAGTCTTTTATGAAAAAGAAAGCGCTGCCGCTGCTTAAATCCTATACCAAATGTTGAAATAACCAAAAAAATATTGCGCAACCAGGTGATGAGGTGGCAAACTGTTTCGCTCTCGATTCCGTCCTAATGCCTCGGAGAATCTAGTAAGGAAAGAGGACACGCTTGCGTGGTGCTTGCTATACCTACCCTCCAGAAACCATCTGAAGATGTCCTAGAATGGAATAGAATAGGATAGGATCCGACCTATCCTAGGTTGTTCTATCACCACGCTTTGAGAAAACTTTATACCCTCGCCGCCCAAAAATGTCCGGTTACGCTATAAAGGACATTATAGGCCATTTTTTTTCATAAGAAAATGTCACTTTCGTGTGCACTTTCCACGTTGTCGTCGTCTTTTTGTTATTGTTATAGCTCCTTCTTCTTACAAAAAATCATAATCAACAAAGTATTATTGTCGGCCGCGTCACCGGAGGAAGAAAGCGGCTCGCTGTGACGCCGTCATTTCCTTCACTTAACACAATTATACGGCAGCTGACTGATCTTTGTAACTGCCGATGCGGCTCGTGCTAGCTAATTGTGGTGGAAGAACGGCAGGATATCCTTGCAGCAGTACGATTTGATTGATGAGTATTGATCCGTCAGTTCATCAGCCTTTTTTTTGGTTTCCTGATTGCCTCTAACGGCATTTTCAGCTTTACCGGGCTTGTTTGGGGGCGGCGAGAAACTTAAAGGGTTCCTCAAGCCGAGTGAAACCAATCACCTTCGGAGGTTTTCTAGAGGGAACGGCATCACGCACTAGTGCGTGTCCCCGTGCCCTACAGATTCTCCGAAGAGTTCGGATCGGATCGGGGAGCGGAACAACCCGAGGACGCCTCTAAAGGCTCGGACCTCGGCTCGGGTTGACCGGGCCGTGGTGGCGGAAAGAAGCGCCCAGGTTCATGTCTGTACCTGGTGAGCGCGTGTGAACCGGTTCGTCGTACCCTTGTTCTACGAGTACGGTGTTTTGGGCCTAAACTAGTGTGCATGTTTAGTGTATTCTGTAAATGTGTAGTGGCATTTAGAGGATCGGGCGGGGAGTTCATCAGCCGTTTGTGGTAATCAAAAACTTTACTATGGCTTAATTGTTTGTTAAGGTACACACGCGTTCACATCAGACTACCACAAATTGTCAAATTTCCTCAATAGACTTTGAACTTTATGGCTTAGTGATATGGTTGAAAATGTATTGCAGAAATTTGACAGTTTTGGATAGGTTGATGTGCATGCGTCTGTACAAAAGACATTATCATACAAAAACAAAAACTGCGGACTATTAGTTCAACTAAATTCGTAGAATATTATTTTGAAACTAAGTGTCCTAAGACAACCTTAAAAGAAAAGTTTTCAAATTACCTAACATTTAATTTAGGAGGTAAATGTCGAAATTATGATTCAACTAGCGGCCGCTAGCGGTTTTACCCATGTGGTTCCCGTTCCAGTGGGAATATCTGGATAAAAAGTATTCTATGTGTTATTCCTGGTTATAAACTGTCTGTATGCCGAATTTCATCCTAATCCATTCAGTAATTTTTACGTGAAAGAGTAACAAACATCCATCCATACTTACAAACTTTCGCGTTTATAATAGGTATTAGTAGGATGTTTAATGTGTTTTAAAACAAATTCAACTACACATTACAAATGAGAAAATAATTATTAACTAGTTACTAATATTAGTATTGTTGGTCGACTTCTGTGTTTTGATGTAAAAGCTTTCGTCGTTTTCCGACTAAGCGGTTTCTAATTTCTGATATTGTACCACTTTACCTTGGCCATTCTTGGCTATATGGAGTCTTTCAATATGTAGGTGTTATACAGTGATATAATTTATTATAAAATCTACCATCTTTTACAGTATCTAAGCTCTAGTGATTATAGATAATGTGTAGTTCTGAATGTGACCTATTTATCTTGCGCAATAGCGTTAGACCTACTCATATCAGAAACGTATTCTCAGTTTACTGGATTGCAGTGCTATTATCCAATTTAATCACGTGATAGACAACACCCACTAAGGTTTCCTGTCCTCTAGAATTGAGACAATCAGGTAACTCCTTATTAAGGCGACGCACCGCTAAACAATAAATCTCATACGGAGCGTTTGCGCCCCGTATCATAAGAAAAACTGTTTTTTTTCCTTCAAATTAAAACTACAAATTATTAAAAAAAATGAACTACAATATTGAAGTGTGTGTTAAGACTAATCTACTAAGAAAATTTTGATGCTTAAATCGGTCTGGTTTGCCTGTAAAATGAAAATCTATGTTTTAAAAGAGGTTACTTTGATATTTTTTTCTCTGTTATAAAAGTATACAAATCGTGTTTCTGCAACTAGCAAAATGAAGTCAATTAAATGAAAAATCATGTCTTCAAATATCACTTTCATATGTTTTGTAATTGTTGGGAAAAATCAAGATCCTCACCACGTAAATTTCCAATGCGTCGCCTTAATAGAAAATAGCAGACAAACAATATGCCTTTGCCACTTATACCAAGCTAGTGTTTACTGTTCAGAACTGTTCAGACTGCAACAAATAAGATATATGCCGTATTTAATTACTTGAGTATTGGGTTGGATTCACGTTTAAGTTTTGATTCCATTTCACTGTAATGTAAACTAACTACAAAAGTGTAAAAAAACTGTTGTGGTTTTTATACATATAACCTTCATCTAAGATTTGGGAAGATTGAGAGAGATCGTCAAAACAATAGGTAACTAAAGCTTTTGATTGTTCAGAGTAAACCTTAAATTTCCAATTTGAATCCAAGAAATCAAAAAAGACATTTAATATTTTTTTATTTTTTTATTTATCCATTTTAAAACTTTAGAAGATGAAAAAAGGTTAGTTGTGGTTTTCACGCACGCCGCACATCATCACAGCGTGCAGCGTAAAAAGTGTTCGTCCCAAATCAGATTTGTTTGTTTTTCAGTCCGTTTAGCATATTGTCCAAAACCGAACAGAAGCCGAGTCAATCATACGTTGAGGGCTGTCGAGGTGGTCAATTTGTGAAGGCATGAAACTGTCAGTTTGGGAGCCATTGTGTCACAGCCGTCCCGGCGGACGGTTCATGGTGATGCAAAGGCAGACGTCTCCCATTATCTCGCTGCCCGTCGCAATTCATTAACATACTAATAATGAACTCATGAATAATCTTTTCAGAAAATTATTTAAAACTTACGTGCGAGCGCGTTTGAGACTGCTTAAATGGATTGTAGGTGCCGTGCGGAACCTACATAACACATAATTATGTTTAAATTCAAATCGTAATTGCATACATTTAGTGAAGTACTTGTATAAATCTGTACTTAATGGCGATATCATAAACATAAGAACCAAAAGTAGTGATATAGTCAAAGGCAAAGTATTTTTTTTTATTCAAATAAACCAAAAAGATGAATCCTCCAAAAATTTGTTGACCTACATACCCATTTAGGACGACTATTTTGTATATGTTTACTAATTGCTCGATGATGTAGCAGCTATTCCGTGTTTGGGTTGTGATCTTGAAAGCTAAGCAGCTTTCGCAATGCAGGGTCACTGGATTGGCAACCAAATTAAAATATCTTGTGCTTCTCCGTTCTTCGGAAGGTTGTTGATTCTGGTTGATGTCGAAAGATGGCAGTCGCTACAGCCCGTATTGGGCCAGAGTAGTGGGCAAGGGCTCTATCTCCCCATATGCAATATTTGTCCATGTCTTTCCCTAAGCCCAGCAGAAGGATGTTTTTAGGCTAATAATCATGTTATAACTCAGTAGATATACTCATCAGTTACTCTTATGAACTACTTTTTTTATCGCAGAGTAGGCTCGGAAGAGAACTAGGAAATGACTCCGCTCTCCCACCCGATCCTCTAAATGCCACTACACATTTACAGAATACACTAAACATGCACACTAGCTTAGGCCCAAGACACCGTACTCGTAGAACAATGGTACGTAGCGCTCTATACCAGGTATTGACATGTACCTGGGCGCTCTCCTCCTCCACGGCCCGGTCTACCCGAGCCGAGGTCCGTGCCTTTAGAGGCGCCCTCGGGTGGTTCCGCCCCCCGATCAGATCCGAACCCTTCGGAGAATCTAGTAGGGAATGTGGACGCGCACTTTTGAGTGTGCAATGCCGTTCCCTCGAGAAAACCTCCGAAGATGATTCGTTTCAACACGGCTTGAGGTACCCTTTACGTACCTCACCACCCCCAAAAAAGCCCGGTGACGCTGAAAATGCCGTTTGAGGCAATCAGCAATCTCTCTCAAAAAAAAATACTCCGCTCTACTCGATGTTAAGCCTGCCTCATGTGCCTCATGTGCAGTTTAACATGAACTTGGTGGTCATTACAACCACGCAACTTGTCGACTCCCACGATCGGGTCAACCAGAGCCGGGTCTTTAGAGGCGTCCTCGGGTTGTTCCTTTCCCGATCCGAGCCGAACCCTTCGGAGTATGTAGTATGAAATGGGGACACGCACTTGCGCGTGATGCCATTCCCTCTAGAAAACCTCGGACGGTGCTTTGTTTGACACGGCTGGAACCCTTTAAGTTTCTCGCCACCTCTAAAAAAGTCCGATGACGCTGCGAAAATGCCGTTTGAGCCAATCAGCCAACTCTATCCAAAAAAAAAAACCTTTTCGACTACCTAACTATTTATTTTTATATATTTGTTTAAATTTCTTGTAGCTTACAGTTTTACATCCAAGACGCTTACAAGATTAGATTAATTACACATAATTTTAAAAAATTAATACAATAATAAAATTCACTCATGCAATTAAAATAAAATATCTTCTCTATCTTCTCTATATACTCGTACATAAAATACTCGTGTCACAATGTTAGTTGCCATACTCCTCCGAAACGGCTCGATCGATTTTTATGAAATTTTATATGTATATTTGGTAGATCTGACAATCGGTCGCAATCTATTTTTTATAACCCTAAGTGATAGGGGTGGTCCACCCCAATTTTTTGTTTAATTTTCCAATACAAAATGTTCCTAGCTGTGAAACATACGATTTGTTTGTTTTGTTGTCATAGAAACGACTTGATTTGACATAGAAAGCAAAAACTTTGTACCCCTTTTTTTACGAAAATTGCGCGAATGGAGGAGTATGAAATTTCGCACACTTATAGTTTATATAGAGAAGGTTATCCAATGTTAATAATTTTTTAAATCAATAAAACAAACATTACTCACACTACCATGTATTTGACACACACGCATATTATACTCTTTTCAAAAATGTCAAAAATCAAGAGGAGCGGCCGTAATCTGTCAATGCCAATCCAAACTAACATTCTATCTTTTTTAATTTTTCATTGCTTAGGATACAATCCGTGCAGCCATAATAAAATTACGGTCGAATTTCGACCACTGGGCGACCACTAGTATATATATAATCGAATCAAATTTAACTACAAGTGGCTAAAGAGGAAAGGACGAAGTCAATCAAACGAATGTACACACGCGTGCACATCAGACTACCACAAACTGTCAAATTTCCTCAATAGACTTTGATCTTTATAGCTTAGTGATATGGTTGAAAATGTATTGCAGAAATTTGACAGTTTTGGATAGGTTGCACGCATCTGTACAAAAGACATTATCATACAAAAACAAAAACTGGCATATGGTTGAACATTTAGTGAAGAAATTTCACAGTTTTGAATAGGTTGATGCGCAGTAGGCTTAGCCAAAGTAACATTAAGAAAACGATAGCGAAGACTGAAAAGAATAAATTGTATGACAACTTATTCGGTGTCACCTTTTTAGGATTAAAAACTCGTTAGCATCGCCTCTATCAGCCCGGTCTTAATGCACGCTCATTATGGCAAATGACACCTCCGATGCAGGCCTATTGTGTTGTAAGGAGTCATTGTGCGGACATGTTTCCCATTCATTTGCTGCACCTATACATAGTGCAAATTCACTTGTAGTGAACTAGCATTAAAGTGTTTGCGAATGGGTTGGATGGAACATTTTCAAACATAATAATGACATGTGTGATTTGCGAAAATAAATGAATAAAAAATTAAGTTTATCTCAAAAATACCAATATTTTCAAATAAGTCAGCGTAACTATTTATAACTTTCAGAAATTGCAATTTTCATCTTGAGAAGTCATCAAGTTGAAAAAGTAGTCAGGTTGTTAGTGTAGTTCAATTAACCTCTTCATGGTAATTTTTTAATGATTTAATGAGAAAATAAACCTTTTTACCCGACTGCGTCAGAAGGAGGGTTATGTTTTTCATATGTATGTATGTATGTCTGTGTGTATGTATGTATATCTGTTTCTTTGGCACGCCCTACAGCCCAAACGGCATGGGGGATTTTAACGTATGAGGTGTCGTTAGATTTGTTTTGACTGTGGGGGTGACATAGGCTATAAAAATAGTCTTGACCCCAAAAACTGTTAGGTCGACCACACAATCAAAATTCTGGTTATTTACTTTACAAAACTTAAAAGTTTGAAATAAACCAAATTATGAAAATAAAACAAAAAACCCGACTGCTAAAACAACTATATAAAAAATAACTGCAAAGAGAAAAAACTGAAAAGAA
This sequence comes from Eudonia lacustrata, assembly GCA_947562085.1. NCBI lineage: Eukaryota > Metazoa > Arthropoda > Insecta > Lepidoptera > Crambidae > Eudonia > Eudonia lacustrata. Next base: position 12,992,701 of record OX387340.1, read on the forward strand.
AAAAACAAGCTCTACGATCCCAGAATTCAATTTGAGCAATGTTGAATGCAACGAGAAATATTTCATTGACATTGACAAGGAAATGTATACTTAAATAATAAATGAGTATTTATAAATACATTGAATATATATTGATAGTTGTCGCAGACGGGGACAATCATCAACCAAGCGGCCGTCTCTATTTGGTTGGTTGGTGATTGTCCCCGCTTGCGATAACTATCAATATTCAATGTATTTAGAAATACTCATTTATTATAGGTTTTATTATTTAAGTATAGGTATCGGACAAGGAAATATTTCACGTTGCATTCAAAATTGCTCAAATTGAATTCTGGGATCGTAGAGCTTGTTTTTTTCTTTTCAGTTTTTTCTCTTTGCAGTTATTTTTTATATAGTTGTTTTAGCAGTCGGGTTTCTTGTTTTATTTTTTATTTTAATTTTATTTAGTATTTAAATACTCCTTCGAAAATACAATCGCACACTTTTTCTGTACCTTCACCTATTCTTAAAAGATTCATACCCATCTTTTTTCCATTTCTTTTGGTGTAATGTGCCTTATTGTGGCAGTAAATCATAAAATAGTTTTGCTATTTTAACCACACTTCCTGTATATTTATAAAATTTAGAAAATACAGTGAAAAATTAAACGCCTACCCGACCCCCCGCCAGGAATCGTACCTGGATCTTCCGCAATCCGGGCGGCTGCAATGAACACTATGCTACCGGGAAGGCTGACGTAAGCGGTTCGATTCCTGGCTGGGTCGGGTTTAATTTTTTCACTGTATTTTATAAATTTTATAAATATTTAATTTAGCTTCAGTGCAGCTATTAGCACTTGAAAATAAAAATTTACTATGGCGTTGTGTTATCAAATTTGTGGTATTTCATCTGCAAAGATGAATCGGCCATCGGTTGTAATTACCATTGGATAGATGGCGCTCTGTGCCGCTATTAGCACTCAAAAAATTAAAAAGCAGTGACAAAATTCAGGTCTTTTGTCAGCCTTCCCGGTAGCATAGCGGTCAGTGCAGCCCCCCGGATTGCGGAAGGCCCAGGTTCAATTCCTGGCTGGATCAGGTAGGCATTTAATTTTTTCACTGTATTTTATAAATATTTAATTTAGCTTCAGTACAGCTATTAGCACTTGAAAATAATAAGAAAAGATTTACTATGGCGTTGTGTTATCAAATTTGTGGTAGTTCATCTGCAAAGATGAATCTGCATAGCCATCGGTTGCAATTACTGTTGGATAGATGGCGCACTGTGCCGCTATTAGCACTCAAACAATTAAAAAGCAGTGACAAAATTCAGCGCTTACGTCAGCCTTCCCGGTAGCATAGCGGTCAGTTTAGCCGCCCGGATTGCGGAAGACCCAGGTTCGATGCCTGGCTGGGTCGGGTAGGCGTTTAATTTTTTCACTGTAATTTATAAATTTTATATATATAGGCGTTTAATTTTTTCACTGTATTTTATAAATACTTGATTTAGCTTCAGTGCAGCTATTAGCACTTGAAAATAAAAAGTAAAAACGCACTTCCTGTGTTGCGTGTTGTTTTTTCTCCATACAGTTTTTTTTTATAAAACAGCCTAATCGCCTACACTTCACATGAACTGTAGCGATATGCCTTGATTTCAATTATAGAGCTAGGTTAATTACGTACTTACTCACCACATCGATTTCTAATACCAAAAACGAGAAAAATGCACTCCTATTAATATATATCTGAGATGAAGAACGGAAGGCAAAAGATAAGCGCTACTCCCGCGCAGGAATGTTATCGGATCCGTATCGATCGTTACGCCCGATGACGCGGATAATGAGTGCTATAGATCACAACGGGACCCCCGATAGGACACTGCCACTGATCACGGTGACGGATACATTGTTGATTTTGCGTAATAAGTTACTAGAAGTTAGTGGACCTACTTATGCAAACAGGAACTACTCCACACACATGCCAAAATTGAGTTATATATACAGAAAGTTTTTAAAATGCACCTTCTGTCGATCTTGTTATGATCAATATGATCATACAATTTTGAATAAAAAAACATTTCCACGACAATGTTACCAACCCACATAACATAATTAATGAACAATAAACTTAAAAGCACCATACCCCGAATGAATCTTTTTGTTACACTGTTTTTTACTTTTGTTGTCTCTCAAAATTTGCACTTCACATGTCATTTCTGCACCACCCTATGCTTGACTGGTAAAAAATGCCTCAGGCATTAAGTCCGCCATGTAATATTTTGTTGCAAATGTTTATAATAAAATAAATACCCTATGGTATTTGTGTAGATTGGTTCCTCTTTGCATAATTAGGACCAAGGTGGCTGTGTGAGTTTTATATGCGATTCAATCACGTTTGGATGGCAAAACTTAATTAAACCATCCTCGTTTGTCACCAGGAGAAGCTGTGTCATCGCCATATACTCGTAAATTCTCGTTTAGTTAATGACATACGTAATCGAATGGCAAATAAAATAAATTTGTTAATAGCGCAATAAAAAGACATTATCATCCAACCAAAACTTATCACTGCTAGATTTAATTTGTCTCATTATTGAGAGTATAGTGTAGGTTTTCACCGAGCATTTTTTATATATAAATAATAAATTAAATAAACTTTCCTACACTCACACCAATTATCTAGCCCAAGAGAAGCTTCGTTATGAAACTCGTTAAAATGGTTACTAGACAACGGATAAACATACTTAAAATACTTAAATACATACTTATTATACATAGAAAACACCCAGACCCTAAACAATTTAGAAAATCAATAATAAAGTCTAAATTGACCCGACCGGGGATCGAACCCGGGACCTCAGAGATGGCGACTCCATGAAAACCGGTGTACAAACCACTCGACCAAGGAGGTCGTCAAAAAAATATATGTATAAAATGTGTATATATGTGTGAAAAATATATGTATATTTATATAGTCTTTTAGTGTTCGGGTTCGTGATGAACTGATGTACGATAGAGTGGAATTTCAGATTTTTTTGTTGCGTAAGGCAGAAAGTAATCAGGCGAACAATTATCGTATCGGCCCAATCAATCTTTCGACAACTATGGCGATTTCCAATGCCGCTGATATCTTATTCTAGTGTCACGATTAGCTGCCTTTCGATATTTTGGGGTTCCCCAGAAAAAAGAGATATACCTACATTTCAGAGGGAAGACGAAACGGTATAATATTAAAGATGTGTATAAAGTTTATCTAGAATTCTAGATCTCAAATAAAGTAAAATAATATAATAATAATATATAGGTATCCTTATAACATTTATTTTATCTATGTGTCTTTGAAAATTTTTGTAGTTTTTTCTTGATTTAAGGAATTAATTCTATCAACACAATATCAGTATATATTAAAAGGAGAAGCTAGTATTGATATACAATTATACCTATCTATTACAGACATACACAACATTATAGGTAAGATTTCAGTTTATCCATCTTGGGGTTTATTATCACTTAACATCATGTGCAAGGAAAGTGCTTAACTGTAGAGGGATAAAAATCGGACATAGCTTAGCTAACTAGTATATTTAAAAGTATAGTCATGCAACGTAAAGTGTAAATATACCATTTGCAATTGGGTTAATAATAATAGTTTTTTTTTTAATTTATTCTGGCAATAAACATTCATTTTCACAAACAGTAAGTATGTAGCGCTAAATATTGTATCTTAAGAATAAAGACCTACAGTGCCAAATAATTTAATAAGCAACAGTAACAATATTGAAAATGAAAACCAGCGACAGGTTTGTTAAATCTGACATACTCGTATATGCTGAGCTGTCCAACTACCTTGACGCAGCCTTGAGACACTTTTAATGACTTTTTTATGGTAATCAATTATATTCCAGTTTAGTCAGCTTTCATATTAAGACAATCTTTCTTTCTGTAAAAGTTTTAATGCAATAAAACTTTAAATACGAGTTAAAGCTCAGACTCGCGCTTGTCCACCGCAGCGTTAAAAGCCGCCGCTGCCTGATCACGCAGCACCAGTAGCGGGCATTGTCCACGGCCAGTTCTCACGATGGTTTTTGTGACGGCACCCGGTTGCCCCCCACCTCCCCACCCCACCACCATTGTGACTTACACATTTCGATTGTGGCTCTCAGATCAAAAAAGATGTTACGCTACCACTAACATGATGATAACATTTGAACTTCTTATTAAGTTATTTGTCAATTCTCTTTCTTAATGGAGCGTTAATTATTATTTTTAATAAAGAGAGGGCAAACGACTCCGTTCCATCTGACGCTAAACAAAAGCGGACTCCACATGAAGACAGCGTTCAAATGTCCTTTCCTAATCAATAGTAAAACAGATACGAAAACGGTATTTTGCCAGGATAGGATAAGACTACATATACTATAAAATAGAATGCACGTTTATTTTCATCATGGTCATAAGCGTTGTACTACCGCACTCATGTCTAAAGCTAGGAACTTAAATGTAAATTACATGAGCTGATTGGACTATAACCCACAACGCTGGGTAAATGCTGATTGGTGAGTTTTAATAAAGATTGCCATCTTACGACAAAAACTGAGGCCAGCGGCTTATCGTGCCTTCTGAAGATTGGAAGAGCTTATTATATTTTTATTTGGTCAAATGAAAGTGGCTGAACTTGCTAGATCTCAATCCGAATGCGCTTTCCAACTGCATGTACAAGATTACAAGTCAAATCCACGTCAAACATTATCATGATTAGCTATTTGTTCGATTGTTACCGTTCCCTGTATGTTTGCCCCCATGAAGACCAGATTTGGGGTACTTTCTAGGTGCCTTGACTTTAAGCTCAGTGAGAGCCTCATTTGTGCCTCACGTTATCGACTATTTTTTTTGCATTAAAAGTTTAACACGATATCTCCATGTCCATGTCATTGTCCACAGACGCACTCGGACCAGATGCCGTTCCGCTGTGAGTTCTGCTCGCGGCTGTTTAAGCACAAACGGTCGCGCGACCGGCACGTAAAGCTACACACCGGAGACCGCAAGTACCGCTGCGCTCACTGTCCAGCCGCTTTTTCAAGAAGGTAAAAACATACTGCACTTTCCTAGGTCACCGGCCTTTTACTTTGGTTGAAAGAGGTTGTTGTTGTCCCCCAATAGCACTTACAGCGCAACATGGACCTTTGCGGGGCGGCAAGAAACAAGCGTCAGCTCGGATTTTGTATCTAGAGCACACACACTCGCCGTTTAACGTGAAGCTGCACAACGGGGACCGCAAGTACCGCTGAGCTCACTGTCCTGCCGCGTTCTTATAAATATAAGAAACATCCTGCACTTTCCTAGGTCTCCACCCTTTTTTTGGTTGAAAGAGATTGCTGCACACCGGGTACTGCCAGTTCCGTTGCGCTCACTGTCCTGCCGCGTTCTCAAGAAGGCAACATTACTGCAATTTCCTATTTTTTGGTTTATAGAGATTGCTGTTGTCCCTTGATAGCCTTTACAGCGTAATATGGACCTTTGTGGGCGGCGAGAACCTTGTAGCGTCAGCTCGGTCTATGTATCTAGAGCACACACTAGCTGTATCTAGAAAGCATGTGCGTCAGCTGGAAACAGCGAGTGAGTCTAGACACTAAGTCCGAGATGCCTCTACAAACCTATAGTTCTCAAGCCAAGTTCTCAAGAGTTTCAAAAAGTGGATGTTATCACGCAAAAGTTCCCATACCTTATTAGATTCCATCCAATGTCACTACAAACCAGAATTACACATCATGCAGACTAGCATAGGTCCAAGAAACTGCATTCGTTGCCATAAAATTTAAGACCGGCTTCACACACGCGCTTTATCAGGGACAGACAGTGTGTGCCTTGTCTAGGACTCGTTTCTTCTATTAGACGAATTTTAACGGGGTTATGACCATGTTTTTATTAATGTTTGAGTATCCAACATTATGGCATATTGTACCTACGCTATGATGTGCTGAAATTATTGCAAGTGTTTTAAGTCAAAACATGTCCTAACAGTCTCTACATTTTTTTTTGCGTTTGACGTTACTGCCACTAACTGTATCCCAAGAATCCCGTTAACCATGATACTTTAAAAAGTTACATTGATTATTCTAGTCTAGAACTTAAAATAAAATATGAAATGGAATGAAATGAAAAATATTTAAGTATTAGAACTTTATCAAGGCATAATAAGGCTAAGCGTGCAAAGAAATGCTTGCACACCAGAATACTAATGCTCCTAATCCAGAGTCACTGAGCGGCAAATAACTTATGTAGCGTGTAAGAGGTTGAGAGGTGCGCGACAAAGGCACCACGGAGAATTGATCGGCGTGGCACGGACAAAGCTCGCGCCTCGCGGCCTAGAGGACACGTCACCTTTTTCGTCACCTCGCCGCGGTCACGTGACTAATTCCACGCAATTTGTCGGCCCAACGAACCACCGACTAGTGAAAAGAGATGATGAGCTGACAAATGGCGTCGAGGGTCTTACAAAAATGAAATAATGGCCCGTACCTAAACCGGCACGGCGAGCGCGGCCATTAGCGGAGGTGTTTGGGCGAGCGCCTCTATTCTGTAGTTTGCGTGAAAAGCCCCTTTGTTAGTTCTGTTTGGTCCGTGCTTTATGTGGGCACTTATGTCTCGTATGACAAATTGTCGTCTCCGGTCACACAAAGGCGATTTATCTCATTTAGTTTTTAAATTTCTTGCTCGCATGTTTTCGTGATGCGTTCCTTTCAAAGTGTAATCTTAGGATGATTATGGTCAGAGCTATATGAAGACATCAGGAAATTCCTTGAACATTTTTTTACATCATTTTTTATTCAATACGGCGACTCTTAGGTGTGTTTAGTAGGTGATATATGATTTTAAAATTTACTAGAAAAAATCCGTTTCAGCGATCACCTGAAAATCCACATGAAGACACACGACAACCAGAAGCCGTTCCAGTGTACGGTGTGCAACCGGGGCTACAACACGGCGGCAGCTCTGACGTCACACATGCAGGGCCACAAGCGGGACCGGGAGGGGCGCGAGCCGGACCGCCGTAGGCCGCTGCGCTGCCTGCGTTGCGGGGATGCCTTTAGACGACCTGACTTGCTACAGGTAAAGTGAGATTGTAGCAAATAAGTAAGCCGTTTTAAAAAGTTTTTTTTAAATTAAATAAAAGTATTTATTCAGTTTCAAATAAAAACGATAAAAATAAGAAGCTAAACCGAAAACTAGCTGTTGTATTTGGGCAAAACTATATGTTTTGTTTAGCTTTGTTGTTGTGCTATGACCGCTGCCGCTTTGCTTTATATCGCCTCTGACCTGTTCAAGTTGATTACAAATAGCAGATGCCTGTTAAAAAAAATCAGGAATTAAACTGCGTCTGGTCTTATAACCCCAGTTTTTTGTTTTCTCCCAAAAGGTACTCAAACACCACCTACCTTTATACCATAAACGTAACTAATATTGTATTTTATTTTAAACAATAAAATAAAATAATAATTCTTAGTATAAGTACAAGGTCTCCCGCCCAGAGTAGACTTACGAACCGATGGCATAGTGACATTCACAAGAGCTACTTGTACCCTAAACTGAATAAATGATTATGAATTTTGAATTTCTTAATATCACGTAGGTTCTATTTATACTTATTGATCGGTACGTAACTTATATATAACTAAGGATTTATTGAACCGTTCAACATCAGATTTTTCTGGTTATTGCAGGCTCACATGGCCAGTGCGCACGGCGTCGAAGCTGCTGCAATCACGCCACCACGGCGGGTCGCGTCGCAGCCCCCACCCACGCTCCTCGCCTGCATATACTGCACGCGCGACACCTTCACCAGCATGGAACAGCTCCAACTGCACGTGCGCGCTGCACACTCAGCCTTACTTAACGGAGAGACGCCGCTGCAAGTCGAACAACCTACTCCCACTGATCTCAGTAGACGAGCGACGGACGACGCGCCCCCGGCGAAGAGACCTCGATCCGGTTCTGGCACGCCTCAAACAGCTCTGTCTCCAAGTACACTCCTTTGCAATCAGTGCGATGCAGCGCTCCCTGACTTCGAAGCATTCCGAAACCACTTGAAGGGCCACCTTGAGGAAGGTGGGGAATTGGGAAGATCAAGTCCAGCCCCGTGCCTGCACTGTGGGGCTACGTTCGCTGACGCTGCCGCGTCTGAACGCCACCTCGCTGCGTACTACCTTGCAGTGTCGTGCGAATACACATGCCACAGCTGCGCTCGAAGCTTCTCTGCTCCAGACGATCTTCAGAAGCATCTTTTAGATCTACATGCTCATCATTTGTATCGATGTTCCTTGTGTAAGGAAATCTTCGATTCTAAAGTAGCCATTCAGGTAAAGGGCCATTTTTTATATTATCTAATATTTACATAAAAATATGTTTTGATAAAGATGATGCTTTAATTTAGATAGTGGATCATCCCATCACAGATTAACGGCTTATTTTATGTCCCCACTGCTGGGGCACGATCCTTCCACCTACGTGAAATTAGATAGGGACTTCTGAATCGCTATATTAAAATTAGTTATAAATCTTAATGGAATATCATGACAGTTGACATGCTAAGGATTTTTTTCCTTTCTACGGTACACTAGTAACCTAAAAGTAAAGAAATGACATGTAAAGAATCTAATATTTATTATTCCAGGTTCACTTCGCGGTAGCCCACAGCGGCGAAAACAAAGTGTGGATGTGCCGCTCATGCGGCGGCAGCGCGGGCCCGCTGCGCTCAGAGGCGGAGGGAACAGCGCACGTGCGCACGCGGCACGCGGCGGCGGCGGCGCGGTGCGCGTGCGGCGCGGTGCTGGGCGGGGCGGGCCGGCCGCGCCCGCACCGCGCCTACCGCTGCCCCGCGCCCGCCTGCACCGACACCTTCGCTGTACAGTACTTGTTGGAGCGGCACATGCAGGCGCACCACGCGTCTCCACACCAGGTTGGTGACGTTATTGTGTAAACTGTTGCAGTCCTACGATATCCTCTATTTAGACACCTTCCCTGTTTACTTGGAGTGGCACATGCATACTAACTCTTGTCTCCACGCTAGGTCAGTGTCGTCATTTACTAACTCTGGCAATGGCAAACGTGTAGGCTGGTCAGATTATTAGATTAGTATGAGCATTAACTTGAGAAAGTGCGAGCTTAATGTTTTTACAACCAAAACTAGTTACCTAAAATCCTCATTATTCCGTTATCTTTTAGGCAATAAACGGTGACATGACACGAGTAAAGCGACTAGACAACAGCAATGCCACTGAAGGCACAGAAAGTAACCGTTCAGCACCAGGCACGCCGGGTCCTGAAAACAACGGTCCCGTGGAAGAGCGGCGGCGCAAAAACGGCGCAGTGGCGCTACAGTGCGCGTACTGCGGCGAGCGCACGCGGAGTCGCGCCGAGCTGGAGGCGCACACGCGGGCGCACTCGGGCGCAGCTGCGGCGCGGCATAAGTGCTTGATCTGTGACGAGGTGCTGCCGTCTGCGGCCGTGCTGGCTGAACACAAGCTGACGCATTGCAAGGTAATTTTTTTTCACCTCACTTGCTCGAAAAGGCTTACTTCCTCCTTTTAAATCTGGGTGAAAAATCGCTTTTTCCCGCTTGGGTGGAAAAGGTTTTTGAATTTAGAACGTGACTATGAATATGAACACTGGAGCGCGCTATTCTTATACTGCGAAATAAGAAATTCAAACTTCGTAGTGTGCCATCCCGCTCACACTAATAATAGATGTGTAAAAAAGGCAGTATAAAATTTAGAACTTGTTAGTAAACCCCCTAACTTTTCTTTCTTAAAAAATTATATGAATTCATAATAATAAAACTGCTTTATAATAAAGCTCAACTGTTTTTCTTCCATCCACCATTTTCTTACAGTATCTAGTGAGGTGAAAAGTTGTGTGTTTTGCTCGGCAGCAAAGTTTTTTGCGTCTCGTGCCTTGAAACCCTCGCTACGCTCAAGATTCTTCTTTTGAACCACTCGCCTTGCTCGGGTTTCAATACCTACAAGCACTCGAGCAAAACAATAACTTTCCAGCCTTGCATAACAAATAGCTATTTTTATGCCTCGCATGACCACGCTAATTTACCTATTCTATTTCATTGAACCTTATGACCTTATTGAAAGAAACTTAAAAAACCGATAGATACTTCTCATACTCTTAGATGCTCAGATAGTCCAGACAACGCCTGAGGTAGTGATCAGAACAGATTTTTGAACCTATGTTGTATTCGTTGGATAACATTGATTTACAAAAATATTATTTTCCAGGTCGTTGCTGGCGATACATGCGCTCGATGCCGCGCTCGACTGCCGTCCGAAGAATCCTTCCTAACTCACATGGCGCGTCATCACCCCACGCTGCCCGCACCCTGCGTCGTTTGCCGGCAGACCCTAGCGTCGGAGGCCGAAGCTCGTCTGCACGCTCGCTTCCACTTGCGCCCCGCGGAGGACGAGCAAAGATGCGCGATATGCTTAAGAGCGCTGACGGAAAGCGAGGCGGGAGAGGGAGCTCGCGCCTGTTCAGACTGTTACGCGCGTCACGCCGCCCCCCGCCCCCCGCCGCCCGCCGACCATGACTGCCGTCTCTGCCGGCGAGCACTTGGTTCCCCCACCCGTCTCCAAGCCCACCTTATAGAGCACACATTCGCCGGCATTAGTGCCTTCACCTGCTACCTCTGCTCTGCAGTCTTCACGAGTGCGGCGGGCTTACAACGCCACCTCCCCGAGCACGCTGCCGCACCGAAACCCTTCGACTGCGGCCGGTGCGGTATGAAGTTCTTTTTCCGAGCAGAGCTCGATAACCACGCGTTTGTGCACTTAGAGGAAGCGGAGATTGCTCAGAGAGCGTTCTACGAAGCGTACGCGAGGGGCGCGGCGTCGGCCTGGGCGGCGTTGGCGCCTCCTGAGAATGCAACCCAAGCGCATGCGCCCCCAACGGCTGCTATAGCTGAGGTCAAACGGGAGCCGGAGATAAAGGAAGAGCGGACCGATGAGTATATTGAGGTTTCGTCGCCGCCGCCCGCCCCGCCCCCGCAGACTAACCCCTCACCCCCCCTCGTGGTAAAACAGGAGAAACCCGACGAAGACTGAACGGGTTGCCTAGCGAACATTATCGTCCGTGACGCGGGACTCCCGCTGCAATACTAGAATACGTCCCAGATACTAAGTTATTAAATAGTTGATGCCGTTAAAATTTGCGTTTAGAACGCTGTTTTCTTGTAAGTAGGTTCTATGTTTAATTTTTCTTAGGTATTTAATGTTTTATAATGTTTACATGGCTATTTGTATAAACTGTTAACTTAATAAATTATTATCATAAGCTTCTGGGAAAACGTTGTTATATTTAAAATCTGGTAAATACTACATTAAAAATGATCACGTATTTCATAGGCTGACATTGAAAATAATATCTTAGTTTTGTAAACGTAAGTATGTAGTCACGTTATGTCACAATAAAAGCACAGCACTTAAGACGAAATTGTTTCAGTTTGAAATCAGAATATTTACAGCAAACGTTTATTATAATATAAAAGATCGCAGTCTATGCCCGTGCTTTCATTGTGTCAGAGTCCTTAGGCAGTGGCAACTTGTTGTTGTATCCATGGCAACAGCGCGGCGACGTTGACGTAGGCAGCTGGCACGTTTGCGCTCGCGCAGCCCAGCCCCCAAGACACGAGGCCCACTAATACCCACTGGCCATTTACCGAGCACACCAGGCCTGAACCACCGTCACCCTGGAAGAAAATGATTAGCAAATTAGCCGTATATGAACGGTGGACTTTAGTTTTATTTTTAATATCCAATAGATTAGAATATTAACAAAAAATAAAGCATGATAAAAGATTCTCCGAGTAAAAGTGTACTATTAAATTGGTTCCAAATTCGAAGTCCAAAATCATGAGAGTCAGTTCTAAGAAACCATGACGGCCATTTTAAAGTATGCTAAAGTCTCATACATATCTGGAAAACTCATCATCATCATCATTAGCAGCTCATTTTTATCGCCACTACTGAACCTCTATTTCCCTATATGAATGAAAACACCACATGGAGATTGGGTCATAAACCAACACGCTGATCCGGTGCGGATTAATGGTAATTAAAGATTACTAATGCAGCCGGGACCAACGGCTTTACGTGTCACCGTACGAAGGAGTTCGAGATGATACATTTTTGATAACCCATCCCATGACCGACTTTTGCGAAAGTTGCTTAACTTCAGCAATCGGAGACCAAGCACGTTTACCACTGCGCCATCGACCACCTCTTTTCTCTGAATTTATGATAAATATTAAAACTTACCGTACAGGAATCCTTGTTGGCCTCACCCCCAGCGCATATGAAGGACGTGGTGTCTAATACGAAGCTGGCACCAAGCCGGGCCGTCTGCAGCTGGCTCTGGCACGTGGCTGAGGCTACGATGGGCACGTCCACCTCCTTGAGGATCTGCTGGTACTGCCCTTGGACCCCGAACATATTTTTTCCCCATCCTGACACCCAGCACCTGGTAATTAAATATAACGACTATAAGTCAAAAGTAGATAAATTTGCAGTGATATTTTGATCCAACGATCCAACACATTTCATCAGTATAGCTTGCGTCAGCGTCTAACGGTTAGTTATGTCACAGAGTCAAATAGTTTAACAATGATTACTGGCTGAGTATATGAACTTGTTGTTTTCTAAAGTTTACGCACTTTAACACTACACTACACATTGAAATGAAAAACGACCAACACCTTAGTCTTCCTGTGACCACGGACCCTGTAAAGGGTTCGAAACGTCAGGATAAACATTAATTAAAAGTAATGTGTAAAGTAATGTGTGTGGACTGCATTAGCAGTCGTTAATAACCACCAATCCGCACTAGGCCCGCGTGGTGGTTTATGGCCCGTTCTATCCATCCATAGGGAAGGCTTGTGCCCCAGCAGTGGGGACTTAAAATGGGCTGATGAAGATGATTGTGCAAAATAAACGCGAGTAGATCCGTAAAAGTTGTTTCATTTTATATGAACTTGGTTGGTGGCTAGTTCATTTGGTTAATATGGGTATATAAACGTTTCGCATGTTACGAGCGAATTACAAATCAAAAAAGTAGTTAGAGAGGCCTATGTCCAGCAGTGGACTAGTATAAGCTGATGATGATGGTGATGATGATGAAGTATTGTAAAATACCGATCGTAGGATTTTTTCACACTTTTTTTGAACTGTGATTTATTCGCAACATTTGCGTTTAATTTATTTCACTTTTCCTATTCCCATCTGAGCTTTGATCATCATCATCATCATCTCAGCCAAAAGACGTCCACTGCTGGACAAAGGCCTCCCCCAAGGATCTCCACAACGACCGGTTTTGTGCTGCTCGCATCCAGCGGCTTCCCGCGACCTTCACCAGATCGTCGGTCCACCTTGTTGGAGGCCTGCCCACACTGCGCTTTCCGGTAGCTTTGATACTTGCAAGTAATGCACCTGGTCCAGTATGTCAGAGAATGCGGGTTCAAAACCCGCTCGTCTCATATTTTTTAACACTTTTCTGAAGTGCCATGCATATTTTTTTACGATTTACGACAAATCTTTATCATTTTGGCCATTGGTCTCAATCCCAACTGTTGATAATCTCAGTAAATTATTGCAATATAAAGAAGGTGATAAAGCAAATAATGAGCGGTTGCTCATAAGGCAAAAACAAGCTTGGTGGCAAAAACTAGGTTATCGTCCTTCCTTTTGTTGTACTGGCTTTGACTTTGACTTGTATTTTAATTCAAACAAGTGTGTATATGAATTAACACCTCTCGATCCAAGCCAAACGCCTCGGAGAACCTAGTAGGGGATCGGGGCACGCTCGTGTCATGCCATCCCCAGTAGAAACCTTCTAAGGATGTTTCGATCACACGGCTTGAGAAACCTTTACTTTCTCGCCATACCCTTAAGGCCATTTTAGATGCATTTTGGATGCGTTTTCGTACGAATTTGATTCGTATGAACAAGTACGAATACGGACTGGTTCGTGCCTGTATCAGTGTGCCTAGTGTCAGTTGTGTTTACTATCCGTATTTATTCGATTACGTTTACGATAACGAAAATTAGTATGTCATTGAAGCAGCGCCTCCTGGCGGCATACGAGAAGAGTTAACATTTTGCCATACAAATTCTCGTTTTCGTTAAGAGCGTTTACGCCGCACACTATATAGCGCCGCTAATTAAAAAAAACATACCTAGTAATTAGAAAATCAAACTAAGCTCAACAAACTATTCGAATGAAGTAATTTTGCATTTTTACTAGAGATGAAACGGATATCCGGCAGCTATCCGGTATCCGGCCTATCCGGCCAAAAAATACTATCCGCCGGATACCGGATAGTAACTCAATATCCGGCCGGATACCGGATAGGCATTATTTTTCTAAAAAATCGTTTAAAACGTACATGAAATAAGACAACAGCTCCCAATAATGATGAACACCTCGAGAAATCTGGAGTCGGCGCAACAAACAGCAAACTTATTATTTTCACTATAAATGTCAAAATATTGCCAAATAGGCGATCTTTTTACTGACGACATGTTTCTGTCCCTCAATTATTTTATTAACCTTCCTCGGTTCTTCGGGTCATATCAATCCGAAACTGAAATTTAACTGGCAATAAAAGTCGTTATTATTAATATAATTTATTACGACTTCATGACAATTATTAATTATGCATTCACTAGTATATTAGTATTGTAAAATTATGGTTTAGTCTCTTATCTTAAGAAAATTAAGTTTTTTCTGTCTTAGGTTCTTCGGGTCAATAATACCCGAGTATGAAAACGGTCCTCGGGTCAGAAAAGCCCGTGTTCTGCAAACAATAATGCTTTGTTGCAGTCTAAGAATATACTTACAATTTATAAATGTTATTATCTCAATCACTTAGCGTGTTATTGTTGAAGGTAGTTTGAGAAAAATTGTTTATTTACATTTGTGTACACACGCCAGTAGATCAACCTACCACAAACTGTCAAATTTCTTCAATAGACTTTGACCTTTATGTCTTAGAAGTATGGTTGAAAATGTATTGAAGAAATTTGACAGTTTTGGATAGGTTGATGTGCAGGCGTCTATTACTTACGTGAGACGGTTACTTTTATTTGATTTATTTGTTATTTGGACTTGACGTGTTCCGCTGGTGTTTGAAATGGCTTACAATTTGTCTGAAGCTATGATTTCGCAAATCCTAAACTACGATATAAATTCCGAAGATGAAATAATTAGTGAAACGGAGAATAGTTTGGATGAAAATCCTACCGACAATATTCAACCCAGTAAGTTCTTTTGATTTATTTCTAAATAAACTTATGGTCCGAAGTTTATGGAAGACCTATATTTCGGGCAACAATGTCCCTGAAACGTTTCAAACAAATTTCAGCGATTTTGCGTTTTGATAAACATTCTAACCGAGAAGCAAGAAGACCGAGTGACAAATTAGCAGCTGTGAGAGATATGTGGGATGAATGGGTAAAGCTGTTGCCTATGTTTTATAATCCAAATATAAATATCACGATTGACGAACAGTTACTTTCATTTAGAGGTAAACATATATGTCCAAAACATTCTGAAATGTTGTGCCTTTCGTGTTGCCAAGATAATGAGTAATATACATATATAAGTATAATGTCGTTTAATGTGTCCTTATTTTTATTTAATAATGTGTCTTAGAAATAATTAGATTTTGTATTTAATTTAAAACAATTACTTCATATTTTTGAAATCGGGTCAACATGACCCGAAGGCCTCAAGTATACATAGTATTTGAAGGACCGAGGAAGGTTAAGTACCCTACGTATTTTTACAAAATCCAAAGTCAATCAATAACGCACGTACGGCCACACAAACATCAAGTAAACGATTGATTGATTGATTTTCGCCTGTCATTCACTCACGAATGCGCACGATCACTCCCGACGAGTCCCGATGACACCCAAAACCGCCCGAAATGTTGCAATCGCGTTGCCCGCAGCTGCACGGCGCTAAACAAGTCACAGCTTGTCTCAGAACATTTACTTACTCTTCGCTGGATATCCGGCGGCCGGATACGGCCGCCGGATATCCGGTATCCGGCCAAACAACTATCCGTTTAATCTCTAATTTTTACATCACCTAATGAACATCTGACATGTTATGGTTTAGTTAAATACGGCGTTATAGTTAAAAGTGGCCGTTTTTAGCTGTAACGTTCAAATAGTTTGTTGAGCATTATTTGATTTTCTATCTCTAATTACTAGGTATGTATTTTGTTTCATTGACGGCGCTAGTGTGCAGCGTAAACGCTCTTAACGTGATCGAAAGGCAAATGAAACTCGCACTAGGCACTCTGTATGGGAATGTATCGTGTGCAAAGTGCGCCTAAAAGTCCAGATACATATATGCTGTAAAAGCCATAGCCAGCCAACAGCAATATCTTTCGAAAAAAGAGTTTTTTAACGAACCTTTGACCGACATAAGTCGATGCTGAGCTTGGTGGGAGACAAGCCCTGTTGACGGTGACTGCGGAGCCCGCCGCAGGAGTGAAGGGTACTGGGTTCGCCAGCCGCAGCACGGTGATGTCATACTGCAGGGTGTTCGCGTTGTACGAGGGGTGGCTGAACACCTTCTGCACCGTGTACTCCTGGTAGGGGACAGGCTCGTAAGTGCCCGCTGCATCCCACTCTCCCAGACGCACTTTAACGTTGGGCGCAGTGCCTGAAACACTACAAGTAACAAGATTGCTGTACTTTGTCAACTACATCAGATCTAGAACTACAGATCCTGGTGAAAATTATGCTTTTTCTACTTTTAGTATGCCTTTTTCCTTGACCTATTTACCCAAAACCAGCACAAATTAGGGCGATTATTGACCAGGTCATGACCGGTCAGGACCAGACATTATTCCTCAAGGGTGCGAGATTTTATTCTCACCGGTGATCTATAAATTAAAAGTGTCACGATTATACACTACGTAATATCGTCATTTTTGTTTATTAAGGGTGCGCCGACCAAAATTAGCCAAAAGTTTAGTCACGGTTAAGTGGACATATTTTTTTTTTTGAGAGATAATGCTGATTGCCTCAAACGGCATTTTTTTCATTCATTTTCAGCGTCACCAGGTTTTTTTGGGGGCGGCGAGGTAAAAGGGTACCTCAAGCCGTGTTAAAACGGAGGACCTTCGGAAGATTTCTAGAGGGAACGGCATAGCCCACATAAAAGTGCGCGCCCCCGTGCCCTACCAGGTTCTCCGAAGGGGAAAAAATTATTAGAAAAAATCAACCAGTCTCAAAAATCATCCTTCTCACTCGTATTAATACAGTGTAAGAAATAGTGTTACCGTTAAAAATCTCATAACTCAATATGATGTCTGGTCCTGGTGCTACTAGTGCTCACTCACACTTCTATTTAAAGTCACTCACATCTTGGACTAATAATACTATTAGTCCATGCTCACACACATCATCATCATCTCAGCCAAAAGACGTCCACTGCTGGACAAAGGCCTCTTTGGATCTCCACAACGACCGGTTTTGTGCTGCTCGCATCCAGCGGCTTCCCGCGACCTTCACCAGATCGTCGGTCCACCTTGTTGGAGGCCTGCCCACACTGCGCTTTCCGGTACGCGGTCGCCACTCCAGGACTATCCCGCCCCAGCGGCCATCAGTCCTGCGAGCAATGTGACCTGCCCACTGCCACTTGAGCTTAGCAACTCTTCGGGCGATGTCGGTTACCTTTGTTCTTCTGCGGATCTCCTCATTTCTGATTCGATCACGCAGAGAAACCCCGAGCATAGCCCTCTCCATTGCTCTTTGAGTGACCTTGAGCCTTTTTATGAGGCCCATAGTGAGCGACCACGTCTCAGTCCCGTATGTCATCACTGGCAACACACACTGGTCAAAGACTTTCGTCTTGATACACTGCGGTATATCGGACGAGAAGATATTTCGTAGCTTACCGAACGCTGCCCAGCCTAATTGGATTCAACGATTGACCTCTTTGCTGAAGTTGGATATACCTAGCTGGACCGTTTGTCCCAGGTAAACATAATTGTCCACAACTTCAAGGGCAGAGTCTCCAACCTTCAGAGGAGTAGGTACGACACGTGAGTTCGACATAACTTTCGTCTTCTCCATGTTCATTTTAAGGCCCGTTCGTTATGACTCTCGAAAACAGTTTGTAGACGTGGCTTAGAAGTGAGATGGGCCTGTAGTTCTTCAGCAGGGTTTTGTCGCCCTTTTTGAAGAACAGTACCACCATACCTTCGTGCCACGTCTCTGGCGTTCTGCCCCCTAGTACGACGGAATTAAATAGCTTCTGAAGAGCTACGAGTACCGGTCTTCCGCCTGCTTTCAGAAGCTCGGCCGTAATTCCGTCAGCACCTGGTGCCCTGCCGTTTTTGAGCTGTTTGAGAGCCATACTAATCTCGTATAGGCTGATGTCCGGGATGTCTTCGGTATAGTGCCGGGTTAACTTAGCTCTAGGGTCTTTAGCTAAGCTTTGTACAGGTGGCCGTGTGGATGTGTAAAGCTGTCCATAGAACTTCTCGACCTCTCCCATAACATCGGACCTGGTCGTGACAGTTCTGCCGTCATCGGTTTTCAGCGTCGTCAGTTGGTACTGCCCAATACCCAGATCTCTTGCGAACACTTTTGAGCCTTTGTTCCGCTCAATGGCCTCTTTAATACGGTTAGTATTAAATTGGCGCGTGTCGCGAGTCATAGACTTCGAGATCTGCCTATTTAGCCGCCGAAACTGAGACGCATCACCTGAGGAAAGCAGAACCATTGCGCGCCGCTCTTCCATTAGTTTTAGGGTATGGTCTGAGAACTTTTTGGTTCCTTTTGCACGGTGGGTTTTAAAGAACTTGGACCCAACCGTTTGGACAGTTTCCACAAACCTGTTGCTGTATTCGTCCACATTTTCGCAATTATTTAGGCGCTCGAAGCGATTCTGCAATTCGAGCTGAAAGCTTTCGGGGTTTTGGATTTGGATGGGTGAAGGACGGAGCGTAGACCTTACCAATCGACGTCTTTCCAGCTTAACGTTGATATTCAATGTGCCTCTTACCAACCGGTGATCGCTGCCAGTTTTAAACGCATTGATCACAGTGACATCATTGAATATTTGCTTCCTCGTCGACATGATAAAGTCAATCTCGTTTTTTGTTGCACCATCGGGACTCATTCAGGTCCACTTGCGGTGTTCAGCTTTCCTGAAAAAGGAGTTCATCATAAAGAGGCCCTCCCTCTCAAGAAAGTCTGCCAGCAGTTGGCCCCGGGAGTTCCGATTACCAACCCCAAATCGTCCCACTCTCATCTCATCGCCGCTGCGTTTGCCCAGTTTTGCGTTAAAGTCTCCCATGACAACGGTGTAATGAGTTTTGGAGGCTTGTATGGCTCTAGAGATGTCCTCATACGTATCTTCCACCTCATCGTCAGGGTGTGTCGTAGTAGGAGCATAAACCTGTATGACCTTCAATGAATACCGTTTGGTTATTCTGAGTTTATACTCAGAATAACCCTACCCTACGCTACCCTAGGCGACACACTCCCGGTCTCGACAACGTTGTTCACGAGGGACTTGTGGACGATGCACCCGACACTACCTTGGGACAGTTGTTCGCCCTCCCGGAAATAGAGCAAGTTACCGGACTTGAGGATTATCGAGTCCTCCCCTTCTCTTCGGACTTCAGATAATCCAACTATGTCCCACCGTATCTTGCTCAATTCTTCCTCCAGTTCGTAAATCTTCTCGTCAGTCCGTAATGTGCGCGTGTTAAATGTTGCCAGGGCCAGAGTTCGTTGTTGGCGGTAGCCAGGTCTCTGCCGGAGATTCTTAGCACCCCCTGCCCCGTCGCTGCCTTGGCCGCTACCGTAGCTAGGGCGAGCGGGGCCGCCGGGGACTAGGGGCCGGTTTTTGCTGGTGTGCATATCATGGGGGGGTATTTGCCATAATCGCCACGCTTGGCAGGCGGGTTGGCGATCGCAGTAGGTTGAAGGTAACCTCAGAGAGATGCTGCTGCCCATCCTCTGGAATGGTCCCTTAGTCGCCTTTTACGACACCCACGGGTTGAGATGGGGTGGTGCAATTCTTTATCCCCGGCACCACACGGGCCATGCTCACACACAAAACGCAGAAAATTTTCGAACGGTATAAATACCTAAATAAACAAATAATAATAGCACCCATGTATCTTTAAAGCGTGAATAGCTTCCCAATTAGAAATGTTCGCGGTACGATAATAATTATGTAAAGAACTTACATGTAAGGCAACAATCTGTGAGTGACAGTCAAAATGTTTCGCTGATCAATAAGAACACCTCCTGCTATGTAGTCATTCTGCTTCGTTAATATGATAGCCTGTAAATCATCAGTGTATTTGTTAGTGTCCTTCCTTGACCAATTCTGAACTTTGAGAGCGTCACTATATGTATTTGACATTTACCTGCCAAGGGTATTCACCATAGTTAGCCTGTCCTGCGGCTGGTGTAACAGCAACGTTCGGGGTAGCCTGTAGTGTCCCACAAGCTATCTGAGAAATGGTGCCGCCACAGCAGTACTGTTGGCCGGCAGGGCATTGGCCACCTCCCTAAAAAAAATTAACACGTTAGACGTAACCACACATAAAGAGCATTGAACATTTGATATATTTCAGTACTCACTGGTGTCACAATCCTTATGTCTATAAGTCCCGCGCCAAAATTCGTTCCAGAAGTGACACAACTCCCGCTTGGGACACACGAACAGCTCTGCCTTTTGGTAATTCTGTGGCTCCTTTTGATTCGACTTTTCCAACTGTATAACAAATTCATATCTATGTCCTCATTTTTCAAACTTCGTTTCGGTCTTGGAAATCTGACTGTTGTGTCATAGGATGGCACCTGGGCACTATAGCCAGTGATCGGTGGCAAGTGCAGCGCTGCTGACGGAGCCGCTGTGGTCCCCAGCCTCGGGTCGATCGGAAGCGGGCCTGCAGCAATGTCGTCAGGGTTAGCAACACATACTACATCTGAATCACAACACACTACAACTGGTAAAGTAAGTTGACCTGGAGCTATAATTACTGGAGGTGGCACGGTGACGGGTGCCATCGTCACAGGAGGAGGAGGCAATGTTGGAGGAGCGGTGACGGTAGCAGGCCGGGCGGTTGTGGCAACTGTAGTTGGCTGAACAATCGCTGTGGGCACTCCGACAACGATGACGTTGGAATTGGGTGGGTTGGCGGGAAGCAGACCCAGACATGCTGTTAAAAGCCATAGACACATAAGTAATGATAACACGACTGCCGCACACTGAAACTAAAATTGGTGTGTGCTCTGCTGATGGCGTTGGTCGTAAAAATCATAGGTGATGATGAGTCTATATTAAGTATGTCCTTAGAATTATAAATAATGGTATTCCCCTAACAATTTGTAGCCTTCATGGTGTAATGCGTATGATCATGTAGCGACAAATTGTTGCAATCATTACAATGTGGTTACTAATCTGTTACATGCACATTGTAATCTCTGTCACTATTTGAAAGAGTTAATTTGTTCATTGCCGTTGATAACCTACTTTTGCAGTTGTGCTGTAGTACTAGGAGTACTTAATATTGTTTTCGTGTGGCACTATGAGCGTAGTCGTGTATACAGATCTAAGTACTCACTATTTGTCAGTCAGCGTCTATATGCCATTCCGTCCTACAAACTATAGAAAACTGCAGTTTAGTGATTTTAATTCTTTTTTATTCTAATTAGCCTTATTTTAACGTAAAAGAAAGTCGTCCTATCGCATTTACCACCGCATTTTAGGTGTAGAAGATAGGATGAGGCTTATTCCGTCTATGACACCTATGAACTGGTCATGTAGTGAAAATCTTAAAAATTTTGATCTAAATTTGTCCTGACTGATGTGTACAAAGTTCTGGTGAGTCTTTTATTTCAAAATTATAACTAGCCAGTTTGGGGTTTTCCATAACGATATTACCTCATCGCGTCAATGATCATAGCCCTTGTAGGCTCGGGAGTGTGGCGGTTCGGCCGCTCTGCGACCCGACGGCGGTGGCGGCGTAGCGGTGGGCGGTGGGAACAGGTTCGGCCCTGGCCCGCCGCACACCGCCCGCCGCCGCCGCCACCTAGCCTCGCGACAGCTTAGACACCGGCTGATTTTATTTTTGTACGGACACACGAATTGCTTGTAACAAATAGTAGGTATTATATATCTCCAAGAACTGCAACATTGCTATTCAAGAATTTCAGACCCCAAATTAGACTTAAAAAGGCGTTTGGTGTAATGATACTTAATCTACTTTTTGGTGTAAAGTCCGTTCATAATTTAAACGATTTAGGGCATTCTAGGTATGATAGACGGAATAAGGCACACCACAAGCCCAAATGTTCATGTAAAAGTTCATTCATGTTGTTACTACGTAGTTAGTGAACCAAACCTTGAAATTTTGAAAAACAAAATTGCCAGTCAACAAAATATTTGACAAAATGATGTGCAATTACTTGTCTGAATGTTTGTTGCTATTACCGTAATAATTCGTCCATGAATAATGACGGGCATTACCTTTAAACATAAATGATTTACCAATGACGTAGACATGATGTATGAGTGTATGTCATCTTAAAGTAATCACTCCTGTTGATTAATAAGTATACCAAAAAAAAATTGCCAGTAACGAAATGAAAAAATTGTATTTCTATTGTAATTATATTCTATTTTAGAATTTTTAGAAGTGTTAAATAAATCACGAGCTGGATCTGAACCCACTCCTGACATATCGATTCAGGTAGGTACTGCACTACCAACTATGCTATCTATCGTAACTAACTAACTATCGTAGCTGT
This sequence comes from Eudonia lacustrata, assembly GCA_947562085.1. Lineage (NCBI taxonomy): Eukaryota > Metazoa > Arthropoda > Insecta > Lepidoptera > Crambidae > Eudonia > Eudonia lacustrata. The sequence continues at coordinate 13,015,528 of OX387340.1, forward strand.
CTTACCCGTGCACATATATCAACCGTATCTACACTTATTTTGTAAGCCAAAGGAGCCTTAATCAATTTCGACAAATATTATCACTTTTTACAAAATTTGCGTAAAATTATAAACACTACACATAAACATGCTTGGAAATGAGGTCATTATTTTGACAACCTTCTTCGAGATAAATTGAAACTGCTGTACTGGTCAAATACACGCGAGAAGCGGCGGCCGGCAATGTTTGTATCATAAATTCATAAATCCTGTCGCGTTTAGCGGCCAGCAAATTGTAGGTAAGTATGAAAATCCATATCAGGCGAGTTATTTACAAATGGAACGAACTTTTTACTTAGAAAACAAAAAGGTTACTAATCAAATAGGTATCTTCTTTAAATATCGAACTGGCTGCAAAATAGTTTGTGATCACATCATGCCAAAAATAATTGTAGTTTATGATGCTTCACTTATTTGTAAAAAGTGACACCTAACGCACCATTCAAAAATTAAGCTAAGTGGGACAGTGTAGCAGCACTATCTACATGAAGCAGACTAACACTACTCGGCGTTAAGGCGGAGCCAAAGGCAGTGTAACATCGAGTCAGTACAGATGGCGCTGATAGCAGTTTTCGCGTAACTCTGGCGTTGACCGCGCGCGGCGCTGCTGTAGTTGGGCTTTATCGCGCATGCCGAGTGTACGTCAATACAAACAAGGAGTCTTAATACTATCGAGATATTGCGTATATGTACAACCCACGATGACAGCGCCAGCCAGTAGTGCTCCGTTCAGTTTGCGTACACTGCTTGTATAGGCGATTCGAGGCCGATTGTGCATGTAATTTGACTAATAATAAATCGGTAACGATCCCGCGAGTTCTCATAATGATGATTTGGTGCCGTACTTTCTCTTCATTGTGTACTTTCGTCTTCAGTTAAGTGAGTTAACATTCGGAACGGCATATCAGTGTTACCTACCAAAATAATCGATTAGATATAACAAGTTTGGATTGAGCTACCTTCGTCTGATGTTGGTGTAAATTCAGTATAGCCAATATAAAATATGCGGGTCATTTGTGACTTTCTGTTCCTGTTAATACGAGGGAGAAAATTAGAGATACTCAGATTCCTAGTCAAATCGTAAAGGTTCTGTGATTATTCTTTGTATTTACCTAAATCGAAATAATAACATCATTTTACTAAAGTTTAAAAACATATTGTATTATCAGTGAATAAGATTATTTTCGCTTCAATTTATATAAAATGCCTTCGTATAGTCAAGATTTAAATGTGGACCTAAATTCAAATGAGAACCGTGCCTCAAAGAATGTTGTTAAAGATGAAAAGGCTGAGAAAAGAAGATTTATGCCGACGGATCTCAGCTGCCCCAACAGTGCACCGTCAGGTTTAAACGCCGACCAGAAGTTGGCATTTGCGTTGCGAGACTTTTTGGGTCCTTCGGGAGGGCGAGGCGTTCACCCCGACGGGCCATCGCCGTCTGCAGCGGCGCCGCCACTGCCGTTCATCGACGAGAACGAGGACGCAGGGCCGTCGGATGAGGATCAGGTGTCTCGCACGGAGGAGGTTCTAAACAACGCGGCGTGCCGGCTGCGGCGTTGGCGCGCCGCATCCCGGAAGCTGCGGCGACCGCGGATCATAGACAACCTTTGCGGGGGAGCGGAGAAAGATGCCGCAGGGTGCGCCACCGGCTATACGGACTTGGCTGACCGGCTGCGGAGCTTAGCAGCATCGAGTAGCGTGTCAGCCTCTGCAGGAGAACTGCTGTCACTGGCACCACCGCCACCAGCCGCCACGGCGCCACCCTCGCCTGGCTGCTTGCTTACAGCCTCGCTGGCGGAACAGAGCTCGGCGGACTACTTCGTAAGTACTATCAGTACTTAGTTACACCACAAATGATAGATCATGATTACACTTTCAGGATATTTTCATTTGTCGACAAGGAGAAAGTTTTACACGTAAGGTCTAAGTAGGTACGCCTCATATGATTGGGCACTATACTTTACATTCAACCTCTAAAATCTATGTTCACTTCTAAACTTATATTGAAGTAGGTGAGCTTTGAAACGAAAACAATAGCTTTATTGCGCTTTGATGGACGTTTGAAAAGAACAAATACATAACTTCAAAATGTTATCAGAAACTGGTAGACGTTTTTCTTATTTCCAGTATGTATTAACATCTTTGAAAGATGTAATGAAAATTGTAGTTATTCTATTAACATTAACTGTTCAATACAATAATTAGTCTTGAATGTCAATACGATCTGAAATAATCTTATTTATTTTGACGATTTCATTATTTTCCTTCGTTAATACCAACATTTAAACCCATTAATGTTGCTAAAATATCCCCTCGTACTAAATTATAAGGATGTGAACACACAAAATACATAATGACGACGGAGTACATTCCATGTGCGTCAACGTGATGTTTCACGCGAAATACTTCTTTTCTATTACAGTTTGTTGCGAAAATTCAATTGTTTTTGCATTATGTTCAATTATCTGAATGAAACAAACATTTCAATAATCAATTTCTGCAAAAGGAAAATGCGGTTTAGTATGTAATTAATTTGTTTTAATTTAATGGTGGTTTAACATGCTTTTAAACTACGTACGTGTGATCTCGCATGTTTAATATTGTAGGCAGCATTAAGGCTGTTTTCCACTAGAACTGTACGCGTACCTCGCGCCTGCACACCAGATTACCACGAACTGTCAAGTTTCCTCAATAGACATTGAACTTTACGTATACGGCATAGGGTTGAACATTTACTGAAGAAATTTGACAGTTCTGGATAGGTTGATTTGCAGGCGTCTGTACAGGTACCAGTTGGTAGCCGGCTCCAGCATCCGACACTACAGGTTTCTATGTATTTCTATGAAACACGTGATTGATGCGACGACACGTCGTCTGCTGCTGCTGCGTGGAGTCGGAGCGACCAACTGGTATAGTCAACAGCAAAAGTAGATGATGTTTACTAGATTTTAAAATTAAGTTTCGATAGTGTAAGTCGGTATTTTCTATATAACTACAGTCGAAGTCTGCAGGTACTAGTAGACACTCGAAGATTTTTCGATATGCGTTTAAAAAGTTTTGATTTTCATACTGATTTCATATTTTGAAACTTGACCAATCATCAGTTACCTTTGCTGTTGACTGTACCTTTAAGCATCATCATCATCATCATCATCATCTCAGCCAAAAAGACGACTGCTGGACAAAGGCCTCCCTCAAAGATAAATCATTTTGAGGGGAATTTGCCATAATCGCCACGCTTGGCAGGCGGGTTGGCGATCGCAGTAAGGTGAGAATAGTGAGAATAATCACAGAGAGACGCTGCTGCCCATCCTCTGGAATTTTCCCATAGTCGCCTTCTACGACACCCACGGGTAGAGATGGGGTGGATCTTTAAATGAAACTGAATTCTTATCCCCGGCACCACACGGAGGACCTTTAAGCATAGCGCGAAGAAAACATCCACCAATAGTACTACTCCAATTTATACCACAAGGAAAACGTAGTAAGATGGTGACACCCAGTGTTTGCCAGGAATCAATAATCGACACTTTTGTCTTTTCATAATTAAAATAGGGACAACAGATTTTTTAAAATGATTTAGCATCATTTGAATACAGACAGAGGAGCTCGATAGCGCAGTGGTTAACGCGCCCGGTCTGCGAGTGCTGAGGTTAAGCAACTTTAGCAAAGGCCGGTCATCGGATGGATGACCAAAAATTTATCATCTCGAGCTCCTCCGTGCACGTAAAGCCGTTGGTCCCGGCTGCATTAGTAGTCGTTACACTGGGCCCGCGTGGTGGTTTATGGCCTGTTCTCCCTGAATACCCATGGATATATATAGGGAAAGCTCGTGCCCTAGCAGTGGGGACGTAAAAATGAGCTGATGATGATGATGATGATGAATACAGAGAGGCCACCTGCTTCCTAGTTGTCATCCAGTGAAATTTCAATGAAATTTCATATTAATTTTTGGCGATGAAAACTGTGTGTCGACACCGGGATTACTGTGTGTGTGTAAGACTGATGCCACTACATCTTATGGGTGACCGCTTAGCTAGGACCTAGCTTCCGATCCGATCCGAACACTTCAGAGAATCTAGTAGGGCACGGGGACACGCACTTTTAAGTGTGTGATGCCTTTCCCTCTAGAAAACCTCCGAAGGTGATTCGTTTCACATGGCTTGAGGTACCCTTTACGTACCTCGCCGCCCCCAAAAAAGTCCGGTGACGCTGAAAATGCCGTTTGAGGCAATCAGCAATCTCTCTCAAAACAAAAAAAAAGGACCTAGCTCGCACAGGTCTGGTAGAAAAGCAACCTTATTGAGCGAGCCTATAAATAAGCCACTGGCATTACCATACCGTGCGACTGATGATGTTCACCTGTCGTGACGTCACTCCCGGGGGCGTATCATTCGATGACCCTTTTTGACATAAGCTGGTTAGCATGTTAACGCACTGTTGCCGTCGTCACAGTACAAAGTTCAAAAATCAATTAACACTCTTCGAAGATCCGTTGTTTCGTCATAAGGCCGTCATAAGGTTTTTGTGATTAGGTACCTGCCAGTACACATGTTGTTTTGATAATAAATCAATCGATTCACACTGCAACATTAATCATTAAAGAATTCTACGATATGTCAAAAAAGCGATAGTATTTAAAACAATGTCTCCTACGAGGTTTTGGTAGTTGTTTTGTTATGTTATTTGCTGTTTTGAAATCTAGTCGACACTGTTATTCCAAAAGGTGTTACGAGCGTTTACGCCGCACACTAGCGCCGCCAATGAAAAAAAAACATATCTAGTAATTAGAGATAGAAAATCAAATTATGCTTAACAAACTATCTGAATGAAGTAATTTAGCATTTTTACGTCACCTAATGAACACCTGACATGTTATGGTTTAGTTAAATAAGACGTGACGGCCACTTTTAACTATAACGTATTTAACTAAACCATAACATGTCAGGTGTTCATTAGGTGACGTAAAAATGCTAAATTACTTCATTCAAATAGTTTGTTGAGCATAATTTGATTTTCTATCTCTAATTACTAGATATGTTTTTTTTTCATTGGCGGCGCTAGTGTGCGGCGTAAACGCTCTTAAGATAAACCTATTTTTAAAGAATGCAATGCTGAGTACCTATGAGTTCATTTTTTACCGTTAACGTACTATACCACAGTACAGATAAAAGTACCTACTTCCTAATAATTTTACCTTATTAGGTTTAGAAAATTAAAAAGCTAGTTTTTTTTTATTAAATATGTTCTTATAATACAATGTAGATACGATTATAAAGTTCAATCCATTCATTTTTCATTTACTCATTCATTCACTGTGGTCAGCGCAGCCGATATAGGTACCTATAGCGAAAAGGTCAAAAAGTATCGTCATTTTGGATTAAAGTTATCTTTTCCTATTTGACTGCGTCGGCATACAGTTATCATGCCTACGCCGAGCAATTGTTCTTAATGTTCCTTCAAATACTTTTTTATACCCAGGGCATCCTCTATAAAGGACCGGCCATCAAAGGGGCAGCACGGTTAAGTGGTGGCTGTCCGTGTCCAGGCACCTTTCCATAGCAAGGTCCTTTCAAACCCTATACTGAAGCAATGTAGACTAATGCTTGGCGTCAGAAATAGTTACAAGGGAAGGCACCCAGACGGATTCTGTGCACACCGAACCAGCTAAAACTATGATAAAATCAATAGCAGCCAGCATTAATTGCAGTTCCGATGACAAATCGCCCCCGGCGCCGCGCCCGCCGTGTTATTTTTAGCTAACTTAATTAATTGAATTCGAGAGCCGCGGCTATTGTGCGGTGCGTTTGGAGCTTTGCGCCGTGCGTTACATAACCAATGATGTTATAAAGGTAGATAGTAGATACCTACTACGTTATATGCATACAAAACAACCGCACGGGATAGTTCGAAATTTTTCGTTCTAATTTCGAACGCAGCGGCAAGGACAGGGTATAATCCCTCTTTTGTGACAGAGTGCCTTTCATTCGCCATTCGATCACGTTAGCGAAAACGAGAATTTGTGTGGCAAAATTTTAGCTTTTCTCGTACGTCGCCAGAAGGCGCTGCTTCAATGCCATACTAATTTTCGTTATCGTAAACTTTAATGAATGAATACGGATTAATTTTTAATTTCAACTAATATTTATATCAATATATTTTCAAATGATGTAAAAGTGATAGCGTAATTAAAGCAATTTGAACTATAAAATACAGCAATAGTTCGTATTTTGGCATTTTTTTAAATGAATAAATGGGAAAATGGTTTCCCATTTTCCCATTTATTCATTAGTTATTTGTTCGCAACAATATTTGCGTAAAATTAATGTAAATAATCATGATAAATGGGATTTTGTAACCGGTACTGTCAAATGACACAGTTAACTGTGTCCTTATTCTAGAGTGACTAATCAAAACTAAAAGGATACGATATGCCTTCTTTTGTTCAGGACTCCTTCTGGGCGCTGGTAACGTATCTACCTTTTTTACTATATTATACTCGTAATATCATTCTACTTATCACATTGTTTCATCATCATCATCAGCTCATTTTATGTCCCCACTGCTGGGGCACGAACCTTCCTTATGAATGGATAAGGAGAACGGGCCATAAGTCACCACGCGGGCCCAGTGCGAATTGGTGGTTGTTAATGACTGCTTATGCAGCCGAAACCAACGGCTTTACATGCCTTCCGAAGCACGGAGGAGCTCGAGATGAAAAATTTTTGGTCACCCATCCGATGACCGGCCTTTGCGAAAGTTGTTTAAACTCAGCAATCGTAGACCAGGCGCATTAACCACTGCGCCATCAAGCTCCTCAATTGTTTATACCCCGCTATCAATACCAATAACTACATCGCTGGAGATTCGGATTATTTATTGAATAAATCAGGTTATGTGCGTCATCGTTGCGTCGACGCGTTGTTCGGGTCCAATCGCTAAATGTATTTATGTAACAACAGTGCTACTCCGCATCGCGCCTCTATGCTCCTTATGAACGGAGGCGTAATGGCCAAAATTAAACGTATTGTTTAGATATGTTACATTATAATGCAAATAAACACGTTTAACGGAGTCACGTGCCTACGTAACGGCATCTAAATATAAAGCAACTAACCGCCCGCCCGCGACTTCGTCAGCGTAAAGACGTATATCCCGTGATTTCGGAAAAGTTTTTGAAAATCTTTTCTTTACGTTGGTATATACCCTACATGATCCTATGATATAATACCTTATATCCTATGCACCCTACATACATACCTTATTTTCTAAATTTTATAAGCAAAGGTTTCTACGAGTAGGCCCTTAAATTGTTGCGAATACCCCAAAGCCTTAAAACAAAAAACTGTAATCATAATAAACAATATGAACTTAATAGATATAGTATATGTATTAATGTATGTAAGTTTGTGTGTGTAAGTTAGGTATACATATCCAAATGTTTTACTCGGTTACTTTTAGTAATATAGTTCTGTATATTCGGATTTCAAGTCCTGCAAATCTTCTAAGCAGCCTGATATGGCATACGAACCCGAGTCATGGACACTCACTCACGGTACGACTGGTCCACAAAAAGTCTCTCATCGAGCTGGCAAAAGAGGCAGCAAATTGGAAGAGAAGAACTAAAGATCGGGTTCAGTGGCATGCATTATGTCCAGTAGTGGGCGGGCTGATTATGTTACAATGATGAGGCCTTTACAATTCTTAAGATTTCGTCATTATCAAGTCGGCCAGTACATGATTGATATACCGTTTTTGTACTTGTATATCCTGAGTTTATTATTATATCTTAATTAATGGCTTCGCGTTTAGCATTTAGCCAATTTCAAGTGTTCTTTAAATTGTACGGTAGATAGAAACTAAAATGGAGTCTCACAACACGTGTTATTACGGAAAGAACTCGGGTGAAACTCCATCCTGAGTTTGTATCTAAAAGAATCTATTTATTGTTTGGCGCTGGCGCTGTCACTTTTCTAGCGATAAAGTTGTCATCCAATCATAGCTTGTCACAACACGTCACTCGTGTCACTAGGATTGTTTACAAAGCTAAAAAAAATATCTTTTAAGCAATCAGTATCTAATAGCAAAGCCGCAAGCAAAAAATAATTCTTTGTTTAATACCTAGTACCTTAGACCTATAGGTCAAATTCGTCGTAGCAACTTCAGTGGCTAAAGAGAATGGCATCATGACAATAATGTTTTTAACAAATACAATATTTTTTTTCATCACAACTGTTTGGATTTTATTATCATCAGCCTATAAACGGTTCATTGCTGTAATCAGACCTTTCCACATGCAGCTACAGCTACAGGGGGGTAACCACTAGCTCATATAGCACTATTATTGCAGTTGTGAAAACGAGACGCTTGTAGGGCCGAACATACACGCGTCTCTTTTCCACAACTGCAATAATACTGCTTTATGAGCTCATAGTCAGGGGGCAGGTCACAGAATTGGGAGATCGAGCGTTTTGTTTGTCTTTCGATACACTATACGCACCTATTCAAACTGACCTGTTATTTTGCTGTTTGTAATGTTGTAATAATTGAATGAGTATAAAATATTTATAAAAAGTAAAATTGAATGAGTATTTTAATTTGAATTTGTTCTCCAATTCATTTTAAATTAAATTAAATTTTATTTTCATTTAATTTAATTTATCCTTGTACTTATTTAATTTTAGAATCATTTAATAATGTACCTATTGTTGCTACACTTTCGGGTAAAAATAACATTGAATCACTACTTACCTTGACAGCTGTAAAGTATACAAATAATTTATAGCAAAATAAATATGCAAGTAATTTAAGTAAGTAATTTTTTTAATAAAAAATTACTTACTTACTTCTTTCTCCACAATCCTAACTTACACTATAAAATAATTTAAAAAAAGAACATTTTTGTTCTGATTAAGATTGGTAGAGACTAGTGCCTGAGCTAAGCGTCAGCCTGTCTCACTGGCACCAGTGCTCTCCCCTCAAGATGTTGGCAATTGTTTTTTACATTTTAAAACAATGATCGCTAATAGATCGGAGAAGGGTTAAAAATAGATAAATAACAAAACTAAAATACAATTAAAGCCATGTAATTGAGAACTCCAATCTTTTCCGGAAAAAATGGATTACAAAGGCAAAAGATAGAAAGGCTTGGAGTAAAATGGAGGAGGCCTTTACCCGTAGAGGGGTCCTTGATAAATAGAATTTACTTAGTAAGTATTTATAAAAAATATATATCAAATATATTACATATTAAATTCTAATTTATTTAACAGTCAATTTGTCTTTTAAATTTGGATTAATTATTTATTTATTTTATTTTTTGCATCATTCATGTGTTATTAATAAGTTATTTAATTTTATTATTTTAACCTAATTTATTTTGTTTTGTTATGCAATGTAATTTATTTATTAAGGAAATAAAAGAGGCTATGATAAAATAAAATAAATTGAGAATTACATCACTTACAAAATAAGATGGCTGTATATGAGTGAGCCGTGGCCAGGAGACTCGGCAATAATGTGGAAAACCCTAAAATTGCGGGGGTCTACCCACTAAAACACCGCGGGATGCCGTCGCCGCATTTAAGGGCTAGGCCGTAGGAGCAGTATCATAGGTGCTTAGTGCGAGTTTCATTGGCCATTCGATCACGTTAAGGCGCTGACAACCATAAAACAGCGCTGTCTGTCGATCTCATGAACCTGTGGACATAAGGCCTGTTAGTTAAAAAAGCAAGTATTATGTAGCTATCTCACTCTTCTGGTGATACCTATCTCTCTATAGGGTAACCCTTACTAATTCATAAAAATCAGGACTTATAGTACCTACTACGAATCACTTGGTTAATTTTTTTGAATAGTTTATTTAGGGGTTGGTTTTATTTATGCCGGAATCATAATCCAAGATACCTAGGTAAAGTGACTGCGAATCCTGCGATTCATGCTTATTGCGTATGGGATTGTGGGTGCCACACAAGATTCAATTATAAGTTTGCGTATTTACATTTTGTGCCATTCTGATTGGAATGAACTTTATTTAGAGTGTAAATACCAAAATACTATGACAAGTGGTAACAAAAAACAACAAGAATGGATATAAAATTAATTTTTTTTATTAAAAGTGAAGAAAATTTAAAAATATTATTTTAAAAGTCAGCTCACTCTTAGTACTATTATGTTATTAATCGTAGCTCTACCACCACACCGGTTAAAAACGCAGTAGGTAAATTACGGTAACCAGCATTAAAGTCAATATTTGCTCGATAAAAAATACAATATTATGCTTAACTTTTAAACCAACTAAACCTTAGTTTATTAACATTTAGTAAACTATAACGATACCTACTAACATAAAATCTATACACTTGTATTTGGGCAATATATAGGTACGCTAAAATCTATAAAAGGAGAACAAAGAAATTGGTACTGAATTGTACAATCTTAGTACATATTTTTAAGTACCGTTCCCAATCCCACCCAAAATGAAGAAACTCAAAGAACTCTCTCATGGTCACACTACACTACTGAAATTGATAACTATGATAAACCAGCGGCCGCTCGCGGTTTCACCCGCGTGGTTCCCGTTCCTGTGGGAATATCGGGATAAAAACTACCTTATGTGTTAATTCAGGTTATAAACTATCTGTATGCCGAATTTCATCCAAATCCATTCAGTAGTTTTTACGTGAAAGAGTAACAAATATCCATCCATACTTACAAACTTTCGCGTTTATAATATTAGAAGGATAACAAATAAATTTGAATGAATACAAAAATCTATTTATTTCACTTTAAAACTTATTGAAACTTAAACCCAAGACTAATTAACGTATGGAAAACAATTTAACTCAACACTTTATGAGGATATAGTCCAATAATTTGTTGAAAACCGTTTGATATTCTTTGTGTAGTCATAGTTTTATAAAACTGTTATATTTTAATTTGTTCATGACCATGGATACTAGTCCTTCTGACGAAAACTTAATTTATACGTTTCTCAAAATTAATATAGGATCTCCATATAGGATGACTAGCTGTGCTCGCGACTTCGTCCGCGTGGAATAGTGACTTTCGGCAGCATTTTTAATTTTTTAGGCTTTTGTTCCCGTTTTTGCAACATCTTTCACTGATGCTTCGCTCCTATTGATCACAGCGTGATGTTATATAGCCGAAAGTCTTTCTTGATACATGGACTATCCAACACATAAAGAATTTTTCAATTCGAACCAGTAGTTCCTGAGATTAGCGCGTTCAAACAAACAAACTCTTCAGCTTTATAATATTAATATAAATATAGATGATGCATGATAATAGAAATGAGAAGTGAGAAATAATATACCCCCTAACCCCTCGAGTATCTCAGTAAATATGTAGGGCTTTACTAAGTCCTCACGCGGACTTCTTGAGAGAATTTGAAAAGTGCCGTTACACAGTTTTGTTTCATTTGCCAACACTCAAGAACACTCACAAACACTTAACGGTTAATAATCCACCAATTTTAAATATTTAATAGCGGCCAGCATTGATATGACTAGGTCCCTAGAAGTCAGTATATATTGTAGATTAATTAGGTTTATGTTATGAATATACGTTATAAAAAAAATTAAAGTTTTTTAAATTTCCGTCTAATATTATATTAGTTTTATTAGTTCAAATTGCGTGTGCGATCTTATTTTAGTTTACTTATATAATAGTGGTAACTGGTAACTTTATTTTAGTTTACCCATTTATCGGCAGATTTGATTTGTTGACTTTGAATACCTCCCACCAAACAAGTAAGGACAAGGCTGCTTCCACTAACAGGCCTCTCCTGTTACATCTACAGCTTCATGGTCGATCTGCTTACAAGTAAAATGAATGCAAATAGTGCATGACCCTCTGAATTCAAGTAAAAAAAAACGCTATTTATTAAAAATCTAGATGAAAATTAAAAATGTTTTTATTGCAACAAACACCAATTTACAAATTGATATTGACCTGGCTTCTGTAAAAAAGTGTATACTTTTTTCGCACTGTTCCGCAAGTATTTGCGGAACAGAAGCCAGTTCCTTCCCGTTGACAAATCTCAATTGGTGTAGTTGAAAAACAATAATAATAATTAACTAAGCCAAAAATCAAAACATGAGGTACGAAAAATAAAGAAAGTTTATAGTAAAGAAAGTTAAAAGTTAAACGTGACACTAAGATATGTGTACGTGTGTGTGTGTGTGTGTGTGTGTGTGTGTGTGTGTGTGTGTGTGTGTGTGTGTGTGTGTGTGTGTGTGTGTGCGTGCGTGCGTGCGTGCGTGCGTGCGTGCGTGCGTGCGTGCGTGCGTGCGTGCGTGCGTGCGTGCGTGCGTGCGTGCGTGCGTGCGTGCGTGCGTGCGTGCGTGCGTGCGTGCGTGCGTGCGTGCGTGCGTGCGTGCGTGCGTGCGTGCGTGCGTGCGTGCGTGCGTGCGTGCGTGCGTGCGTGCGTGCGTGCGTGCGTGCGTGCGTGCGTGCGTGCGTGCGTGCGTGCGTGCGTGCGTGCGTGCGTGCGTGCGTGCGTGCGTGCGTGCGTGCGTGCGTGCGTGCGTGCGTGCGTGCGTGCGTGCGTGCGTGCGTGCGTGCGTGCGTGCGTGTGTGTGTGTGTGTGAGGGTGTATAGATATTTACTTAAAAAAATAAAACAATTAAGTATGTTTTACTAATAAGTATAAGTAAGTATACTTAATTTCATCGACGTACTTTAAATGTACGTCAATGAAAAGATAATCATGTAAATAGGTACTGTTTAGAGGGGACTTTGGTATTTTTTTTTATCGAGGAAATTTCATTATTTAATATTTTGCTTATATAGTCTATTTATAACATACATTTTTGATGTAGCCTTAACCAGAACGAAAATTGACGATATTTAAAAAGATATTGGCGAATGAAACTCGCACTGACGTCCACAACCCTCCCAGATGGAAGATCAAGCATGACCCAAGCTTGAGGACAAATAAGGCTATTAAACGCCTTTAATCCCGGTTACGTCGTAAAGGCTAATAAACGGACAACATAATGTATTTCCTAAAAGCCTTTTCAGCATGATTAATCGAATAGAAAATTGAATTACTACCTAGCTAGCCTAACCAGCAACACAGTCCACGTGCCAGCGTCGTGCCAGCTATCGATTGGTTCGCCTACAGCCACGATTGAGTTTTATTTTCATCATTCGTCTCACCCCTCATAACAAGCATACAGTATTTACATAAGAACTCTTTTAGAGACACGTCAACATTAAATACTTCTTGATAATGGACTAATGACGACCTCCGTAACCGAGTAGCTTGCATTTTGGGCGGCGCTAACTCTGAGGGCCCGGGTTCGATTCCCAATCAGGTCGATGTAGAAATCGATCTTTTCGATATTGTGTCGGGTCTGGGTGGTTGTGGTACCGTCGTAGTTTCTGATTTCCATAAAATGAGTGCTCTAGCCACTTACGTTGGGATCAGAACAATGTATATGTGATGTTGTCTAATATTTATTTATTTATACCATATTGTTTTCTAAAGTTTACGCCGCAGATACTACACATTGAAATGGAACCATTTTTACGGATCTACGAGTATTAGCGTTTATTTTACACATTAATTTTATTTAATGTTTATCCTGACGTTTTGATTCCATTGCATGGGTCCCTGATCCAATACGGATTCGAAATAGCTAACAGTCTCCCTGAGTCAGGATAAACATTAAATTAATGTAAAAAAATATGCGAGTAGATCTGTAAAAGTGGATTCATTTTAATGAGCCATATCATCTTTGGCGTTTTGTTCTACGGGTATATAAGCACTTGGCTTTTATCTTACTTAATGCTATGTGATGATAAGGCAGAAGGTGGAAGCACACTTCACCCGGAGTCAACTTCATGATGACTATCTCATCTTTAATTGTCTGAAAACAACAATAATACTTGCAATGACGGTATGATGACGTATTTAGAATTTAGATAGATTTATCGTCTTACTTCCTAAATATAAGAAAAGATTTTCCAAGTTAGGTTATTTTCTCTGTAACAATATAGATAATGGGCATGGCGGCCTATAGTAATTTAAAAAAATAGAAAATGCATAAATTGATAATAAATAAATATACATTAACTTTATTTATATTTACTTTAATTAAGGAATAAACAAAACTGCTGAAACGAATATCTCTAAAAACCGATCATGTTGGGTACTTGCGTAGTCAACTATATATAGGTAATACATATTACCTCATTTATATTTTAAATGATTCTTATACGTAATTCATGAACTATATATATATATACGAGTATATTAATTGTATTTATTATATGCCCCTTTACGTAACGATATACTGAAAAAGTTTTCCTGTAAAATTACCAACACTTCATAAGTTCAAATACAATACAATTCAAGTTACAATAGCTCCAAATAAATGATATATTTACCTTGTTTTGTTTGTCAAATAGTTTAAATATTATCAATAGAATTTTTAAAAAATGTGACGTGTATTTCAGGAACTCATTTCGTCATCTAACTGTTAACTGTCTAACTAAAGTAAGTATGTTGCTTCAGTACATCGACAGCTTCGTAACATAGCGTAGTAATGGATCAAAACTAAATTCGGCCATCAAATACCAACTAAGGAAACTAAGGAAAGCCCAACAACGGCCCATAGCACGCGCACAAAGTGAATTTATTAAAAAAGTAGCCTTCGCGTGTCTTCACTCTGATGACGTCGGCAATTGTGAGCACGTAGCTGTATGTCGCTAGTCGCTACAATTTACGGTAGCAATTAGTCACATTTCAGGAATGATTCACTTCATAAACTCGCCGTGTGCCAATAGTTCTTTATATTACTAGGTACTTTGGGAATTTGTGACGTGGATAGTAGACAAAAAACAAGACCATGTTGTTACCATGAAGCTGTAGATAGATATAACTGAAGAGGCCTGTTAGTTAAAAAAGCAAGTATTATGTAGCTATCTCACTCTTCTGGTGATACCTATCTCTCTATAGGGTAACCCTTACTAATTCATAAAATGGCGGGAAAGTGAAGAGTCATGTCTGCAGTTTTGTTTTGCTTTCTAAAATTTGTGTTATGTCGAATATTAATGTGAAATAATGGTAGATTATTAACCTTTAAGTGTTCGTGAGTGTGCTTGAGTGTTGGCAAATGAAACAAAACAGTGCAACGTCACTTTTCAAATTATCTCAAGAAGTCCGCGTGAGGATTTAGTAAAGCCCCATATCTTTACTGAGATACTCGAGGGGTTGGGGGGTATATCATTTCTCACTTCCCATTTCTATTTTCATTCATCATCATCATACAGGAAGGAAATATTGTTTATTTATGTATTTACTTGTTAGAGAAATTATTTAATTGGCTAAATGCTTGTGCAATGCCATAAAAAAAATATGCTACTTCAATTAACAGGCCTCTCCAGTTACATCTACAACTTCATGGTTGTTACACACATTTTGAGAGATTGTCTTTAATGATAGCTGGGTGCCTATAGTGCGATTTTCATTCGCCATTCAATCACGTTATCTAAAATTTTTATAGCATTGAAGAATCGCCTCCTGTCTCCAAACTTAAATTTTGCCATACAAAATCTCCTTTTCGTTAACATGGCGAATGAAATGACCGAATGGCGAATGAAACTCGCATTAGGCGCCCTGGAATTGGAATTGAAACAATGTAGTTTGCTGTGGTTTTTTTTTTGAGAGAGACTGCTGATTGCCTCGAACGGCATTTTCAGCGTCACCGGTCTTTTTTCGGGGCGGCGAGGTACATAAAGGGTACCTCAAGCCGTGTGAAACGAATCACCTTCGGAAGTGTTTTAGAGGGAACGGCACACTTAAAAGTGCGTGTCCCCGTGCCCTATTAGATTCTGATTTTTGAATTTACTGGTACCTATATGATTCTTTAGGATAAATGCTATTTCATTTGTTTTTCCACCATCTGTTTTTACAGCGAACATAACTATAAATTAAGTGTTTTAGTGTGTGGTGCCGGGGATAAAGAATTGCACCACCCCATCTGTTCCTGTGGGTGTCGTAAAAGCCGACTAAGGGACCATTCCAGAGGATGGGCAGCAGCATCTCTCTGAGGTTACCCTCAACCTACTGCGATCGCCAACCCGCCTGCCAAGCGTGGCGATTACGGCAAATACCCCTCATATCCTTGGAGGAGACCTTTGTCCAGCAGTGGACGTCTTTTAGCTGAGATGATGAGATGAAGTGTTTTAGTGGAATTTACGTTTATTTTAAACTTTTTCCTCGAACTACACTTTTTTCGCTACTATTTGGCATCTCTCTTTGGAAAAATCCCGAAATACAGTTGGTTACAGTGAATCGAGTTGTGACCGAAAACGTCATTTATGAGTTCATCAGTACCTACATTGTCAAGGCAGTCATTAAAGTATTACGGTGTTTTCATTTGAATGTGTTAATTCTCACACAGATTAAATTGCTTCTTTTGCCATCAAAACTTATCCAAAACATTTTTATAAGTGGCAGACAGACACAATATTCATGAAGTTTTGTTTATCTTAATTAATGGCTGGGTGGTTACTCTTTTAATATAATATACTTTTTATTACCTCTCGAAGTCGAAGTCAAATATTTTATTTTATTCTAAGTAAATATTTACATACCGCTACAAATTCTTCGGATGCATTTTTTTAAACTTTTCAAAGAACTATAAATAACAGATTTCTATTACAATTTTATATTTTCGTTTTTCGTTTTTATTAATGGCGATAGCAATAGTTAAAGTTTAGCAGTTTCAAGATAGTAAAAAAAGGTAAAATAAACATTTATAAAATTTCAGTGCAGCAATAAGCACTTGAAAATAAAAAGTAAAATTTGGTAAAATAAACGTTATGCTGTATTTAAACGTAACGTTTAATTGTAACTGCCGAAAGCGCGTTTTATTAACGATTCATACAGTCACAGCATTAACGAGAATTGCAATTGAACCGCTGGGATTTAGGTAGGCACCAACAGTTCCAGGATAGAAAAATAAAAATGCAAAGGAAAACTGTATTAACCAAATTTATTTACTAAAGGGAGAGTTCGTCAGTAGTTCTAATGTTCAATGTTGTCCTGCAAGTTTTTGGAGTAGGACTTAGCTTTGAGCTAAAGAGGGACGCGTACGCAGATCAACGTGGTCTGGATCCTCAAGTGTCATTCAAAGCATATTGTTTTGCTTGCTTTGTATGCTCTTGTTGAACAAGTTAAGCCAGTTTGGCGGTCCATTAAAAGAAGGATTAACTAATAATCTTCGTTTACAGGCATGTTATCACATAAAGCGCACTGAAGTAAATATTTTTGTTGGCCATTTATCAAAAGTCGCTTTAAATAGCTTTGAGATTAGTCAGTTACGTTTCAGTTCGTAATCCAATTTCTTATTTGAGAAATTGGATTGCGAACTGAATTAGTCCAATCTGTCTCATCGTTGGGCAAAGAGCTAACGAAATACTAGGTTTACCTTTTTTTATTTACAACAGAGAAGTTCTATGTTTTCATCTTGATTAACTCCCGACGGTGGACTCTCGCACTTCACCCAAAATGTTCAACCACTAAAAAGTATGGCAGGAAACTTTATTTATTCAGATGATGGACAGAATAACCGGAAACTTTTGTTGGCGGCGAGAAACTTTAAGGGTTCCTCAAGCCGTGTGATCGAAGCATCGTCAGACAGTTTCTAGAGAAGATGGCGTCCTCGTTCCCTAAGACCATGTCCAAGAAATTCGGATTAGAACGAGAGACCGCTTAATCGCGTTGATTCGATGCCATACAAATTAAGGTGTACTTCCTTCATAATCAATATTATTTAAAGTAAACTCACAGTAGGTAGGTACAGACGGCAGAGATCAACCTACCACAAAATTTCAAATTTCTTTAATAAATTTTGAACCTTAGTATTTGGCTATAAAGATCAATATCGATTAGAGAAATTTGACAGTTTTGGATAGGTTGATGTGCAGGCGTGTGTACTCTGAAGCGGCCGAGACTGCAAACTATAGAATTCGTGTCGAGTAACTTAAGAGTCTTACCACAAAATAAGGACCACTATTATGTCTAGGTAGGTTTATTTTATAATTATATGGTATTTATATACATATTTATTATTATCATCATTATGATTATAGATTTATCATCATTATTATTATTATTATTATTTTGCTTCATAAATGCTTTATAAATAAAATACACATTATTCTAGTATGTTTTAATAGTTTCACCTCTGATCTTACAGTTTATTAGCTCTCTTCATCCGACTGGTTGTCTGGAAGAAATCGCTTAAAAGCGATAAGACCGCCAAATTGTAACTTTGTAAATTATTCATTTTTTTTGGTCATGATTATGTTTTATAGTGTTGCAATAAAAGTATTATCTATCTATCTATCTATAAGGAGACTGCAAAAGGCAAGCTTCGTACAAACGCGCTGGACAAACGCACAGACAACCCCTCGGGCAAGGAATCACGCAACAGCAGCACTCGGACTGTTCCGAACTGTTCTGAGATCCGTGCCTGTAAGGATGAGTGAGTTGCTCGAGCGCAGTGTGTAGGTATTAAGGCGACGCACCGCTAAACAATAAATCTCATACGGAGCGTTTGCGCCCCGTACCATAAGAAAAACTTATTTGTTCCTTAAAATTAAAACTACAAATTATTTTTAAAAAATGAACTAGAATATTGAAGTGTGTGTTAAGACTAATCTTCTAAGAAAATTTAGATGCTTAAATCGGTCTGGTTAGCCTGTAAAATGCAAATCTATGTTTTAAAAGAGGTTACTTTGGTATTTTTTTCTCTGTTATAAAAGTTGACAAATCGTGTTTCTGCAACTAGCAAAAAGAAGTCAATTCAATGAAAAATCATGTCATCAAATATCACTTTCATATGTTTTGTAATTGTTGGGAAAAATCAAGATCCCCGCCACGTAAATTTCCAATGCGTCGCCTTAAGATGACACCTCGATTTGTGAACATTCAAAAAGGCTGCATTCTTACTGACGCTGGCATAAGGTCGATAATACGTAGCGCCTGCGACAATATAGACCGCAAATTAACAGTTAACCTAAAAAATATTTTTAAAAACATATTGGTTTTAGTTAATATGCAGCAACTAAATTAAGAATATTGATGTTATCAATATATTTGAGTGGTTTCCAAGCATATAAATTAAGTAATTTTGTTGTAATTTCAACAATAGCGATTTTTAGAGTGTTTTCGAAAATAATTATGATCAAGTCAAAATTATACAATCGTGTATTTGAGCAAGCAAATTCAAGATAAAGACATGAATTTACCTCAACATTTCAGATTCGTAAGTCATATTATAGTCTTAAACTATTCGACGTAAGTTGATGCATTTTTTCAGTGTGTCGCCTTAAGGCGACGCACCGCTAAACAATAAATCTCATACGGAGCGTTTGCGCCCCGTACCATAAGAAAAACTGTTTTTTTTCCTTCAAATTAAAAAAAAACAAATTATTTAAAAAAAATGAGACTAATCTGCTAAGAAAATTTAGATGCTTAAATCGGTCTGGTTAGCCTGTAAAATGCAAATCTATGTTTTATACTTTGATATTTTTTTCTCTGTTATAAAAGTTAACAAATCGTGTGCAACTAGCAAATGAAATCAATTAAATGAAAAATCATGTCATCAAATATCACTTTCATATGTTTTGTAATTGTTGGGAAAAATCAAGATCCCCGCCACGTAAATTTCCAATGCGTCGCCTTAAGCTGCTTTCCTCCTTATTTTGTGGTCTTACTCTTAAGTTGAACAGTAGTTTTGTATGAAACTCGCACAGCATCGGCGAAGACGCTACAAAGTCCGCAAATGTAACAAACAATTGACAGACGTCATTTCAAAGAAGTTTCAAAGCGTCATAACGCTTTCACAACTTTTCATTTGCGTTACGTTTCGACAGCAACGGGCCTACCTAGCATGAACTTCGCCAACGTGTCGTAACCGTTAAACCATGGTAACGATATAATTCTAAGAAATTAATGATGAGTCGCAGCTATACACATTCCCATACAAAATTCTTTATTTACTCTGACAAGTTCTACAACACGAATTCGATAACTGTTCATTCTACGCCCTTTGCGCTTAGACCTAACGTCACAGAACACTTGATTAACTTGTCTTTCAGAACATTTACAGTGGATGGATGCAATATACTAACGGCATCGGCACGTCGAAAAATGGAATGCGCACGCCCACGACACGAGTTAAAGGTCACGCTTTGAAGTACCATTAAATGTCGAACGCGATTTCCTGTCAATTTGCAGGAGGGTTCCGGCTATAGCTCGTCCGCGTGTCGTCACCTTTATTGAATAAGCCACTCTAACTTTGAGATACTAAGATAGCATCAAGATTGCAATTTAATTTTATATTTATCCGAGTGATAACAATTGTTTACAGAGTTTATCGGTTTCGGATTTGCAAAGAAATTATTTTTTTCGGTCCTTAACAGGCTTCAGACGTGTTTGGTCGATAATAGTAAGAAATATAGTTTTAATTTTACTAAACACAAAACAAAGATATATATATATATATATGTTACTAACCCTTTTAAATTGAAACTTTTCATATTACGAATACAAAACATATCTTTATAAATTGGATATGTACAATAACAATAAAATTGACAATTATTATTCTATATGGCCGAATCCTAGAATTTTAAGCGGAATTTTAGAAAGTGCTTATTAAGTAAATACGAGTAGCTGTATGCTTGCAATATAAATAAATAATAACTGTCTTAATAACCATTCTCTAACATGCAATATTATGTGGTAATGCAGAAAGATACAAAAAAAGAGATACTATCGCTTAAAAATGCTTGTTTTCGTTTTCATCGTCATCAGCTCATTTTATGTCCCCACTGCTAGGGCACAAGCCTTTCCTATGGATGGATAGGGAGAACGAGCCATTATCAGCCACGCGGGCCTAGTGCGGATTGGTGGTTGTTAACGACTGCTCATGCAGCCGGGACCAACGGCTTTACGTGCCTTCCGAAGCGCGGAGGAGCTCGAGTTGATAAATTTTTGGCCACCATCCCATGACCGGCCTTTGCAATAGTTGCTTAACCTCAGCACTCGCAGACCGGGCTCGTTAACCACTGCGCAATCGAGCTCCTCGTTTTCATTTTATTACTATTAAAATTATTACAAACTAATTACATTGTCTTAGAATAGGGTATAGCATCTATAAACCTCTTTCATTGGCTCATTTTATTAACCTCATTTTTATTGATAGTTTGAATCTGTGAACCTCTGTAAAGAGATTCAAGAGCTATTTCACATATTATTGGCGCTAGGCAAAAATAGAAGACGTCTGTGATCGACGCACACTCGTAAAGTATGCCTATGTGAGAACCATGCATGTTTATACTATATGTATACTTTGTTACATAACATACTTTCTATGTACAAGTATATCATACATCTCATAGGTAACACTTAATATTAAGGGTATAAGAATGCAGTCGCTATTGAGAAATATATACTCATTTTATTTTATTTGTGTTTTGAGTTATTTTATAATAACTCTATGGTTATTCATTGTATTTAGAACAATAATCTCGATTGTGTATTAAGTTAGAAAATAAAAACAGAAATTCACGTATACTTTTAATTCAAATACAGCTGAACTAGGCATGATAACTAAGACCCCTAGTGCAAAAAAGTTGGTTCAATTTGTATTTCAACTTCATAAACTTTGAGTTAATACTTTTTGGTATTTATCGTTTACGAATACCAAATTGAATGTAAACTACTTGTAGCAAATATCTTCTATAAAAATATTTTTTGACTGCCTTGTATTTTATCTACGATGCACTCTGAAAGCTAAAAAACGTTTCCTAGAATTCATATACCGATACCAAACGCATTATTGATGTCCCAGGAACTAGCGGTTACACCTCGATATATCATGCAAAGGTTTAAAAATACCTTAACAAGCGGACGAAGCTACAGCTAACTGACAATAAAAATAATAAAACAGCAAGACACCGCTTCTCGAGAAAGTCCACATGAGTCAGCCTCAACCAATGCCTCCACAGTGAAAGGATGCGCGAGGTTGTCTTTCTTCCAGTTCCTGCTCTGACAAGGCCTGGCGTGACGTCACCACAATGATTGTTCAGATTTATAGCGGTACACAACTATCGTGAGCCCATCGTCGTCGCTGCGACAACTTTTTACGTTCAATTCACCTCCGGGTTCCTATCTATCTTTATTATATCTCAACTTTTTCTACGAGGAAACTAAATGTCAACAGTACAAACGAACAAACAAACAATTGTTTTTATATTGCTCGTTTTTTTATCTGTAGTATCGAGACGTTAGTCGTTCCGGAGCTTAGATCGGGCAAACTGTGTTTCGTATTTTTTGATGCGTAGCTCGAGTTTGTGTTCCCAACGATGCATTTAGCAAGCGTGGTGATTAAGCCAATGCACATCAATAGCAAGCATAACTTGATATCAATAATGGAGGCTTTTGCCCTCCTACGAGACAATATCAGGGTGTTTCGTAATCTTTATATAAATCTTCTGTGCGTGTGTATGTTTTTGAACTCCTTCTAAACGGCTGGACCGATTTGGATGAAATTTTCTGTGTGTGTTCAAGTGGATTTGAGAATGGTTTAGATTTACAATTGGACCCGGTAGGTGTGTTCTTAAGCGGACGAATGATTTGTTTATTTTGTTGTCATGGAAACTGTCAAAGCGTTACGGAGTCCGCCGGTCAGCTAGTATATGTATAATCCTGAAACATAGTAATGCAACCAAGTATAAATAACACCGTGGTATCATACATATTTATGAAGATTTATTTTTCTTAGATTTACTAAACTCAAATTTATTTTAATACTAGCGGCCGCTCGCGGTTTCACCCGCGTGGTTCCCGTTCCCGTGGGAATATCGGGATAAAAAGTATCCTATGTATTATTCCAGGTTATAAACTATTATGCCGAATTTCATCCAAATCAATCCATCCGTTGCAGCGTGAAGAAGCAACAAATATGCGAACATACACACAAACTTTCGCATTTATAATATTAGTAGGATTACATTATTTTTGTTCAACCCTTATATGCTTTGACTTCTGTTTCCTTTGGACATGAGGTTGTCGACCAAGAACAATGTATTAGCTAAACCTACGGTTGTCACTTTGCAATTTTATTAAGTAACAAATAACCATAATATCTCTGTCATATGGTACTTTTCAGGTATGTTTATAAATATTCGGGGTCCTATGCTCTGTGCCCTATTTGCCATATTCGGGATTATACAGGTATTACCAAACATCCTGTAGACTATTACTTTTACTGAGAAATTTGTATTTGACCCACATAAAAACTAGCCTTTATACTCTTGGGTCCTCCAACTGTCGATTTGTTACTCCGTTTTCACGTGAAAAAGGACAATCAATTGAACCCCCTATCCCTTATTAATTATATAAGTTAGAGAACGCCTAATAAAGATCGATGTTCACACACATTAATTTGTGTGTGAACATCGACCAATCGACAATGCCTATTATTTGAGATATTTCCTAAATTTCCTAATGGTATCAATATGTATGGAAACCGTCAGTAAGAAGCTAGTGTTTCTCGCTGGATTTAAGAGTGCATAATCGATCATCAGGTCATTGACCTTTGTCAAGTGCTTCTCTCCTGCGGTATAAAAATAGATATTGTTCGAAACTCCTTTCTTCGCTAGCTATTATGGGTCGTGCCTCCGCACGCGGCCGCTCCGCGTTTGTTGCAGCGCCCCATGACCTAAATCGTGCTCTATGACGTCATAGCGATGGCTGCTACGATGTAGGTCACGCTATGCCGCAGCCGGGGTCAATGCACACTAATTTCATAGGGCACTTGCGTCTTCGCCGTTTAGTATCTTGATAAAGATACTATAATATATGATAAGTAAAACCTTTTTTAAGGGTAGCTTTGATAGCTATTATGATACTTAGCAAGAATATAAAAATTAGAAGGATTAAAACTTGATATATTATAGTCACTACAAAAACGCGCTAAGGCTAGATCTAGACCAAAATCTATGTTTAACATGCACACAGCATGCTTATTAACTTATTTTTAGATAATAGTGATTAGTTTCAGCGTTAAGTAGGTATTATATCAATAACATCTACAATGTTTATGCTTTACATAAACTTTTTTAAACTTAAATATTTCTATATCGATACCTTATAATAAAAACAACTCCTTTAAAAATGGTCTTACACCTCAAAAAAGCTATTTCTTTAAAAACACAAGCGACTATTCTAATAATAAGTCTACCAAGACACTGCCGTGTGTAATTTTAACGAAAGATTCAATACTGCAATCTAATCAAAACGGTAATATGACATACGTGTTATCATCAGTTACAAAATAGAAAGTATGATAAACACACAAAACTTACAAGTCAAACATGTGTTCAAAAGTGACGTGACCTTATTTCTGTATCATTCTACAATCATCTGTTTGTGGAACCTAAAGTACAAGGTTGGCTCTGACGTCATAGCCTCTTATTTCGTCGACGCAGCATCCGCGCAAGCACGCATAGTAAGTATAACCTTATACTATTATAAAAGTGTAATTATACCTACATTAAATATTCTATAAAACTTTTGTCAAGGTTTTCATTTTCGTCATAGTTTTAAGGCCATTACGTTTTTTTTACTTTCCGTCCGTCTGTCTGTCTCGTTTGTTTAAACACCAGCACGTGAAAACAGCAGATTATATTTTTATTTAAACTTTAAATAGAAAATCTTGTTTTGTAAATTATGGAGTGTTTTTATTATGTTGTAGCCTCCCCACAGGAGGAGTAGAGAAGTTCCACATTACAGTTCAAGTGATTTTTATCGATATCTTTCATTTAATAACGTCTTGTCTAACAAACACTAGTAGTCAGCACTAGGCTGCTGTATTATAAGGTGCTGTTCGTGGACAAAAATGTAAAAATACATTTGAATCCACTAATAGCACCTGCCAAAAATATCAATGGGTGCTGAATGTGGACTAGGCCAGGTGCTATTCCTTCAGGTGCTATTTAGGCGGGTGCTCAAAGTGGATTACGTCAGTTTAAATACACCGATACACTACCATTTTTTTTATAACAAAAAATAGGATGGAGAATAAACGTTTGAGGTATAGATAGCTATTTTGAAGATATCTAAATGATATATTCGGAATTTGGAAAAGCAAATAGTCCACGCGGCTTGAGACAACGTTACGTAGCAAAGGCCATAAGCAGCAAACAGAAAAATCAGTTCTATAACAACAACAAAATATGTCCAAATACAGTCGCGTGCACAGCTAGTTACATAAAATGTGACGTATGCAGAAAAATACGAACGAAATACGTCAATAGGCGGTTGGTTGCGTGAACAGTCCTCATTTGTGGTGCTATTGTTGTGCATTCCGTTGCGATTAGGGAAATTAACTCAAGGACCTTTCGTGAACTGTTACACGGTACGTTTTTCCAATTAAAATGTTTTCCTGCTTATGTTATTTTTGCAACTTTTGAGCCAATTAGTTACTGAATATTAACTTTTAGGTAGTTTGCAGTAGATTTATCCGGTAACTCACCATCACATCAGGCTTAGCCAAAGTAACATTAAGAAAACGATAGAGAAGTTCGAAAATAATAAAATCTATGGGATTGACATAAGCCGCGCTAAATCACGTAGTCAATCTTATGTCAATCCAATACATTTTATTCTTTTCGAACTTCGCTATCGTTTTCTTAATGTTACTTTGGCTACCGCTACAGATTCACTAGCGGCCCGCCCGCATCTTTGTCCTAATGCTCTAAGGTGTGTGTATTCCATCATTGTTTTACTAACGCAGAAACATTGGCAGGGGTGGATTAACAGCTTTTTTTGAATAGTTTACTTTACAGCGTCACTGGACTTTTTTAGGAGCGGCGTAGGGTTGCCAACTATTTTTCAGGAAATTAAAGTAAATCTATCAGTAACTAGTATAAAAAAAAGGATTTGAAGAAAAAATTAAGTATTTTCCAAATTTATTTATTTAAATGTTTAAAAACATACACATACATATTTCTTTGTACTCTTGGCACTATCTAATATATTTTTCTTGTTTTATAGCGCGTTCAGAAATTTGCGTTGCGTTTCGTTTCACTTCACCTGAGTCTGAGTATCATTCAGTAGTTCAGAAATTAAGTCAACAGGAATATTCCGTTAAAACGCACGCATTAGTCGGAAATAAAGTATTTTCCATACTTTATTTTTATTAAAAAGAATAAAGTATGGGGATGGAAAATAACGTAGGATACGTTATTTTAAAGAATGGTTGGCAACCCTAGAGCGGCGTGACATTCTGTCAAAGAGTTTTTAGTGTCCCCGTTCCTTACTAGGTTCTCAGAGGGGTTCAGTTCGGATCGGAAGATTATTCACAATCAAAGAACCAGCAAAGAAACATTCATATTCATACATATTGCTTGTACAAGGTGTCTGGTGGCAGATTCATTTAAAATTAAATAAAAAAATAACTATTTCACTTATCAGTTTAATTATAGTATTAAAAAACAGTGAAAATACAGTGTTAACATGCGGATTTCATTTATGAAAGATTACATCATCCAAATATCTTCCATCGAGTTGCACACACTGTTCGAAACGGAGCCTCGTATTCCGCGCCACACGCTGCAGTAAACTCTGTTTAATTGTGCTGATCTCTCGACGAATATTTTATTTAAGTCCAGTAAAGTTCGTGGATTGTTAATGTAAACTTTCTCTTTGAGGATAAAGTGAAAGTGAAGTGAAATAGTTATTTTTTTATTTAATTTTGAAAATATAAATCTGCCACCAGACACCCTGTATTTAACCACTACCTATACGATCTACGTGCACTGATTGTACGTGCTCAAAGAAGCAATAGATTACAGTGAACTTCAGCGTGCTCTTCAATCCACTAGTGGATCCTACAGGACAGAGGGAACCTTTTCATTCTCGTCTTGAATAATCCCAGACTGTAGCTATCGGGAAACGTAGAAACCGGCAAAGAATTCCACTCAGTTGCGATTCGCATGATCAAAGTTGAAGCCACGTGGAATGAAAAAGTAGGCCAGTAGAATGCATAGGGATTTTTAGGAATACCTACACTGGAGCGGTTCGGTTCGTTTTGACCAAATGGGTCTTGGCAATTTTTTGAGCAGAAAGGATGCATGAGGCGCTCAGCTCACCGCGAGCGCCGCATGCCCCCAGTCTGATGCCACGACACGGCGGAACACACTTGCCTCTTGCCAGGAGTGGGATCAGATGAGCCAAAATCTGGGGGCTACGATAGGCACCGACCTTTCGCTTGGGGACGTGGTCAACGCCATGGTCTCTACCACAGAGTCGTAGGACGCGGTGGTCACTTTTTGTGACGTGGTCATCTGTCACAAAAAAGAGGCCAAGCGCGAAAGGGAGGACGACCCCTTATCGAGCGCGGGCCTACCACGAATTTCTATCGAAAACGTGTCGTAAACGCTAAGTCATGGTAACGTCATCTAAAAAATGATCTGTCAATTTGCTGGCTCCTTTTACGGACGATAAGTCGCTGCCCTACACATTCTCATACAGATTATTATTTACGCTGACTAGTTCTATTACACGAATTCGATAATTGTTTATGCTACGCCCCCAGAGGAGGCAGTTGCACTCATCTTAACCGCACGCGGGGGTGGGAAACAATATCTTCCTACACGCCCTGCAAAACTTCTCATGTATCAGGTGTCCCCTTCCGCGCCCTGGTGTGAGGCGGCATGAGCTTGGTTCGAAAGTACCATCGCGGCGGGTCGTGAAAAACTCGTAGAGTTTTTTTGAAAGATTGCTACTGGGCATTTTCAGCTTCACCTGTTTTTTTTGGGGGCGGCGACAATCATAAAGGGGTTCATCAAGCCGTGTGAAACGAAGAACGTCAGAATTTTTTTTGGGGGAATGGCATCACGCACTAGTGCGTGTCCCCGTGCCTTACTAGATTCTCCGCCCTCGGAGAATCTAGTAAGTAGTAGAAGTAGTAGAATCCGAACAGGGGTTCGGATCGGAGCAGAGTTCGGATAGCATCGGATTTTGGTGCTCGTAGAGTGCTCGGGTCCCGCCCAGTTGACGGATCTCGAGTGGGTTTAGTGGATCGGGCAGATCATCGCTGAACCTCACACACCTACCGTGTCACAGACACAGCCCGGTCAAGATGGTACCGTAGAAAATTTCCACTTGTCAAAAAAAAAAAAGGGACCTACTCGCTATAAAAAAATACAGGGTGTTGAGTGCGAGTTTTATACCTCTTATTCGTAACTCACCTCGCTTGAATGTCGACCGCATTGTGGCGACTAACTAGTGACTATAAGTACTAGTTTATCGCTTCACATCAGACTAGGTCAGTTGAAGTCTAGACTATTCGTCAAACGCAAGCCTCTCAAAGTATATGAATGTGTTTGTTTGTTCTTTGATTGCAGTGAAACTTTGGCACTTTCGCTCGCAGTGGTAGGCTAGTATTTTCGATCAAAGTAGGTACACACGGCGGCAGATCAACCTACCCAAAATTGTCAAAATTCTACAATCAATTTTGAACTTTATTATTTCAGATAAAATGATCAATATTCATTGGAGAAATTTGACAGATTTGGGTAGGTTGATTTGCTGCCGTGTGTACTTAGTCGTACTCGTCATGGTTGTCACTACTCTCTCAAATTTTTTACGTATGGAAATAATGATTGGCATCGCCACGGCCCGTGAATTTTGTCCAATCATTTAATTTTAACTTAATATGTCGCACGCACGTGACTATGCAAAGTATATGATACGCGCCCTACACATCATACTGTGAATTTTTCACTATTTTCAACCAACATTTAACAAAACCACTGGACTATGGACCGCTGTTTGTTTAACTGGTTTGCTAATTTTAAACGGCTTCAGTAGAAAATAAAATGCGTCAATTTAATTTACAAACTGTGGTACTTACTCGTATGTACGTACATCTCATCCGTTGATACAAAGCCTTTTGAGATTTGGGGGAAATACCTAATACCACGGTTTGAATCAACTATCACAAAAATAATACTCAAGAAAAAATTGAGCTTGTACTCAGAACATACCACCATGATAATACATTTATGTTATAGCGACATATTTAGATAAGATGGTGGTAGCTAGCCAGGCGGCCAAATATATACTCCCCGCTGAGAACCGGTGGTCTTTACCATTAGACAACAGACGCGGTTAATAAAATAAATGTAATTAATTGAATTTACATTCATTTAAAGCTTTAAACGCGAGGCACACGTGCCGCGTATGTGCTCTTCTCAGAATCCTCAACTTACTAGCTAACTTTAGTACCTAGCCTGTCTGACCTTTGAAACTAAATATGCAGTCTATAAGAGAAACTTCACTGTAATTGATGAGGAAACAGATTCTAACTTGATGTCACTGATCACTTTAATAATAATGTTTTATACGTTCATTATAAGAATGCATTATGTATTTACATGTAGATTGCCTATAAGTTTCTATGGGAAATTTTTTTCACTGTTTCTGCTAGCAAGCCTCTTGGCAAGAGATCACCGTAGCCCATTGCCAGACTGGCAACACCGTGGATGGATATTTATTTATTTATTAATTTAAACTTTTGCAACATAAATATTACATGGAGGACTTAATGCCTGAGACATTCTCTACCAGTCAACCATAGGGTCACATGAGTAGATATATGTATTCACTAATACATACTTATATCTACTCATGTGATAGGGTGGTGCTGAGATAACATTGGTACGTAGATAATTTGAATGTAAGTAGTAATGTAATGTATATACATGCATAAATATGATATAAACATAAACATTGTGTATTGTAAATACGTAAACTACAATAAATAAACATACATAAAATACATAATTTCTTATAGGGCGTTATTGAGATGATTCTCCCATGATTCTATCAAACAAGAGCTCGCGGACTTTCTTTATACAAGCAGCGTCACGGCTCGTAGCCATCCTGATTTTGAGAGGCAGCGCGTTCCACAGGAGAATGGATTAAATGTGAAAGGAAAAATGAACAAAACGAGATGTATGAGAGGGACAGAGAAGGAGAATCGTCTGTGACTTACTTTTTAGTTTAAATTGTAACCTAGGTAGAACCTCTTTAAAATCTAGATAATTTAACTTCTGTATGGTACATCAGTTTTATCTGTGTTGTATCATAAATAAATTTAAAAAAATAAGTACTTATAACAAAACACTGCAAGGATGTAAACTGCTTGCAACATAAATAGTTTTTATAGTAATTGCTATATCGATGATTTCTGTGCGGGAACCAACTCCTCCTGCAAGTTTATACCCACTACAGATCAACAGGTCATACGAGAAGTGTCAGACAACCCTACGCAAGCAAATTTTCCCAGGGGACCATCTCCGTCGTGTGATATCGCCAGAATTTAGCACGAATGGCGTTCATCAAACGGATCATGTAAGACTCGTGTCTTAGACTAGTTGCACCAATGGGTTCCCTTCTATCTGGCAGAATATTGTTGCTCCGAAATTTATTTGGTAAAACACACTTGACATCTTTTTTAAACGAATATTTTTAAGGCATTTTTTTTGTATAATTATTGTTAGGCCGAATGTTTATATGTCCGAATTTACAATGGCATACTTTTAAGATGGCAGAGTTTTCATAATTTCTTTTGGCAAAAGCAAATTACGCACTATGCATAATAATATTATGACTTAAAAAGTTCTGCGATAAAAGGTAATCCCTACTCCATCTACTCCTATGGCACCACCCGTGGCATCCAAAAAATCAAACAGCCGGACCTATAACTCTAGTTGCAAACCCGTAGTTCTGACTACGGTCAGTAGATAATTCTGTGCCACCGATACTCTTAGTATCTAAAATCTTTGTGGATCAGTAAAAGTACTATTTTATTTTCATTTTGATATTAAAAGTTTGAATGCCGCTACCGAGCGAATTGCTTGCTGACTAGGCCTTGACTTGGCACTATAGATCGGCTGATTGATTCTGATTTTTCGATACAAGTGTAACAAAAAAAAAATATATATATATATATATTATATCTTTTTACAATAAAGAGTAATTTTCAAAAACTTGATATTAATCAATTTAAAATCACCATTAAAGAAAAGGTTTATAAAAAAGCTTATTATAAGTCTGATTACATTGAAGACAAAACAGCATGGGTTTAAAATGCTCCAATCACTCCTACAGGTTATTCTAATTTTAAATAATTTTAAGTTATTTTAAACTTGTATAACTTGGTAACGGCCTTTAATTTTGTAAATGTCGTTACTTATATTAAAGCTGTGGAGTTTCTTGCGCCCATTCTTCTCCACAGCTAAAAATAGACGTCCTGAATGGGTAAAAAATGTTTGGACGATTCAAAAGCAATTTTCTAAAGTTTATTTAAATAAAAATATTTGACTTTGGCTTTGAATCCCGTGATGGTTTTACTACTTAATAAAGATCTGTAAAAGCGCATACATAAGAAATTACTAGATTATGAATTAATTAGAAAGTTTGTGCTAGAATTTTATTTATTTTGCGTAGAGCTATTGACAAAATTATTGGTAGATGCTTTATAAGAAATAGTTTCGGTTTTGCCTGGATGATATTCGATCTGTTGCTTTTCGTGATAAAAGATGAATATGATATTAATAGCGGTGGGGTCAGCCTTCCTCGCTTTGTAGTCTCACTTCGTTCTATCATAGACATCGTCTTCAGACACCTGGCTCTCTTTCGTGTCTTTTTGGACAATTTCTTTTTCATTAATGGTTGGGCTTCCCTCTTAATTCTTCTTTTTACGTTTTACTTTATTAATAATTAAATGAATAATGAAAAACACTTTCCTTATGCATCGCAATACAACCTTTACAGAAACTGTGCATCCATTTATGAATTGTAAACAATAATGGTCAGTACATTTCCGTAAACACTACCTACTTTTGAGATGACTTAAATCCATACTAATGTTAATGACCATCTATTGTGCTGTAAAACGGTTCATTTATTCACAAACGTGACTTCCACGCTCTGAATTGGCCATAAAAGAAATATTTGCTTCAAAATATTTACGTGAAATGAAATACCAATACTGCATTGGATGCTGAAAATGTCACAGTTGAATAATCCTGAAATAAAATGTGCAAAAACAAAACGAGGTTTCAGTTTAACTCCCACGTACATTGCTCCGTATGTATAGTGAACTCTGAAAGCACTCGCTGCACACAGTAGCTACGTATCTAAAACAAATATGTAAAACACACCCCAGTTTTATTTGACAGGGTAGTTCTGGCAACAGAGGGAAATCCTTTGACGTTGTAAATAACGATTCCCTTCCTATTCCACTACCGGTCGTCGGCGAATCAACTCGTGTGCGAGCTCCATATCAGGCTTCGGGGAAAGCACGGGCTAAATAAAATCGTATCAACGCGTCATCGGGTTTAAACTTTCATCGATTTATCAATGGAGGTATGTGATGCTACGTAATTTCTTTGTCATCTCCAATGCTACTTTGTTATTAACAGATTCCGCGTAGTACCTAGTTATTTATTATTGTTGCGTATTTTCTTCTCATCAAAATAAAGTTTTTAAATGTTTTATACTAAAATATTATTAGATTGTTGAATGATTTATACATTTCTTTCGTAATTTATATCATCATATATTTTAAATTTATTTTATTTGTCGTGCAATTATATACAATTATATTTCCAATTATATTCTTCATAATACTACATATATTTTTTTTATATATTTTTAAATAGAGCTGTGTATTTTATCAGTGAAGTAGCTTTTAAATAGCCGTTTTATAACATAGATTCAATAGAATATGCACTTTACAAACTGCTACTATGTAACAAATAACCACAATATAAAAAAGGTACTAATGTTCTAAAGGCACATATACAATTATTACATTAAATAAATTAATATCTATTTTTAAATGTATGTGTATGTACTTACGTGTTATGTATTTTATAATATTAATAAATATTATATTATAATTTTATCATCATCATCATCTCAGCCAAAAGACGTCCACTGCTGGACAAAGGCCTCCCCCAAGGATCATATAATTTTATACTTATATGTAAATGTGGTATTCGGATTCCCTGTCAGCGAGGCAGGACATTATTAAATATTTTTTAAAAAGCTTTAGGTACACGTTAGGACTATGCCTTCATCTCAACTGATGTTAAGTGATGATAAGCCCTTAGGTGGAAGCGCAGTATTTTAAGTCCTTTGACATACTCTATTCATTCAATCATCAAATTGTGGAAACACAAAATAACAAGCTGCAAACCTACGCATATATTCATCATCATCATCATCATCATCATCTCAGCCAAAAGACGTCCACTGCTGGACAAAGGCCTCCCCCAAGGATCTCCACAACTAATTCATATTTGAATGAAATTACTCTTCTGTGTATTTTGTGCGTATTTTAAAATTTAACTGTATTAGCACTCAAAAAATTCAAAAGCAGTGACAAAATTCAGCGCTTACGTCAGCCTTCCCGGTTGCATAGCGGTCAGTGCTGCCGCCCGGATTGCGGAAAACCCAGGTACGATTCCTGGCTGGGTCGAGGGGTAGGCGTTTAATTTTTTCACTGTATTTTATGATTATTTCACTGTATATTTAATTAAGTTTGTGTGACTGAAAATGTGATACAGAATACATTATTTTAATTTAATTTCCATGATGGGTTCAAAAGGCCGCATTGAGGAATTTGATAACAACATACATTTTTACATTAAATGTCGTACTTTTTTTATAATGCTGTACCATTCTTCATTAGTTTGATACAATTAAATATATATATTTTTAAATGTCACTATTTATCTTTGCAATTATGCAATTTGTAATTTATTTTAATTCAACTATGTGAGCTTTTTAGGAATCTTAAAATATCAGTATTATGAATAGTCAATTAATACCTATTGTACTATTAAAATTGCATTATTTTAAGTAAAGAAAAAAGTTTTACTGCAATTATTAAATTAGTCATCAAAATAATTTGAATTGTCACCTTTCGTTTAAGTCTGAGCTGTGAAATGTGGCTTTTCAAGATATCCTGATCAACTTTAGTCTAATATTTTTTACCATTAAGATATGTATGTAATATATACCTGACAAATCGCAATGAAACCGCTTTTACAACTTGGTTTCATCCTGACATTTCGAACCTTTTGCAGGGTCGTGATCACAGGGAGACTAAGTTGTTAGTCGTCTCCTAATGAAATATTAACTTGCATAAACTCTTTTTATTTTAACGGGTGCATTCCGTTTTACGCAGAAAGAGCTTATCGTATCTTTTAGTCTGGCAGTATGGTGTAAAATAATTGCGAGTAGATCCGTAAAAGTAAACTGTTCGCGTAAACTTCAGTAAACAATAAGTTTACTTAACTTAAACTTAACTTTTTTTAATCAACCTAAAATAGGTACGACTGCGGCACAATCGTTAAAAAGTATTTTTTAACTTTTGCCGATAGTTACTTATCGACTTTGATATTCGTCAAACGTGACATTGCCATAAAGTATTTAGCATTAAACGCAGTCAATATCAATGTTTTGCTACAGTCAGCGGAGCCTTAATTGGGGCAGTTAATTCGATCCTACATGCTTCAATCGCTGGATGAACGAGAAGTGACGTAAATGGCACCACTTGAAGTGTGGTATTGGTATTTCCCCTAATATTTTTAACTTTGATATCGATAGAGGAAAATTGTTTTATACCAGGACAAGTGCGATTGGGTTTTTTGCTTATGTAGATTAATTAGTTGTTAGGCGTTAAATTAATTACATTTTGTGACCTGCGACTAAAACGTGGATCTATCTATCTACTACGATTATGCCGCGGATCGTGCTCAGTGGCGTGCACTTGGAGAGGCTTATGTCCAGCAGTGGACTAATATAGGCTGATGATGATGGTGATGATGAGTTAAACATCAATGACAATCGTGTCAAATCTCAAGCAGTCGAGGCTGCTGCGTCTGCTGCACGGAAGTGTATGCACGAGTTGTAGGTCCCAAGCATAATAACAAATTAAATCCATACTTCTGCAATTACAATTCTAGCATTAAAGACAGTACGGATGTTTGTTTATTCTTCAATCACGCCGAAACAGCTAGACGGATTTTGATGAAATAAAATAAATAAAAAAGCACAACATACTTTATTATCGTGGAAAAAGTAATTCCTTCCTGATTCCACGATCAAATTCGGCGCAGGTGAAGCCGCTGGAAACAATGCTAGTATATTTATAAAACGCACACAACGTGCGATTTTCAATTAAAGATAACAGTTTCATTTTCTAGTCTTTACTATGTACACACGGCGGCAGATCAACCTACCCAAATCTGTCAAATTTCTACAATCAATTTTGAACTTTATTGTTTGGTTATAAGGATCAATATTAATTGGAGAAATTTGACAGAATTGGGTAGGTTGATCTGCCGCCGACTGTACATATTAGAAACAAAAACCAAATAAAAATGTCAATCAAGTTTAAATACATTTTATAGTCAAGGAACCAGATTCAAAGTTAATTCAAAACGCGCAATAAAATTGATCAAACAATTTTGGCTAAATGTGCTTAAATAGAAATATGCGTTGATACCTGAGGTTGATACCCATTGACCCAACTACATAAAATAGCTTATTTACAACGTAGTTTAATCAATATTTATTCGATAAAATTATTGGACTCTAGATGGAAAACCGCATTGGGCCCTCATAGCAAATTTAACGGTCCAATCGCCAATGGCAATGCTGTTGTGCTGAGCTCAACAATGCTTCCTTTTTAGGCAGATGATGATAAACTCATACTTTGTTTACAGGGTTCAAGTCCGGAGTGCTGCGCCGACAGCTCGGGGCAGGATGGCCCGTCCGGCACGCCCGCACCACCCCCCGGCCCTCGGTATAAGCTCGCCACCGAGGGCACCCTGAGAGTCTGCTGCTTTCAGCACACAAGGACGGTCGTCGTCAAGATACTCAACACCAAGTTCCTTAGGAGGTGGGAGACGCACGTCCTATGCTTGGAGGAAGACCACATCGTTTCGAAGACGGTAAGCAAAATTCAGTATTTTTGTACCGCTATCTTTTCTTTTTATTAAAAAAATAGGTAAAATACTTCGCCCCTCTTTAGGGTTCCGTACCCAAATGGTAAACATTCCTAAGGCGTTCGATAGGATCTGGCACATAGCGCTTCTCGCGAAGTTACCACCATACGGAATACCCGAGGGACTTTGTAAATGGGTCGCTAGCTTCCTTTGTGGGCGCAGCATTAAGGTCGCTGTCGATGGTTGCTGCTCTGATGTGATGCCCATAAATGCTGGCGTTCCCCAGGGCTCGGTTTTGTCTCCCACGCTGTTTCTGCTGCATATCAATTAGCATTGAGAATATGCATTGCTATTCGGATGAAAATCGACTGAAACTATTATCCAAAGTTGAAAACTCCCTGGAACGGGTCTCGGGATGAGGTGGATCAAATCTGGTTCAGTTCAACCATTCCAAGACACAAGGTGCGTGTGCACCACAAAAAGGGATCCATTTGTCGTAGCACCACAGTTCCAGAACACTCCACTTAACATCTCAAGTAGCATTGGGATCCTTGGTGTTGACATATCCAGTGATGTGCAATTCCGCAAATATCTAGAGAACAAGGCGAAGATGGCATCACAGAAATTAGTAGTTCTTAGGAAAGCGAGACGGTACTTCACGTCTTACCAGCATTTACAGTTGTACAAAACCCATGTTAGACCACACATGGAGTACTGTTCTCACCTTTGGTCCGGGGCTCCTAAATGCCAGCTTGACCCTCTAGAATCTTTGCAGCGACGCGCCATTCGACTGGTCAACGATCCCAAGCTCACAGACCGGTTAGAACCCTTAGCCTTGCGACGTGACATCGGCTCGTTGTGTGTGTTCTACCGCCTGTATAATGGAGAATGCTCTGAGAAACTTTTTAATTTGGTGCCCACTTCCTCGTTTTGTCACCGCTCGCCATAGACAGGACAGGGCACACGCACACTTCCTGTAGCCGCTGTTCTCTCAAATGGTTCGTTTCCAAAGGAACTTTATTCCACGTACTTATATATATTTTGAAACCTGACCATTCATCAGTTAACTTTGTTGTTGACTGTATATGATGTGGATTACATAACATTGTTCGGGTGGTCAGTCTAGATTACAAATGAGTTCTTTTTTATGTGTTAGTAGGCAATTAAGGCAAATAAGATAAAATCACAAATATACCTATATAAATGTACATAAGTAAATAAAGGAACCTACAGCACAAATATATAGAATATTTTTAATAAACAAATCGATACGTAAATACGGATAGAAATGGCCAGTGGAAACAGAAGCTTCTCTCAAGCTATTTTTGGCAATCGAACTTCATTTATGAGTAAACATCAAACACATTTAGGTTAGGTTGGAAATAGAAATTCAGGACACCCTAATAAAAGTGTGTAAGTGAATCATGTGGGTAAGTAGGCAAGGCTAGAGACACCCAGGCCAGGTCATCAGGAGACACGGTTACATGACGCACGAGTTACATACTGACAAGAAGAGTGATGCAAGTAAACAAAATACTGTTGCTTTTTTCCATCCGTAACTGTTTGTATAGCCTACTTTGACGTTTGTACAAATAGCTATTACAAATTTTCCTTTTTTTTATATGTTAAACGTTGATTATTACAGTTTTTATCCTAATTAGGTTTTTTTTCTAAATACAGAAGTGTGTATACAATGTAACGAGATTAAGTCATTACCCACCACAAAGGCCCGATCGCGATTGTCGGATGTTCACGACTACAATTTGGCGACTAAGACTGGGACTATAAACGGGAAGAATAAATTTTTAAGCCGAATTAAAAAATTAAACAAAAAATAGTTTATAAAAAATTTCGAAATCTTACTTTAGTTATATATTTTCATCAACTGTGTGTTATCTATCACAGACTTATTGTACTTTCTACTTTATGTTTTGCGTCATAAGTTTCTGTTAATGTCTTTTCTTTTACAAAAAATATTACAGAAATCAGAAGGACCTACCTAGTTACATTTTTTCGCTTAATGAAGATGTTAACAAATAAAAAACAATGTATGTTATGATGAAACACACAAAATATCGTAGCTCCATTCAAAATGCTTTCACTAACAATTGGATATTTAAATAGCCTGTAATGCTCTATACATCTGTATAAATAAAAATATACGTCAATCCTATTAGTCACCGCACTGTATTATGCGTAATTATAAAGAAATTCCAATAAATCCTATAAGACCAATGACGACAATCATATTTTTTAATTTGAAAATAATTGAATTGTTTTTTTTCTTTTTTACACTTAAAATTTATCATGATTTTTGTTTTGCTATGTGTTTAGAGTGTTTTGCAACCTAACAAAACTTATCCTGTAGGTATTCTATCATTTCATTCTTAAGAATGTTTTAAAGAAAAATCCCAAAATACTCGTAGCATAGTACAGTTTTAATTTGAAATAGGATTCTCTTTATAGAAGTCAATAAGTGCTTTTATCTTTCTTCCTTTTTTGTACTTCATTTGTTTATTTACTGTAACTAGTAGAGTTGTATATTTTTTCAGACCCAGCTTTTTGTTTTTTTCTGTTGTCAACAGACATTTCCTTTCTTTATATCGAATTGGTACTTAATTTGCTTACGATAGCTGTTTTCCAAAATAAATCATATTTTGGAACTTGTTGTAACTATTTCCTCGATCTAAATCATTGTTTCTAGTCATGTTTTTCCGGTTGTGACGTTGAAGCGAACGCAATGCAATTTAAGTTCCTCGAATGGCACTCACGATAACGGCTTATCACCGGCGCGTGGTACAGTCTTACGCTATTATACATGTGAATACGTCGCGCAATTGTTATCAGAACCGGAATTAGTCATACACTAACATAACTAGTTCTAATGGAATATTATTCATCGGCTCCGACTCCCACATTGTAACAGAATTGTGCACAGTACCTTTTAAAGTTGTGAAAAATCATGAAAATGCTTTCCTTTTTATGAACAGTGCCAAATTAATTTAATGAGGCGTCGTAATATTGTCCAAGAAATGTCTTTACAACTTTACTGTTGACAGTTTAAAGCACTAAGCGAACACGGTAGTTAATCTCTTAAAATTAATGAGTTAATCAAAGACAGCTTGACAATAATAAATTGTAGAGAAATTAGATATTTCTAATTGCAATATCTTCATATATAGGCAATTAATAGAACGCAATATTGACGTCATAGTTTGCTATTTCCGTACAGTATCTAGGAAAGAACAACCATATTTTTACAAATATTAAAAAGTTTATATTCTTATAGTCAGAATAAATAGCTAAATGGTTTCTGATTATGTACATATTTTTTACTGGTCGTATTTCTTTGTAAATGCTTTTTTATTAGTTAATAGATAAGTACTTTTTCTTTTCTCTCGTCCTTTCCTATATGAATAAACCTATCACGTCGAGTAATATAAATATCTATATTAATCCATTGATAACGGTATCAATTACACAATAACCGCACCTATAACTGTTTAGACATTTACAAGAAATAAGTATGATTGTGGCAACTGCTCCACACAATAAAGAGAAAATAAAATACTACCACTAGTTTCCAGCTGTAGACTTCAATCACTTATATTTAAAGACGACTGTACCATTGAGACAAGGTCTGATAAGCGTTCTGAAGCATCTCGCTGAGCACCAGGTGTCTAAACATGTCAACAAGAATAAATGTTTAGAGAACTTTATGTTTACAGTTAGTACTTATGTTATAGTGTTTGTACCTCGTCTTTTTTAATTAGAATACTCACCTCGTAGTGATATCTTAAGGAAAATGCCTAAAGGTTCCTCGATTACAATGTACTTATCTAGAAATATGATGATCAGAATGAGTAATTAGTGATTGTGAATTTATCATTTAACCGGAATAAGTGTGGGCCCCGCTTTTTTTTATTTTCACTGCTATTAAAAGCATTGCACTGTATACTCGCGGGTCAGTCGGGGGCAACCCGCAGTACGTTGCAACTGCGCAAGTTGTTGAACTTGCGCAGGGGCTAAGGGTCACAGATAGCAGATACCGAGTACCACCCCACGCCCCACGCCCCACGCGATAGCAACAGCAAGGCTGTTGGGGCACCCCCAAAACTCCCATAAGCCGTGCTGAAGTGAAGTGAGTGCCACCTAGGAATGCTACATTTAATTTGGGAGAACAGATGATACTATTATCCTATATTAGTCCACAGCTGGAAATAGACCCCTTCAAGTGCACGCCATGAGCACGATCCGCGGCTACTCTCATTCAGCTCCAGCCACCTTGCGAAGACCGTCGTTCTACCTAATCTGCGTGCGTCCTAAACTGCGCTGGCTTATATGCAAAGAAAATAGTATATTGGTTGTTATATGGATGGATGTACTACTTATACTAAAAAAAACAACTTAAAACAGAGTGTTTTTTAATACCACATTTTAGAAAACCACTCTATATTATTTTAAGGAAAAAATATAAGTTTTGAAGATCATGTCATACACATTTTAATGTATCTCACATCATTCGAAATGCTTGGTATAATATATTTATCTTTGTTTATTATTTTTCATAAAAATATATCTTTGCGATAAAAAGTGCCAAGCGGAAATGGCAAGCACCCTCTAAAATAAAATAAAACACCTAAAATTATAATAATACTATAACAAACTTGTTTTTTTGCATTTGTGAACAATTATTTTCGTTTTAACTAACGTTAATCAGACTTAATTAACCTCATTCATTAATAACGACTACTATGACGTTTGATATTTAAATTAGACTGCAATTTAATTTTATCTTGAACCCAACGAGGTCAATCAGTGATAAGAGTCTTCGTGCGTCACTGCTACCATATTAATATGAATGCAGTCTTACTATTCTAGCGACAAGTAAAATCTTATACATATATTAAAAGCATAAACCGATTTTTGTCCCAGTGATTATGGGACGATAGCTGCACATAAAAAATCGGTAATGGTCTCATTTTGAAGAGCTCCAGTCGTAGATGTGCAGTAAATAAAGAAACCTGTCATAGGTTTCGAAATTCTTAAAAAATTGTTGAATAAACGCAAACTTTTGCGGGCGACCCACTTGTATTAATTAGTCATTATGTTTTACGTATGCTCATAATGTTTTAAGTATGCTTTTTAAATACTTATTGTTGAATATCGGCACTTTGTTTCACGTATTAGCTTTAACTTATCGTGATTTTGAAAACAAGCATATATAAATTAAATAAAGTAATAATCTTGTAATGCGGTTTTTCTATTTTGTTGGTTAATAAAATTTACCTTTTTCCAAACTTTTGCCAGGGTGCTTTAAATATTTAAAAAAAACTGTTCTGTATTATTGACGAAGTTTCTTATTCTAACAGTTTAAATGTCACTAAAACAAACCGTACCAGTAAAAGTTCGAAACAATTACTAAATTTAGCGTTCCATACTCTAAAACTCCTCTAAAATGTCGTTCCAATCAGATGATGAAGTGTAACAACCAGATCACTCAATCAAAAATACGTGGATGAGTTAACTGATCATTAAATATCTGGACTAAAGCTGTTTTTCCACTAGAGCTGTGCGAGTTAGCTAATGCGCTACGCAGACAGAGCAACTATGATCTCCGTATTGCGGCAACAGGCAACTCGCAACTTGCTGTTTCCATATAACCTAAAGAAACTGCGCAGTCATCTCTTAACCCACTTACTCCTACTGTGTCTTTAACGAAACACCAACTTTAAAAAAATATAAAAGTTTATGTGGGTACTTTGTTCTTTTTTTTGTGTTGGATCTGACAATCAAGATTATACATGGTTATTGTGAAGTAATAACTGTGAGTTACATTTAATATATTTTGTTTGTAATAAGTTTGAATTTTGTGATTATTGCAATGAGTAAATCAAGGTGGGTTGAGATAATATTTTATCGCGATTTGTATTTGTGTAAGAACAGATTATCAATTTTTTATTCCTATATTGTAAGAAAATAAAAAAACAAATTGTTATTTTACAATATTTCATATATTATTTGTCTTTTACTTTAGGTGTTCCGTAAAAGACACGGTAGGAGAATGTACTAGTATCTGCTATACTACCATTCAATATTAGAACATTTTCCAACTGCGTCTTTTTATTATTTAAAAAACACTATTATTTTTTTTATTGCATATTTCTTTAATATTATGTATTTCTTACAAGAATTTTAAAATCCCGCTGTCGTTGAATAAAATTTTTGAAGAGTTGGAGCAAAATGATAAAAATGAGGTTCCAGATACTATAACTAACATGCTGCCAAAAAACTGTAGCGTGGAAGTTACAGATGAAGACTCTGGAGATGAAGACTATGTGTTGCTCCAAAATCTACCTGGGTCCCATCTCAGAGCACCTGCTGAAATTCAACGTGAAGATTCTTCTGATGCTAGTAAGGATGACTGTTTATCTTTAGTACAGCTATCTAAAAGGTCAAAATATTGGTATTTTTAGGACTAGTGTCCGTGGGAAAAAGTGGTTCTTCTCACTAATGAGTCATTGTCTTGATATGGCCACTTATGATGCCTGGCAGTTATACAAGATAAATGGTGGGCAGTTGAATCATTTGAAATATTGGAGGAATGTCGCTATGTCTTCTTGAAATAAACAAGAAAGCTGACAGTCATAGGGATGGAGAGTACACATCACAAAGTAGAGCCACAGCAATGCAGTATACTCATAATGGTCACCTGATAAAATATAGAGAGGTTCGACTGCGTTGTGGTGTCTGTCATAATAGTGCATATGTTTATTGTATGAAATGCGATGTAACATTGCATCCGAAAACATGTTTTGAAGAATATCATATA
The DNA here is from genome assembly GCA_947562085.1 of Eudonia lacustrata. Taxonomy (NCBI): domain Eukaryota; kingdom Metazoa; phylum Arthropoda; class Insecta; order Lepidoptera; family Crambidae; genus Eudonia; species Eudonia lacustrata. The sequence goes on from OX387340.1 coordinate 13,058,480, forward strand.
CAGAAAATAACCATATGTGTATAAAAATACCTAAATAAAACAGTAATAGTTTTATTGTCGTTTTTGTCAATTTATTATGGAGCCGTAATAAATCTGAACAATAAGCTATCATAGTAGCATATTCTCCTACTGTGTCGTTTAAGACACGGCATTTTCCGGCTTTTCTTCAAATGGAATATTTTTTTAATTATTTTTTATGGAATATTTATCATATATTTAATGAGTATATGAAATTTCAAACCAATCTTACAAAAAAAGTTAATTCAGGAGTAAGTGGGTTAATAATAATATTTTATTGACCAAGAAAATACATATAATTATGAGACTTAAAACAATGATATCTAACAATTGTTATAGGACTATATACAAGATCACAGCATCATAAACTAGGCCGAGCCTGTGTCATATATAGATGCTAGTTACTTCCTATGACATTTTTCTATTAATATAGGTAACACACGCATTACATGGAGGAGCTCGATGGCGCAGTGGTTAACGCGCCCGGTCTGCGATTGCCGAGGTTAAGCAACTTTCGCAAAGGCCGGTCATCGGATGGGTGACCAAAAATTTATCATCTCGAGCTCCTCCGTGTTTCGGAAGGCACGTAAAGCCGTTGGTCCCGGCTGCATTAGTAGTCGTTAACAACCACCAATTCGCAGTGGGCCCGCGTGGTGGTTTATGGCCCGTTCTCCCTATCCATCCATAGGGAAGGCTCGTGCCCCAGCAGTGGGGACTTTATGAGCTGATGATGATGATGATGATGATGACGCATTACATAATTTAATAATTAGAAGAAGTTACTCCTCATTTGAGAACACTAAGGGAAAAAAACAATTATATACTCGTAAAAACCGAACTAACATAAAAAATAACTGCAAAGAAAAAAAAACTGAAAAGAAAAAAAACAAGCTCTACACGGTAAAAACAGATTATTTAAAACAAGACAAATTTATTCCAGTGAAAGCAAGTTTATTAAATTCAACAAAATGATTCACTCATATATACCGAAAATAATATTTTCTCAAATATAAATTTAACATAATCTTGGATATATTACTTTAGAATGAGTTTAGTTTTGTTTGTTTCGATTAAATATTTTATTTTCTATTCAAATTATTATTTTCTTGAATCCACATATTTACTTTCTTTAATTGAATCCTTGCCTTTGTTGACACAATAGGTGGAAGTATTATTCCAAGATTAGATGCAATTTATAATAAGTTAATAATAATTTGGAATAAGTAAATATATTCTTGGAATGAAAAAATGGTTTTTCTTTATTTAATTCTATAAATTCTCAAACTAAATGAATGTTGTTTTTTATTAAAGAAAATGTGTTTTTCTTTTAACTACAATAAAGCCTTCTCCCAATAACTGTTGTAATTTATATCAAATCAACTCTATTTCTTGTTTTAAGATAATACTACTGTTTTCTCTGAAGACGTTAATGTTTTGAAATAATATGATAAATTCTTCGGTCAAATAGAGAAATGTTGTTCTAAATGTTCTAAATGTTCTCTTGCTATGGCACTGGCAAGTTATGTCATACTACCCATGGTATATTAAAAAGACTGAAGGTGCAGGAACACCCTAAATTTCCATATAAAATACTTACAAATTTGATAAAAATCGATAAAAACCTATTCATACAAAGCTATAAAACGTTTTAAATGGAACACTTACAAATACATAGAATAATTGAAAGTCATTATTACAAATTTACTGTTTATTTATAATTTTACTTATACTTAAATTAATTGCATTTTGAACTTTTCATGTCATGTAACTAATAAAAAATATCTATTGATATCTCCGGGAACATTATCTGCTGGTTTTTTCAAACTTTTCAATGAAGCCTTTTCTTTCTGTAGTTATGGCAATCATGTTGTCAACGTCACCAGCAGTCTGTAAATATTTACGTATATTATTCACTAGCTAATTTGACTAAGATATATTAGCACGCACTTGTTTTGCCTATGAACTCAGTAGATAATTGTAATAATGTAAAATAAAATAATACAATACCTACACACCTTAGCAGTTTAGCACTGACAAAATATGCTATCGATAGCTTTTTTGTCGAGAATTTAACTTTCTTCGTGAGCCTTCCTGGTACTTGATGTCCCAACTTCCAATATATTTGTGAGGATCATTTACTGAAATAAAAAGATGACCTTCATTTATAACAAATTAACTACGGCAATATTATTAAAGAGTTGATTTTATAAAAATAATAAACCAAAGATGTGCTAAGCTAGCTGTGAAGCGAGGCATGTGTATGATATCCACCAATAGGATCGTTTGATTTTATGCTATGCTATGAGAATAATAAAATATACTTACAAACGTCACTTCTTTGGTCAAAGAATATTCGATTCTCCCAGGACATTGTAAAGAGTGTCATAGTCAGTCTTCGTTCTTAAAACAAAGCTCTCCATTTTTGTCCACTTCCCCCCATGGCTCTGTATTGTTTTGCAACCATAGCTGCTTGATTACTTTCTGCAAAATAGATATTTTTATTATAAAAAAATATGAGTAATAAAATAGGTAGGCGCAGCACCAGTTAAGAATCCGACTTTTCCGCAAGGGTGACGGGTTCTATTCCGGCATCGGAAAAAAGTGTCTTTTATTTAAACATGCATTTGTTTCAAGTCGGGGTGGATGTGGTGCCTTCGTTGATTCTAATTTTGATAGCACAAGCGCATTAGCTACTTACTTTAGATCAGAGCAATGTATTTGATGCTGTCTCTATCTCTATTCATTTAAAATTACATCCTTTACAATACTTTACATGACTGAAGGACATTAATTTAAACAGTCTTATTCATTACATAATAAAATTAGTTTAGATTACTTCCATCATTAAGAAACAGCACTAACAATGGCTTAAACCTTGGCATAGGTACAACACACAACAACAGGCAATATAAACAGCACATAATCTGATGGATGGATACTAACTGAAATATCAGTAAATATTTTCATTTTAAATACTAGGTTTTGGAAAACAAATTAGGTAGGTACTTACCTATGAAAGTTTTAACAATTTCAAAGGGAACTAGTCACGACTCACGATGGTAGCAGCTCCGTAAGTTCGTTCATTCTAACGTCCTTAGGTAGGTAAGGTACAAACTACTTAGGTAGTTCTAACTGACACACACTTTACACTCGGTGAGTGCACGCGCAAAGCGCGCGCGTCGAAAAGCGGCCGGACTGAATGTAAAAGCCTCATAACAATAATAAATAACTAAAGGTAAAAACTAACAGCGCATCAGTGACCAACCAAACCCAGAAAGCTCAAGACAGTGAATAATGACTCGTGGAACCAGTTCAAAGCATTTTAATCTAAACTACAGGCCAATGTTATTTCGTTCTAGTATTGTATAATTTAAGTCAAAAACATGCTTTATTATATCAAGAGAAATATGTTTAATTAAGATTAATTTAAGATTTCTATTGTATCAAATCGAATTGACATCCTTTAGGTTTAAATAAATATATGCTAATTGCAATAGTTTGATCTTTTTGTAATCACAAATAAGAAGTTGAATTGAAATAACAGGTTAATTCGATTTAACAAAACCATTTTTGTGGATAAAGATATTGTCTTTACTTGAGGTAAAAAAATATATTCTTGCAGTCCAGAAAACTTGAGCGAAAGCAATATTTAGTTGATCCAATAAAATTGCTATTTAGATTCAAGAAAAGTGTTTTTTCAGATTGAATTAAATATTTTTATTTGATTTCAGTATAATAGTTCTAAATGCAAGTAACTTATATCTTAGTTTTAAAAAGTATTCTTTACTTTGACGAAATTTCTGGTTTTGGTTTAAAAAATCGATCACACTTCAATCAAATAATCAAGCAACTCAAATTAAATATATTGGTTTTAAATTTAGAAAATAAAACAAGAAAATATGGGTTTTTGTTTTAAAAAAATCAGATTTTTGATATGATGCAAATATGCTCGAATTGAGCTAATATTGCTAAGAAAATCACATTTCTTGACCAGAGAAATCGTTTTTACCCGTGTACGATCTCAGAATTCCATTTGAGCAATGTTGAATGCAACGTGAAATATTTCCTTGTCCGATACCTATACTTAAATAATAAAATCTATAATAAATGAGTATTTATAAATACATTGAATATTGATAGTTGTTGCAGGCGGGGACAATCACCAACCAACCAAAGAGAGTGCGGGTTTAATTGAGCTAGCCACGGCGGCCGCTTGGTTGATGATTGTCCCCGTCTGCGACAACTATCAATGTTCAATGTGTTTATAAATACTCATTTATTATAGACTCGAAAAACATAACCCTCTTTCTGACCCAGTCGGGTAAAAAACATTAATACGTTACTTATAACATACCTTATCTCTATGTCTACTTGCGATTTTCGATGATTGACTACAGTTTTAAGTTACTGCACTCGATGATAAAATCGGTTTTAAATTGTCGCAACCAGCAACTGTCAAATTTGTACCACTTAGTTATGTCAAGCTGCTGGTTTCCCCAACTGTTAAACACTATTTGCCTTACAAATAAACAAAGAATAAGCTCCGAATAGTTATTCCGTATGTTGTTCCTGTCATGTAAACGTCATTTCAAATTAGAGTAAAAGTGACAATAAACGGAATTACTATTCGAAGCTTATTCTTTGTTTATTTGTAAGACCCTATGAATTTTAAAAGTTTATTTAGACTAACGGCAACTGTTAACTATTGCTGCAACTGGCAACCTTTAACGAAAACTTTAAAAAATTTATAGTTTCTACAATTAAGTTGATAGTTTCTTTAGCTAAATTGATAGCTTCTGCAACTAAAGTGGCTCTGTCTGCGAAGCGCCTAAGAGGTGTGCGAGAAATAAAATCATCAATAAAGGTTAGGTACTCCATTTAACACTGCAAGAAAAAGGTCCTATTCATAATTGTGTATTTTTGAAAAATGAAATGAAAAATATGTATGTGTGTCACAAATACAGGAACTGTATTCACAAAAATAAAACATGAAAATTTTCTATGTGGCACAAAAAGGCTCTCACTCAGCATAATGTCAGGGCATCTAAAAGGCACCCCGACCCTGGTCTTCTATGGACGCAAACGGGACGTGACGTTTTCTCGCGCACCGCTCAGCTACCTCGCCTCTACCGCCAGCTATATTGGTACGTACAATATTTTGACCTTTACATATTCGTGATACGCGGATTACTATAGTATCACGTTTTCACCGATACCCATTAGTTACTTGTAAACGAAACACGCAAATCGTATGAAAGTAAGAAAATACATATGTTTACGCTCACCTGATCTTGTTGCTCATAACAACTCCACTTTGACGTCAGTCGACGTGCGAACTGTCTGCATCCAAAACAGACCACCAGCTCTGCCTGATAACTTTGAAATATTAAAAACTCACGCAGCGCATCTTGTTACAAAGACAAAAGTGGTGTTAAAAAAACAAAGATGACTTAACTAAATAAATGACTCGATGAAATGTAATATTTTTTTATACATACAATGAGCTGAAGACTAATCTTTGTCAAAATAAAATATAACCTATGTCACCCGCAAGGTATGTAGCATGCTATTAAAGAAAGAATTTATGGAACTGGACCAGTCTCAGAATAATAACTAAAGCTATAGAAACCGGACTAAAATAGCAACACTCATTCATCAGTTCGTACTATTTTAACTAATGAACCTAAGTGATGTATTGGAAAGAGATCGATTGTCCTTTTTCTTTCGTTATTTCGAAGGTGTCACCAGATTTGTGACGTCATATTTGAGGTAATGTAGTGAGTGACTTTATAAAGGACTCAAAGTTTTTTTTTGATCACCGATTATCTGATGACCGTTTGACATAACAATACAAAAAATAAAAACTAAGTGTCAACTATTTGTCGCACTCCAACCTCCTTTTCTAGCCATAAGATAGAACGGAACTAAACATAGTTGCACAATTTTTACTTTAGCCAACCTTCTATAGCTTTAGTTATTGTTCTGGGGGACCAGTAGTTTCCACAAACAAACAAGTCCGGAACCTATTAGTTTCCTTGGTAAGTTAGTCAGTGTCAAAATAATTACGGATGACTTCTTACACGAGGCAAAGAGTAGTCGTTTTTGATTATCATAGTGTGAGATCTTTTGGTAAAAAAATGGAACCCAATCCAACTTTTGTGTAATAGTTTACTATCGTATCACTAAGGTGATTAAGCAAGCTTGATTCCCCAATTAATATTCCCAGTAGGTAGATAAACACTCTGAATGTAAGCATATAGACAAGAAAGGCAATAAAGGTTTTAGTGTAAACATACTTCTCGTTGTTTGTTTCATTTATGATTTATCAGTAAGTATTGTTAAATTAATAAAAGAATATATTCATAACGTCTAAAAAGGTATTCAATATTAATAACTGCATCTCTTCCTACCCCTTCAAGGGTACAGCTAAAAGACTGAAAAGCGAAATAGACCCGTGTAGGTATTACAGCATTTTGAAATGGAATGCAATAAAGTCAAACTCCAAAGTTGCAACTTCAAAGATTTTTGTATTGTAAACGGAATAGCTGGAAAACGTTGAAAGGACGATTCAATGCAATAAGGAAATAGGACTTCTTGGTAAAGGGGTAGCCGTCCGTAGCGACTTCTGTGACGCTCTTCTCAGAAATGTAGCATTGTCATCGTATGAAGGCAAAGTTGAAGGAGTTCGCTTTTCCTGTTTCCGTTCCCTACTCTAAAATATAAAGTAACTCTGTTATTTAATTTTATCCTGACCTTTCGAACCCTTTGCAAGGTCTGTGGTCACGGAGAGACTAAGTTGTTCATCACCGCCATCACTAGCTCATTTTATGTCCCCACTGCTAGAGCCCGAGAATTCCCTGTGGATGGAGAAGAATAATATAAATCACCACGCGGCCCAGTAGGCTTAGCCAAAGTAACATTAAGAAAACGATAGCGAAGTTCGAAAACAATAAAATGTATGGGATTGACATAAGCCGCGCTAAATCACGTGGTCAATCTTATATCGCTATCGTTTTCTTAATGTTACTTTGGCTACCGCCACAGGATAGATTGGTGGTTGTTAACGACCAGTCGGGATCAACGGCTTTACGTGCCATCCGAAGCACCGAGGTGCTCGAGAGGATACATTTTTAGTTAGCCCGCGCCGTGCTCCGTCGAGGACAAATCAAATTATAATGGTTTTTAAGAAGACACCTCGATTTATGAACGTTCAAAAAGGCTGATCCTTACTGACGCTAGCATAAGGTCGATAATACGTAGCGCCTGCGACAATAAAGACCGTAAATTAACAATTACCCTAAAAATATTTTAAAAAAAATATTGGTTTTAGTTATGAAAATATGCAGCAATATTGATGTTATCAATATATTTGAGTGGTTTCCAAGCATATGCTTAAATATAAATTATGTAATTTTGTTGTAATTTCAACAATAGTGATTTTTTAGTAGTGTTTTCGAAAATAATTATGATCGAGCCTAACTTATACAATCGTGTATTTGAGCAAGCAAGTTCAAGATAAAAACATGAATTTACCTATCAACATTTCAGATTCGTAAGTCATTAGTCTTAAACTATTCGACGAAAGTTGGTGCATTTTTTCAGTGTGTCGGCTGTCATGTGTCAAAGTGCATATCCGTCCTGCGCCTCACGCAGCGCTGCTCTATGTGCAAGAAACAGCCCGCCTTTCATATTACAGCGAACACGCACACCTATGGGTGTGCTTCGTGGAATACTTTAGGTGTGCTTCGTGGAGTACCTCGACAATAACGTATCCCTTTAAAAAAGCTTATGATCCTAAAAACGTTTTTAAAAAATGCGAAAAGGGATCGACTCTATAGAGTGTCTATTGAGTTTATCCCTGTCAGTCCTACCTGAAACACTATTACCACGATGAACCGTCTGTCCATGTGTCTGCGCCGTGATGACCAGTCCACGTGCGCACGCGCAGCACGCGTCACGCGACCTTTGCCGGCAACTATCCCGCACGCTGTAAATAATACGTAAGCGTACTTACGTCGTTAAGTCATAGTAACATTGGTGTGCCTCGCTTTAACAGCCATGTAATGAACTACCTAATTAAAATGTAATTTTTGCTTTTATATGAATATACTCGCTGACCCGGCAGACTTCTTTGACAGTTTCCATGACAACAAAACAAACAAATCATTTTGTATTAGAAAATTAAATCGTTTTTAGTATTTTCCGTTACTTATTATTTATGTTTCTCACCGTTTAAACCTTCCCTGAACTTCCACAAATATTTCAAAATCAAAATTAGCCAAATCGGTCCAGCCATTTTCGAGTTTTAACGAGACAAACGAACAGTTTTATTGATATTCATTCTCATTTGAAGGTTTCTAAGCTACCGATAAGAAAGGATTTTCCGAAATTCTATCCTTTACCATTTCAAATTTCGAACTCTACGTCCATAAGAGGCCGTGTCCTAAAAGTGCATAACTCCTACATCCAAAAACCGTGACCGCTGCAACATAATATGCTGACGATGTAACATACGTCTCAAGCGACACATCTGCATTGGAGGCTAGCAACAAATTACAACGCCTTTTAGATAAATCGGTAATTACCTCTTTAAGCTTAGAAACCTTCAAATGAGGTACTAATTTAGTACGGTGACTTTCGAGACATTCCAATTTTAAAGAGTATTTAAAAAATATGTATGTATGTTTTTAAGTAAATTCAACCTTTTTTGAATAGAATCGGATTGAGTTTTCAAACATGTGTCAAAATAAAATGTAATTTAAATCAAAAGCAATGGAGTATTGATATTAACTTCATCACCGCCAAAATAACTTTCTACCCCTTTTTAACCCCGTTAGGGGATGAATTTAAATAAAATACGAAACACGTCTTCCATAAATTCTGTTAAAAAAGGTTTATGCAAAATTTTAAGTAGATTGGACCAAGGAATCACGTTGTCCCATACAAACTTTGCCCCCCTTTTTCACCCCCTTACGGGTAGAATTTCGGAAAATCCTTTCTTATCGGATGCCTACGTCATACAAAGAACACACTCTCCAAGTTTCAGGTCTCTACGATCAGCGGTTTAGGCTGTGCGTTGATCCGTCAGTCATGTATAGATAAACACCTCAGTGGCCGAGTACCAAAGCGCGCGGCCGGATACCCGAAGGTCCCGGGTTCAATTCCCAGGTTAGGCAATATGTTCGGATTTTTTGATGCATAGCCTAGGTTTCTGATCAGTGATCGATCACCGACCCGCATTTGGCAAGCGTGGTGATTAAAGCCAATACCCATCAATTGTAGTGTTGACTAGATTTCAATGATGGAGGCCTTTGCCCAGCAGTGGGACATTATATAGGCTATTTACTTTACCATATAAATATAATATGGGTAATATAAATATTACGCAAAGTCACGACCAAATTACAATTTATTTCTGACACTTTGCCAAAATGGCAAAGTCTTTCATTTTTCTCATTCTTTATTTACATAGGGGCTTTTGTCTAGAAGAGACATTATCGCCATCGTCTTATCTATAATAAAATTCATATTACAATTGTAACTACAGGAACGGAGGTACCTAAATCAATGTTGCAAAATAGATGCACCGGGCATCAGATCAGCTAAGTAAGCTGGTTCAGCGAAAATACTCAACAAAGCTATATAACTTTGAAGCAGTAGGTACTAACGCATATCGTCATTGAAACATAGTAGCATTGACGTACGCTATAACAGCAATATAGAAAACTCACCACTTTAAAAACCAATATCAATGCTAAATTGATATTTTTGTATTCTCAAAAGCGACTGCTGACAAACACTTTAACACAAAGATCCGATGTAACGTGTCACGCGAAGGCTGAGCGAAGGCTCTTGGCAGTGAAACAGAAAACTTCAATGAAAAAGGTTAGGTTTGTTTAACAATTAATTCAAAAATAAATCATTTAGATTAAAAAACGTTAAAGAAAACAACTTGTTCTTTATTAGTAAACACTTTTAACGCGTTTTTTAACATATTATTTAGTCTGACGCTTCGAACGTACAGTCGGCGGCAGATCAACCTACCCAAATCTGTCAAATTTCTCCAATGAATATTGATCCTTAAAGCTAAAAGATTAAGTTCAAAATTGATTGTAGACATTTGACAGTTTTGGGTAGGTTGATCTGCCGCCGTGTGTACAAACTTTCATGGTCTCTAATATTTATTTATTCTCGTCAGAGGATGAGAATAAATATTTAGTGACTTACTGGATGTTTTTTGTTGCCTTTGTGTCCAATATATCAGCCCAGTTGCATCACATGCGCCATGATCACGGTTGTAATTCTGTAACTTCATACATTCATGGGCCCAGGAAATCTTCCTGGAGTTGTATGTATAGAAGTGATTAATTCAATATGTCACGTTCCCATAAACTTTAGAAAAGAAAGAAGATATGTTTTTTTTTAACTTTTTTTGTTGGATCAGTACTTTACTCGCTCAACACTGCAGTACCAGCCAGGCTTTCAGAATGACATCGTCCACATCTCTAAGTGGTCAACTACCTCACTACCAGCCCATTTTAAACCCAGTGCGGATTGGTGGCTGTTGCGTGCTTTCCGAAGCACGGAGCTCGAGATGATAAATTTTTGGTCACCCATCCGATGACCGGCCTTTGCAAAAGTAGTGTAACCTTAGCAATTGCAGACCAGGCGCGTTAACCACGTGCCTAACTACCTATGTCGTCCATTTCCTGTCTTGTCTACCTGGATCGTCAACAGTCCATGTGGTCCCATGATGCCGCTAACTCTCTTATGACTTCTACTCTTAGATCGTTCTCTTTCTTGAGCTGTCTACGTAGAGTACAGTGACCATATCGAAGTTAACGAATAGGTGGAAAGATCAGTATATTGAGTTGATTCATCCATTGAGATGCGACATCTAGCCGTGTTAATAATATGCTAGTATAATTAATGACTCCGACATATACATTAAATGCATTATGTTCTTATAACCAAAATAGTAATAATATCTCTTCTGTGTAACATTCGGTCACAGAATTGTTTTTTTTTTATAGCTGACCGAACTTGCGTCAATGGACAATCGCATTTTCAAATCCGACACAATGTTTTATGGGATTGGCAGCGGTATTTTTTTTTATATTTTCCTGGTATATATTCGTAATAGCCAATTTAAATATATTCGTATTATTATTAATTATTAAACCATAATAGCTTAAGTTTTGTTCTGTTACTAAGGTAGGGCATGCTTTTCGTCTTATTGCATCTGTGTTCCCATGTCACTCTTTCATAGAAAAATGTTTGTGTTTTTGAAAATTACTACGATATGTATGCCAATTCCTTAAAAAAGTTGTACGGATAAGCTCCGATAAGTTTTTTTTAAACTTTCGCCAAATAGCATATCTATAAAGTATTGATATTGGTAAACTTAAATATTGCGTTCTTTATAACGATCGCTAGTGATGAGTTACTTTTGACATGGTCGGTACACGGATGAGGCCGTAAAAATAGTTCTCGCTTTCCCTTTGTGCTTGGTAAAGTCGTTGGTCGCTTTTGTTTATTAATATTACATTCTGATTAAAACACTCACCTTTAAATAAGCAATTCTTGTATATTATATGTATATGTATAATCTGAATCTCGGAAACGGCTCCAACGATTTTCATAAAATGTAGTACGCAGGGGGTTTCGGGGGCGAAAAATCGATCTAGCTAAGTTTAACTTTTAGAAAATTACAAAAAAAAATTTAGGTACTATATCTTTATAAGACTATGAATCTAAAAAAACACAATTCATCTAATGCTATAAGTCAAATATAAAACAAAGACCATTGTTAAGGGATTAGCTTTAATTTTATTTCAAAAATAACCCAAATTTGTAAAAAATAAAACAGTAAGTGTAATGTTTGTGTGATGAACCCTTAAAGGGTTCCGTAGCTACAATAAATAAGTCTCAGCCTATATATAGAAATCAATGTTGTGAAACTTATGTGACAAGCAACAAATAAAAATAATAATTAAGTTAACTCCACTAAAAGTAAATAATATTACAACCTCCTTCAAAATAGTAAGAAGACTTACTTTTTTCTTATATGTTTTTTTTTGTATTGCTGCCTGGCCATAATATGGGAACTTCCTGGCGGAAAAGTGAAGAGTCATGTCTACGGTTATGTTAAATTTTCTAAAATTTGTGTTATGTCGAATATTAGTGTGAATTATTAGTAGATTATTAACCGTTAGGTAAGTGTTCCTGAACGTGCATGAGTGTTGGGCAAATGAAACAAAACAGTGCAACGTCACTTTTCAAATTCTTTCAAGAGACTTTCTCAAGGGGTTGGGGTGATATATTATTTATCACTACTCATTACTATTAGCATTCATCATCATCATCATTTAGAAACATAGGAAATATTGTTTATATATATAACTTGTATGAAAAATTACTTTGACACTGGCTAAATGTGCTAATCGCACAAAGCCATCAACTAAAAGGAAAAAAACTTAATATGTGATTACGTCGTAGGTACTAAAAAGTGCATGTTAAAAAAGAAAAAAACAATAACACGCGTTTGCTCTACGGCACGATAATGTTTATAAACGGCCAACATCACAACACGCGATACCCTAAAAAAGTTTGACGTCAATACGAACTCATTTACAAACTAAACTAGGCACAACTCGCATTTTAATTGGATTGTAATATTCTTGTTATACCGACAGCAGCAGCGTTGGAACATTTCGGAAACGTGTTACATGGCGATCCTTAGTTGTGTTACGTTTTTTATATGTAGTTTTTTGTTTTATATTTTTTTTTCACGCAACACAGGACCATAGATTAACCTTAGTCGTTAACGTGTAAAGTAAAGACTAATAAAACAACATAAATAATTACGGTTTTAAAACAATTTCGTTTCATATTTATTTATTTATTTGTTAAAAAATATCGATGTAGATAACCCTTTAGGTATGATATACTGGGGTGTACACACGGCGGCAGATCAACCTACCCAAATCTGTCAAATTTCTCCAATAAATATTGATCCTTATATCCAAACAATAAAGTTCAAAATTGATTGTAGAAATTTGACAGTTTTGGGTAGGTTGATCTGCCGCCGTGTGTACATTACGCCGGTTTTATACGTTTTTCGGAAAACTTCATTGGTTCTAGGTCTTTGTTGCAGATAGTTTAGCTAATAATTTTGGAATCCATATTCCTAATCAGGACTTCAACATTATTGATATATATGTTTGCATAAATTATACGCGGTTACATTTTTGAGTGTTTTGGAATGAATACATGCGTCCCTACATGTAAGCCTAACGTGTCTTATGCGTTATAAAAAAAAAGAGAAGACATGATATTTATAAAAGATGTCTTCATCAAAGCTTATTGTTAATTAAATTATAAAACTATCATTATAATTACTTTTGTAAAATTAAATTATATTTTTTATTGTTAATCAAATTATTATTATCATAATCTTAGCATAATTTTGTGATTTTTGCTGTAGCACTTTTGTATGCATGTAGTTTACACCTATAACTGAGGTGACACATATCAAGCGTCTGATTTATACAATGTTTTTTTTAATGTAATGGTGTTTACTTTGTTGGTGTAACAATAAAAATAAAAAAAATAAAGCTATCGATCGGTTCGGTATCCGGACGTCCTGGGTTCAGTTCTAAGGTCGGGCAAAGTGTGTTTCAGATTTTATGTTGCTGGTTTCTTGGTTAACCAACAAACCGCATTTGGCAAGCGTGGTGTTTAAGCCTAATAGGTTCCCATCAATTGTAGCAATGACTTGATTACAATAATGCAGACCTAAGGCCAGTATTAAGGCAGGGACAGGCTTATTTTTTTCTTTATTTGATGGCTTCGTGCGATTAGCACATTTAGCCAGTGTCAAAGTAATTTTTCTTACAAGTAATATATAAATAAACAATATTTCCTTCCTGATAATGATGGATGATGAATGATAATAGAAATGAGAAATGAGATACCCCCCAACCCGTCGAATATCTCAGTATAGATGTGGGGCTTTACTAAGTCCTCACGCAGACTTCTTGAGAGAATTTGAAAAGTGCCGTTGCACTGTTTTGTTTCATTTGCCAAGGAACGTCAGGGACAGGCTTATTGCTTTACTCTTTATTAAGTACCTGTATAATCCCCAATATAGCAGATAGAGTACCGTGTAACAAACCTGGTGATCATGATTTTGGGCGAGATTTTGAGGTTCTATGTTACTAAGTAAAATTGCAAAGTGGCAATCCTAGGTCCAACTGATACCTAGTGCTGGTCGTCAACCTCATGATTTAAAAAAATCAGAAGTCAAGATGTCATCATGGTTGAACAAAACTAATGATAAAAAGTAAATAAAAGTTTTGGTATGGAAAAATAAATCAACGTAAATATAATTTTGCACGTTATCACGATGTTCTTTGTACTTATAGTTACTTACACGGCTATGTTTCGAGATTACACACCTATAACCAAACATCTTTTATAAAATATAAATAAAAATGAATCGCTAAATGTGTTGCTAATCGCAAAACTCGAGAGCGGCTGAACCGATTTAGCTGATTTCTTGTTTGTTGTGTTTGATGAAGTCTAAGGAAGGTTCTTATGGAGAGAAAAAACGTAAAAAATACGAGGAATATAGTAAAAACAACAATTTTCTTTTCCCATACAGACCACTCTGTCTGTCCCCAGCTGTCAAACATTTGACGTCAATCAAAACAAAACAAAGGCGCGTTAGGATTATCTTTGGTATGCCTTCAAGTTGATTAGAGGTCAGATTTATTTATTTACGCGCTAAGTAATCAAACAAAAAATTTCGTGTAGGTACCAAATGGCATTACAACAATAAAAATATCATCACATTAGATATTACTAAAGTTTTTCAATGTTATTTTATTTGTATTAGACTGCGACAGGTTAATAATTTTTGACAGAACGAAATCTGTCGGAGCAGCTATTAACATAAAAAATCAATGTAACTTTGTTTTAGAGAAATAGGGCAGAACAAGGTCTGCCGGGTCAGCTAGTTTCTAACTAAATTTCAATTAAATTAATGTTCCGATTGAACCCTTATTAATTTGAATGATGCCCTACCGATGCAATAATCCGTTAAATCTAAATTATTATATAGGATATAATAAGTACCTTTATCCATACAATATGAAATGAATAGATTGGTTGTATTACCAATATAAAATAAACGGGTAATTTTAATTAAAAAAAGGTCATTCTGCGTTTTAAGCTTTTTCCTAAATAGAATTTTGGCAGAATTGGACTGGATGGCGATAGCGATCCTGACACTTATTTATTCCGCTCAGCAGTATTGTTTTGCAATGCTATGTTCCTGTTTGAATGGTTCAGATCTAGTGAAGTTATAAACACAATAACTGAAGCTTAAAGGTCCCAAAACACGCTTTTCCTTGGTCTCGACACCGTCTAATAGCCTGAAGTGGTCGCTTCCATCAGGCGAGCCGATTATCGGCGCACAGTATTTTTAACTTAAACTACTTATATCTAAGTATGCAACGTAAGTCCTCCATAATTCATGATCGAATTCAGACTTTCTATGGACACGTGCCGCTGCGAAGTGCTCTGTAAAGCGTCTTGTGGTTCAGGGCAAACAAAAAGAACATACGGCAGATCTCAATTAAACCCGCGCCGCCGGACCGACCATATTAAAGGCTGTACTAGACGGTCCCTTACACCAATGCAATAGATAAGCTAGCAGAGATAGATAAATATCAGCGGATTGTTTAATGGGCCACCAATCTTAGATCCTTTATCGATGGTCATCAACGACCACTCTGCTGATGTTGGCAACACTAGGAAGACGAACCTAAGTGTGCAAAATAATTCAAGTAAAATACGGAACACAAAAAAGTAATACGTTTCTCTACTACACTAAATAAATAACTTCCAAGTCGGCAGCAGTTGTAAGTTCTTGCTGACATCAAGAGATAGTAATGCCAAATATTTGGAATTCCCAATATTTTAAAAGTATTGTATTGTAATTTTGTGTCGAATCTCGATGAATGATACTTACAGGAGTATATGTACAGCTGGTAGCAAATTTAATATGTTGCAATTTTAATGATTTTACAATTTAAAAAAAGCAATTTTTTAAAGACTATACTAGCAATGTTATTAGCATTTCTGTGTCCCAACAGTTACAATTAGAACTGTCAGTGAGTACGAATTTTTGAATAGTCAATCGAGTCAGGGCGCGTATCCACTGCGGCGCATGCTGTGCACGCTTGCTGTGTTTTCATGAAAACAGCCTGAAGCTACGCGTAGCTTAGGATGTGTAGGTCGTAGCCGTGTATAGCATGCGCCGGCACCCGCCGTAGTGGAATCGCGGCTTTAAAGTTAACAAGATGTGGATGAGCTTGTGCAAACAATTTGCCACTAGATGGCGCTGCATCAATCCCAAACAATTGTAAGTAGTTTACTTCAACGCGACCGAATAGTAAAAAAATTACACCTTATGGCTTCTCTGATGGTAGGTGAAGATAGAAGCGCACTTCATCTGGAAGCCCAAGCACACTTTTCAAGAAGAAACATATTAGGTAGGTACAATCGAACCAACTGAATCCTGACCCACCATAAGCTTATTTTGCTAAACCCCTTAAATGCAAGTAGGTCGAAATTCGCTTGAAGAATTATTTCCTTGGTAACGAACTTGTTATCATTTGATTAGACACTGACATTTACTGAGTGCACTGTTAAATAAATCGGACAATATCGACTAAGCTCGTATATGAAAAAGAAGAGATGATGTTACTGTCTTTATCTGTATTACGTAGGTAAGTATAGGAAGTTTTCTACGAACGTAATGGTGCCACTTCACTTGGCCGTATTAAATTTGCTCAACTATTAGTCGCATTTATTTCTCTAGAATATAAAATCAAAAATAATGCAGTCATGTTTGGGCAAATACGGCCAAGTGAAGTGCCAGCATAAACTTTAGATTACAGGTTTCAATCACGTCATTCCTATAAGTATTTTAAGGACAGAAACATGCCATTCTTGGTCTTTCAAGCTATATAAGTAAAAAGAGTAATAAAATTTGTGAAATGAAAAAAAACTTTATTTAATCTTTAACAAAACTAATTTAAATTATAAGATTCAGTATCTAAAACCTAGTGTGTGCACCATGGTTATCGATAACGGCTTGTAATCGGTCACGCATTGACCCTATTAGACGACTGCAAATGTCGCTGTCTCTCAAGTAATCCCAAATTTCGTTACAATGTTGCTCAATTGCTTCCTTTGTTCTCTCGTTTCTGTTATCCCACATTTGGACCATCAAACCCCACAAATTTTCTATTGGGTTGAGGTCTGGGGATCTACTCGGCCATGGAATCAAAGTAACTTCATCATTATGCAGATCAAACCAATTTGAGACTACCCTGGCAGTATGCACTCGACAGTTGTCATGAACGTAGGAAAATACTGGCACATCTTCACGCGGGTAAACTGTTCGCACTGTCGGTAACATAGATTCTTCTAATAGATCGACATACTTCATTGCGTTTTGCCGAGAAGAAATATGGACAAGCTCACCTACTCCTCCGATACCCATCCACGCCCACATATTCGCTGAAATTCGACCGGATAACTGATTAGGCACGACGTGATCTTCTGTGTACCGCGTGTTATCGTAACGCCACAAAGTTAAGCGACCGTGTTGAGAAGATCGAAATGTTTTTTCGTCTGTAAATATAGTGTTAGTCCAGTCGTAGTCTAAATAAGCGTTTGCAAAATTCCTTCTCGCTGTTTTATGATCATCCGTTAAGGCTACTTTCTCAGCATAATGTCTGTAATGCAGTCCAGTGCCGTGCAAATAATTTCTAATAGTTTGTAGACAGACGTCATGTTGTGCCGCAAAATATCGGGTGGGAGTAAAAGGATGTTCTTCGTAATGGTGTTGCATGTCCACTCTTTGTTCGTTCGTGAGTCGGCGAACGCCGTGGTTATGACGTCGTCTGTCCTCGAGGATGCCCTCTTCGGCGTGCCGTCTGATCCAGGTCCTCACTGTATTCCGAGAAATATTCAATTCGCGGGATATTTCTCGTATGCCATAGCCTTCCTCACTTAAGACTACAATCCGAGCTCTTTGTTCTTCTAAATTAGCCATTATTAAAAATTATTAAGCATTTTACTATTTAATTTCTATTTTTTCACATTGACTGACAACTTGACATAATATGACACACTTGTAGAACACCCCATTTTTTAAATTTATTTTTTCCATCATCAAAAAGTTTAGGTTAAATAAGCGAGAACCAGCTCGATATTCAAACAATGACTGTATATGTGTGAAATGTGGTTTTATGGCAATGATAACAAAGGTTAAAATTGCATAGGTCTGCGACCTGTATTGACGTAATTTTATTAGTACCTAAAACGTCGTAAGTGCATTATACGCGATAGATCTTACAAGTTTGAAAGTTTCAAACGAATTATCAGGCAAGTGGGTCATGATTCAGTTGGTTCGATTGTACTTAGTGAGAAGAAATTACTTTATTTTTTTTATTTATTTGATTTACCATCAGCTATTACACTGGAACTTATTCGCTAGGTACATTGCAATGTGGTTATGACAGTATCCATAATCTTAGATTTTGGTACGTTATGTTTAAGGGTTGATAATAATGTTCTTAATTTCAATTGAGTTGTATTAAATACAAAATCCGAGCACTCTGTATATGGTAGCATGTAACCACAATGGAATTCGCATGACGAAACACAAACAAAAAATATACCAACGTACTCATTCTGATTTTTTTGAGATGAGTAAATAGATACAGATGTATTATTTATCTTTCGGTTTCTAATGAAAATACCGTTATCTTGTTCTAATAATAGGTAATTGTAGGTATTTCGACGGTTGCACATAATTGCAGAGCTGTTTTTAATCCCAAGCCATCCCAGAGTGGTAGAGAAGGGATGGTACTACTAGGTATTAGTTGGTTGACCCCCGTCTTATTGTTCATAGCTGTAATACTTATTCAGTGACTGTAAACTAATCTGAGTAAAGGTTGAAACTAAGTTTAGGGTAGAAATAATAAAAGTTTTATTTTTTATTTTCTTTATTTATAACAAACAGCTTACACAATCAAACTTAAATACAAAAAAATATAAGCTAAGTATATTGTATTATTCTGAAGTCCGCACCGCTATAACCACGTGGCATAGTAAAAATATTTATAAACAAAAACTTTACCGAATTATAGTAATATTTTCGATTTTAAACTGAAATCCTCTTAAGAGCGTTTACGCCGCACACTAGCGCCGCCAATGAAAAAAAAAACATATCTAGTAATTAGAGATAGAAAATCAAATTATGCTCAACAAACTATCTGAACGAAGTAATTTAGCATTTTTACGTCACATAATGAACACCTCACATGTTATGGTTTAGTTAAATATGGCGTTATAGTTAAAAGTGGCCGTAACGTCTTATTTAACTAAACCATAACATGTGAGGTGTTCATTAGGTGACGTAAAAATGCTAAATTACTTCATTCAAATAGTTTGTTGAGCATAATTTGATTTTCTATCTCTAATTACTAGATATGATTTTTTTTTCATTAGTGGCGCTAGTGTGCGGCGTAAACGCTCTTAAATTAAATTAAAACTACTAAATTACTTATTGAAAGAGGAATTGTTATTGCTGTTTCTACTACATTACTTAGTTAAACATGCATATTCTGAAAAAGTGTTGCCAAAATTGCCACGAGCGGGGTTAGAACCTACACTTGATAATAAATATTTTCTCAATAAAATTGCAATAAAAAGTTATACATAATATATTAATCAAATCAAATCAAATCATTTATTGCATTCATTCATTATATTCATGTAGAATAAAGGTGGTACTAAGAATATTTTGAAAACTTAAACATGAACCCTGTTAGGATATTGGAATTTTCCTATTAACAATAACTATGTATTAATAAATTTAGTATTTAATTATTTATTTTTATTTCTGAGTATGCTTTTATAAAACCTGTGTTTTCTTGTTTCAGCCCTCTGGTTTACTGGAGCACCCCCTATCGTACAGCTCTATGCAGGAAGTGTACTGCATATCCCGATGGGACTCCGCTAGGAAATACTGTCTCAGGATTGTCATGCCGCATGGATCGCTTCTGCTACAGGTATGCTTTTTTTCACTTAAGCCAGTGTCAAAGTTATTTTTCTTACAAGTAAATAGATATATATAAATAAACAATATTTACTTCGTTACGTAAAACGACGACAGCCAATTGATGACGATGTGAACAATGCTGTCTCATAAATAGTTCATTGGTTTAGTGTTAACAATTTGCTCTTGGAAAAAATACATCAACTGTCATCGAAAGTTGTAGGAGTATGACAAGACCAACGAATCTAAAACTTTGATATAGATAACTTCATGCCTTTGTCTTTAAACCCCTTGCTCAAAAACACGATTGTACAATTTTGGCTCGATCGTAATTCTTTACGAAAACACCTCTAAAAAATCATTAAAGCTATAAATACAATGAAATTACTCAATCTATGTTTTGAAATCACTCAAATATATCAATATTCGTAATTTAGTTGCTGCATATTTTGATAACTAAAACCAGTAATTTTATAAAACAGTTTAGTGTTTACATAGCCTTACTTATTTGCCAACATAGAACTATTGGCGAATTGACTCGCACATTGTCATCTTTGAGTTTCACTAATATAAATCAATGAATAGAAAGAAAGAAAAAGAACGAAAAAAAACATAACAGAACACACGACGACGACGTACAGAAAATAAATTAAACTTTTGGTATGAAAACGAGGAAAACAAATGTATTGTTGTTACTTATTTGTAGTGTTCAAATGCAATAAAACAACCGTCGCGTGTGATAGCTAGTTTATTAGTGTCGTGATATTCGTACATCGATAGGAAAGTACAAGAAATATTAATATAAAAATATCATACTTGCTATCCAACATCATCCTAGCAACATTATAATGAAAAAAGAAAATCTTGTACCTATACATACTGTGCCTATACGTTGACACAATGCCATAAGACCTCCAGTCAGCATGTTTCAGCGGGGCGTAAACATACAAATGTAACAGAAAATACTCGCAATACTAAAAACTGCCTTACAAAACAATATACAAATAAAAACAACAAAACATTGAAGAAAAACACGTTGTAAAATAATAAATAAATGCTACAGAGAGCAATTAGTGACCACAGGCTGCAAATAAAAATGCGATATTAAAATAAGTAGGTACTTGCATGTCAAATGACGCAAATCTATTATGTAGGTACTAGACACTTCATAGGTAGAATGTAAGCTTACCACTGGATATCGAAATTCATGTCGGCGTTTGGTTGAATGGACTTTTGGTAGGAAGATAGAAACTTTTCTATCGCTTGTCGAATAGATCTAATACCTTCAATCTTGATGAGATTAAAAATATTGTGCTTACTTAATTTGTCAAAATGGAGTTTATAAAATTGCATGTAGTTGTTAATAATGTGTCATTAGTAGTATTACAACTAGATATATTTTACAATGCACTTTAATATTTATTTAGCTTTCTCTCAAAGAGGAGTTTACAGTTCTTTCGACGTCCTTTCGACCAAACGTTTACGTTCATTCGATCAATGATAGAAATGTCAATGGTTAGGTATACCAACAAAATTTAACTTGGTCAATTGTTTGTTCGATCAGTAATAGAAAGGCCAAATGTTCTGTCGACCTTATGTTAAACGGCGAAATGAATTTCGATATCCCGTGGTAAACTTATCAAATGTAGGACTTGCGTATTAAGTATTAACAATAACCACAGACACAGTTGAAACAATGCCTTCACTGTATCTGCGGTTTGTCTGCTCTAACTACCTACGAGTATATAGGTGTTGTGCTAGTTTATTAAAAGGAAATTGTTTTTTTTCAATGGATTCATTGAAAATAATGGTCCAAGCGATTAGAGATTATTGATGATTTCATGCTTTGGATTAAGCTCATGGAATATTTGGCTACATGACCGCCAATATATAAGTGGAAACTGTTTAGATTAAGTTATTACCTCTGCACTATAAAATGCTGTTTGTTTCCCAACAAATAAATAAATAAATAGGTAGGTATGTACTCAGAAACAAATATTCGATTGACATTCGAACTTAAGAGCATTAAAAGCATTCGTATGAAAGAGACGACAATATTTTACCCTCAGCAGAACAATAACTAAAGCAGAAATAAATATATATAAATAAAATAAATATAAATGAAGGATGGCTAAAATAAAAATCGTGCAACTATGTTTAGTTCCGTTCTATCTTATGGCTAGAAAAGGAGGTTGGAGTGCGACAAATGGTTGACACTTAGTTTTTATTTTTTGTATTGTTATGTCATTCGGTCATCAGAAAAATAAAATCTCGAGTCCCTTTGCCTGGCCAAAATCAGAAGTACATTGATTTAAAAGCTGACAGTTCATTTCACAAATCTGGTGACACCTTCGAAATAAAGAAAGAAAAGGGACAATCGATCTCTTTCCAATACATCACCTAGGTTCACTAGTTAAAATAGTGCGAACTGATGAATTTGTGTTGCTATTTTAGTCCGGTTTCTATTTTTAGTTATTTTATTCTTTAGTTATTATTCTGAGATTTTACCAGTGTTACCTTTCGTAATTTTATCTATTGTACTGGCAATGGCAACATACTAGGGTAGTGGTAGTAGCACCAGTGTTCGACAGGAACCAGGGCCGGACACTTCTTTTTAATTATTAAAAATAGGGGTCAATAACTGATGTTTTTTTTCTTCTTTTAATTGATGGCTTTGTGCGATTAGCACATTTAGCCAGTGTCAAAGTAATTTGTCTTACAAGTAATACATAAATAAACAATATATAATAAACCAGTAAAAAAAATCAATTAAATTATAATTTATTTTTTGTGACGAAAACTGGTATTGAATACTGGTTCACGTTTTTTTTTTGAGAAAGAGTTTGCTGATTTCCTCAAACGGCATTTTCGCTTCACCGGGCTCGTGCTAGCTAATTGTGGTGGTAGAACGGCAGGATATCCTTGCAGCAGTACGATTTGATTGATGAGTATTGATCCGTCAGTTCATCAGCCTTTTTTTTTGAGAGTTTCCTGATTGCCTTTAACGGCATTTTCAGCTTCACCGGGCTTGTTTGGAGGCGGCGAGAAACTTAAAGGGTTCCTCAAGCCGTGTGAAACGAATCACCTTCGGAGGTTTTCCAGAGGGAACGGCATCACGCACAGTACGTGTCCCGTGCCCTACTAGATTCTCCGAAGGGTTCGGATCAGATGGGACAGCGGAACAGCCCGAGGGCGCCTCTAAAGGCTCGGACCTCGACTCGGGTGACCGGGTCGTGGTGGTGGAGAGAAGCGCCCAGGTACACGTCTGTACCTGGTATAGAGCGCGTGTGAACGGTTCTTCCTATCTTGATCTACGAGTACAGTGTCTTGCGGGCCTAAACTAGTGTGCATTTTAGTGTACCTATTCTTTAAATGTGTAGTGGCATTTAGAGGATCGGACGAGAGTACTGGTGGTACTGGTTTACTGTGTCGGTCACTGATGCTACCACCCTACTACCATAAACAATAGTATGTTACCTACATTCTATGATAGTTAAGTGTTACTAACATAATGGACTTAAATAATAAACTTATTAATGATCGTTTCAGGCTAATGACGTATACACGAGGGACCAGTGGTACCACTCCATCGTGTGGCGGGTAAGTTTCCCGTTTCCTTCCTCCACCGTACAATGTTATCTATCAATAACCAAGAATAATACCACTCCTACTAACCACACTTTGTTTTTATTTACAGAGAAACATCATCCGGTTTCGGAACTTCCTCACTAAGTCTATAAGGAAAGAGGTCGTCCTGAAAGAATTGAAGGTTAGTATCTATATGTATGTATTACTAGCATTTTACCTGCGACTTCGTCCGCATGGATTTACGATTTTAAAAATAAATCTTTTATCAATAAAATATAGCCTATAAAATTTGAGTTAGATACACATTTGGAATCAGAAGAAAAAGGCCTATCTTTTCAAACCCGTTTTTCTCCTAGTTTGCAAAATGTTAGATGTGCCTTTTTTAATTATGACGGCAGTATGTTACCCAGTATATAGCATTATATCAGTGAAACACAACAACAATAAGCAACGAGAGTGAGGTGAAGTGAGGTTAAGCAACTTTCGCATAGGCCGGTCATCGGATGGGTGACCAAAAATTTATCATCTCGAGCTCCTCCGTGCTTCGGAAGGCACGTAAAGCCGTTGGTCCCAGCTGCATTAGCAGTCGTTAACAACCACCAATCCGCACTGGGCCCGCGTGGTGGTTTATGGCCTGTTCTCCATATCCATCCATAGGGAAGGCTCGTGCCCCAACAATGGGGACATAAAATGAGCTGATGATGATATCAGTGAAAGAATATTTGGAATTGGACCAGTAGTTCCAGAGATTAGCCCCGACATACAAACAAACAAAGTCACAAACGTAACCTCTTTATTAATAGTATAGAGTACTATGGAGTATAGATATAGATGAGTTATGAAGGTACCTATTTTTTACCCGACTGCGTCAGAAGGAGGGTTATTAAAAGAACAAAACTTTGCGTGTTATTATTTTTAACCGACTTCAAAAAAGGAGGTTTCTCAATTCTACCGTATATATTTTTTTTATATGTGTGTTCGCGGATAACTTCGTCGTTTATGAACCGATTTTGATGATTCTTTTTTTGTTGGAAAAGAGATATCCCAAAGATGATGGCAACCCAGAGAAATCGAGGGGAGCTTTCGAAAGTCGTAGTGACGACTAGTACGTTTGTTAATTTTTTCATTAAGTATTTTAAAGCACTACTATTTAATGAAGGTCTGAAGTCGATCTGATGATAGAACCGAAAGACAGTCGAGGGAACTGCTCAAAGATTTACAGCAATTAAAGCAAAAAAAAAATTACGGGATGGCAGCAAGGAAGAATTGTTTCTAAAGACTTAAATCATTTGCTGACCTCTATTTCTAATGATTAAAATACAAAAATTTCGATCATTAGCTCCTGTCGAATACTGGTGCCACTGGACCGAGGTTTAACCTTTAGAGATGCCCTCAGGCTTTCTGTTATCGTAATACTAGCGGCCGCTCGCGGTTTCACCCGCGTGGTTCCCGTTCCCGTGGGAATATCTAGATAAAAAGTATCCTATATGTTGTTCCAGGTTATAAACTATCTGTATGCCGAATTTCATCCAAATCCATTCAGTAGTTTTTACGTGAAAGAGTAACAAACATCCATCCATACTTACAAACTTTCGCGTTTATAATATTAGTAGGATATTGTATTTTTACCCGACTTCAAAAAAGCAGGAAGGTTACTCATTAATTATCTAGATAGGTATAGAAACAGGTTTGCATAATGTTGAACCTCATAGAAACCCCTGGTAATTAGTCGTGGTTTGCTCAATCACAATAGTTTGAAGAACCGCCGTTTCACGCCCGCCGCCCATAAAACCCTAAAATTAAAATGATTTCTTTTTATTTTAGAACATGGTGGACTTTGTGATGACAACCCCACTGCAAGACGAAAGCGTCACGCGGGCGCCTATGCAGATACTCACGGATCTACTATCGGAGGTAGGAATATTGTGTTTTGCTAGTATTATTCTTACAAGACAAAATTTTACTAGAAAAAATCAACCAGTGTCAGGAAGTTCGAGTGGGAATCGAACCCACGACCTTTGGATAACCGGTCCGAGGCTCTGACCGCTGAGATACCGAGACTCCGAGACTCCGAGACTCCGAGACTCCAAGACTCCTACATTCTAGAAAAAATCCGCTTCCCTTCCGTAGTCCCATTGGATGTTCCATTGATGGGACAATGGAAAAAATCATTTAACCGTAGACCCGTTTGCTTATGGGACCACGGAAAATAGTTTTTACTCATCGAGGAAGACTCGATAAATTTTTCTAGTACCCACTTTGTGATTTACGCTGCAAGCCAGCGGATTACGTCTAGTTGCAAAAAACCATTTCGAACCGAAATCTGTGACTTAAAACTCGTTTTAAATTTGATAAAACGGTTCAAAATTACCACCACGTCATGTGTAGTACCTAGTTAATAATTATTACACTACGACGTGGATCATGATTGTAATCATTTTAAACAAATTTAAAACGAGTTTTAAGTCACAGGGTCACGGTTTAAAACGGTTTTTTTGCAACTATAATTACGTCACTGAAGTTACTACCCTCATATTTTATCATGTAACCATAAAGTATTATTCATGTTTGCTAGAAATCCTTCAACTTAAAATCATAATAAAGCCAGTATTTATAAGAGATTAGGATTAGAGAAGCTCAATAGTATACATACAAAGTGGTCAAGGGTGCGCCGGGCGTCCGTCCGAAGTGACAAGTGTCATATATTTTATTTGAAATGTCTTCGTCCATATTTATTTGATGCCGCGCGGCCATACTAATTTTGTATGGGGAATTTAAGGTGCTTAATGAAAAATAGTAATTTAACCTTATTACCGCCAACAACTTCTATAGAAGTTCGAGATTTTCGTGCCGTCCACGCCAGCACTTCTATAGAAGTTCTCCTTTGTACCTACTTTATTAAAATACATTTATACGTTGGCGTACAGCGGGACATCGCGTGCAGGATAGTTGGGCGGTGAAAAGGTTAAATAACCGCTTGATAAATCGAAAATGTGAGACGGACGATTTGTAGTTTAGACATTGGTGATTGTTTAGACAAAATCAGAGGTACAATAATTCAAATAAACTACTTATATGAAATCAACTAAACGCCGCCGCTCAACGAAACGTTTTCATGATTTTTGCCCAACTTTAAATGATATTGTACAAAAAACTATAGTGTGTAATGAATTTATGGATCGGACTAATTGTAAACACGTTCCCTTTGATACTAAATATATACTTTGTTTATGTAATACGATAGTATTTTCAATTATATCAACTTAACCGTGACTGCACTGTTGGCTTTTTTTGGTCGGCGCACCCTTAAAATATGAATAGTGCAGCTATTTATTACCTACGTAAGAAAATACTCAAATACCACACAAGTAGAAGAATGTTTTTTTTATATATTTTCGCAATAATAACTGTAAAAGTTATAAAGACAAATTATAAGTTAAAATTCTTATCACATTCAAGGACCATTTTATTAGTGGGCGGCGTATGTAGGACTTGTTGTAATTTTAATAAATAACGCTTGTTCAAAATAATAAAATATATATGTAAAGTCATATTATGGCTATTCCAATCAGGACCATAATAATCTTGGACGCATACTCTAGTCGCATCGCATCTTTAGAAAATGAATAAAAGCCACATTAAGTAGGTCATAAACTGTTTTGTCGCTGTTCAAAATATTACGAACCAAATAAATAATACTAACCAAATCAGATTCAAAACTTTTAATATCTCTCAAGGGTCTCGGTAGCTCAGCGGTCGAAGCATTGGACCGGTACTCCAAGGGTCGTGGGTTCGATTCCTTGAGCATCCTGGTACTGGTTTTTTTTCTAGTAAAATTTGATTTTGTAACTATAAATATAGCATGGAGAATGCAAAATTACAATAATAAAAACTTATAACATAGATACCTACCAAGTAAGTATTGCAAAAATATTATTATTAGTTTTTAATTAACCCAGTTGTTACTACCGATCGTTATAACGAACAAAAATAAAATTTGACAAAGTGAAAATAAAGGTGTCCAATATTAAATAGACAGTACAGACCAAGCCATAAAAAAGGTGGGTGGGTAAATAAAGTTTTAAATAACAAATACTTTTAGGACTTATGTTTTGTTGTCATCATCATCTCAGCCAAAGACGTCCACTGCTGGACAAAGGCCTCCCCCAAGGATATGAGGGGTATTTGCCGTAATCGCCACGCTTGGCAGGCGGGTTGGCGATCGCAGTAGGTTGAGTAACCTCAGAGAGATGCTGCTGCCCGTCCTCTGGTCCCTTAGTCGGCTTTTACGACACCCACAGGAAAAGATGGGGTAGTGCAATTCTTTATCCCCGGCACCACACAGGGTTTTGTTGTACTTTTGCAGTATATGCCATGTAGGTAGTTATGCGCAATACTGACTAAAGATAGAACAAAACAATACGATTCATTAACGACGTCCACGGGCGAAGCTACTGAATGTTGATTGATGTGTGTAAAAACCGCTTTAAAAAAAACAAAAACACTTTTGGTTGTTGAAATGAAACAACTTTTACGGATCGACTCGCGTTTATTTTACACATTAATTATTTAATGTTTATCCTGACGTTTCGAACCCTTTACAGGGTCCGTGGTAACAGGGAGACTGAGGTGTTGGTCGTCTCATAATTAGTTGGTAGCTTGTATACCCTCATTTAAATTTAATCATGTGCGTTCCGCTTTACGAAGAAAGAGCTTACAGTATCTTTTGGTCTGGCACTTTTGGTTGTCTTTAAACGTTTTGTTGCAACAGTAAGTACGAAAGACAAAACAGGACAAAACAACAAACGTTAACGAAAACGAGAATTTGTATGGCAAAATGTTAACTCTACTCTTATGCCGCCAGGAGGCGCTGCTTCAATGCCATAGTAATTTTCGTTTTCGTAAACGTAATCAAATGAATACGGATAGTAAACAAAACTCACACTAGGCACCCTGCTTCCACATTAACACTACAAATGCTATTTGTATGTTTAATATTATTATGGGAGCTCTTGTCATGATTTCATTTTTGCTTGATTGACGTCGGCTCCAAAATCCACTCGCCCGAGCGAGAACAAGCCAACATAAACATCTGTTAGTTTTACTACGTGCCTGCGTGCACGGCAGTTTTTAATAATTGTTTTACTACAAACACAATAGCATAACATACCAACCTATAGAACTTAAAAATCAGTTGTAGGTACCTAACTATTCAAATAAGTGAGTGCTATGCTTGTATTGTCTAATAATATTCAAAATGTAACTTACTTACTCTTTTATTTCCAATTTAATAGATTAGTGGCGATTGCACTATTAGCTAGTGTCAAGTAAAAAAATTGTAAAATATTTTCTTTGTTAAAGAAATGGTTAATGATAAATTATTTTCCCGCTAAACCCGTTAAAACCCCCATTTAAGCATAAGTAAATATATGGGACTTTAATGAGATATAACTCAGAAAAGCGACGATGCACTGTTTTGTATCGTTTGCCAACACTCAATTATGTTTAGTTAAGAACCCTTTACGTTAATAATCCACCATAATTTTACATTAAAAACAGAACTGCGTTCATGACTCCTCACTTTCCCGTCAATAAGGTTGAGTAACTCTTAATCATCTGCTTTCTTCAGAGAAAGGACAGCTCTGAATGGGAGGAATGGGCGGAGCAGGTGACAAGCACCGCGGCCCCGCTGCTAGCGGAGCGGTGCGCGGCGGGCGAGCTATGCGCGCTGCTAGCGCGGCTGTGCCGGCGGAGGCCGCGCGCCGCGCCGCTGCCTGCTCTCGCGCCGCCCGTGCGCCGCGTCCTCACCCGGAACGTCGACTTTGCGAGAGCTCCGAATGCTCGACGGCTGGTCAGAGATTATATTAGGTAAGCTCCACTGAATAAAGCAACTGCGAAATAAATAACCTTAAACTTTACCTACGTGTAATCTAAACAGATTCGATTCCAACGCCTCAGAGAATTTAGTCCGGAACGGGGACACGACTGTGTGATGCAATCCCTTCTAAAAAACCTCTGATCACCCTTTCCAAAATAATTCCAAAACGTGAAGTAAAGTTAATTGGTGTCCCATTTCTGTTTGTGATACCATCAGACTTAATCCATGACTAACCTCAGTCAACATTTTGTAATTGAGCTAAGAGTCTCAACTCAAGCCGTCATGTTTTTGGCAAGATCAGTTTTTCATCATCTTAAAATTATCCACTTAGTTACTTATAATTAAGTTGCACCATTAGAAGTAATAAACTATCTGTACTAACATGCCTAATTAAAAGTTTGATTGATGCGTTCAATGCCAGTTAAAAGTAAACCCTACATAAGAAACCCACAATTTTAAAGTCATAATTAAAGTTTTATATAGACATAGACAGCTACTATTGAGGTCAATGTGAAGGACAAGACCTTTTAAAACGGCTATTAACTGCACCATTTTTAACATTTGGTCCGACAAACACATTACCAAGATGGCCGCCTGACCTGCATAGTATATTAGCCTTACGCCTCGTTTGGTTACAATGCCTCTTCATTAAAGTTGTTTGGTAAATACTTGGAGCCAATCGTCTCGTACGATCAGCTGTGGTGACGTCAGAGCTACAATCACGACTCGAGCACGCATCCTCATTAAGTATCTATCTACAAATGTAGAAGACGCGACGAATGTAGATATTGCCTGCCTACTTGGTGATTTGTAGCTTTGTTTAGTGTAACACAAAATGTGTTAAGCATGCATTGTTATCAATACAGGTTTTAGTTTGTCAGAGGTGATTTAGATTTTACACACACAAGATGTACTTAAGTTTTAGTAACTAAAACAAAAGCAGCTATTGAATAGGATATTAACTGATAACCATAACATCCCGTTGGTATGTTTATGACGTCAATTTGATTAAATGAAAATCGTGGTAGGAACTTCCGAGTCAAGAGTTGGTGCAAAGAGCAAACTGATAACGACGGACTCCTTTAATACACGCACAACACTACACGTTTCCAGAACCCAAACAAGTGACGTCACGCTAATACGTATACAAAACTTTGTGATACTTACACTAGACGTGATACGGCTAAGTATAATGATATTGGATCGAGTTTATTATCATTCCATATAAAGTAAACTCGCTCGTTGCGTTTATGTTTAAAATCTGGTGAGCCACAAACATTTTGTTTTCTAAAGTTTACGCGAACACTACACAAAGATTTGATTGAAAGTCAGAATCTTGGTCTCTTTGAACTTTAAATTAAGCAACATAGACAGATATTTAAAGATAATTTTATAGAATACTAGTGGACCCGGCGGACTTCGTACCGCTTTGAGAGTTTCTATCAAGTGATTAAATTCTCTTTGGTTTCCATGACAACAAAACAAACAAATCATTTTGTATTGGAAAATTAAATTGTCGTTTTTAGTATATTTATAGTGTGATTCCCGTGGGAATATCCGGATAAAAACTATCCTATGTGTTAATCCAGGGTATAAACTATCTGTATGCCGAATTTCATCCAAATCCATCCATCCGTTGCAGCGTGAAGAAGGAACAAATATACACAAACTTTCGCATTTATAATTTATTAGTGTGATTTACAAATACGATTGAGCCCCCGAGTCGGTGAACAAGTCTCGACCTCCGTGATTTGGAAATCACGTCAAACCATTAGCGCTCTTTAAATTAAAACCTACCAACCTTTGGGCCAGGATGATACAGAGACTGAGACCTAAGGATAAGGATACACTTTTGTTTTTGTAGAAAAGCTTGAGCACACTTTCTTATGAATGTGATATTATCATCAGCTTATGGTGATGATAATATCACATTCACATCTACATTATCTGATTGGCCAGTCAGTGCGCTAAGCGCGTACAACTCCACGTTCATAAGCCAATGATGACGTCACAACACATCTAATCCCTTTCTCTGATTGGCCAGTGCACTGAGCGCGCACAACTCCGGCGAAGCCTTGGTCCGTCGCTTCGTAGAGGTGACGCACGGCGGGCGAGCCACCTGCCCGCACCCGCGCGCCGCCCCCAACCTCGCTGCAGTGGCCCTGGCCGCTATAGACGACTACTACAGGAACGCTACCAGCCCGCACGCCTGTGATGACAAGGAGGAGGAGGTGTTGTGCTTCCCCGACATCTTGGAGTACATGTAAGTATTTTATCAGTTTAGTCACCAGAAAAGTCAGACAGTCTGTAATTTTGATGGGTAAAGCTCACGGATCATTGTAGCGAGGAATGCACGCATCTCTCGTCTGCGACGCCTGAGACAGAGTGCTTTGGAAATATTTTTAGTATATATGACTATACTGGTAGAACGAATGTCGCCAGAAAAGCCAGACATTAAATTATAAAGCACTTGTGCTTCAACCAGCCATCAGACCACTAAAGAGAGGGATGCTAGTATTACACGCGACTGCAACAGTGGCAAGGTGTTGTGTTTTGCGCAGACATCTTGTCCAACATACATTTCATAAAAGTCTAGTCTATCTACTAAACTTGAGAAAGCAAACGCAATCTAGTCTTAAGAAATCATTCGCAGCGGTGCTTGACATGCCTTTCAACTTACACCTAAACCTAAAACTTTACTTTCAGGTGCGAATACGAGGACTGGCTAATCGTAGTAGGCGCGGTGCTACAGCCCGTCCCATTTTGCCTTGGTGCTATGAGCTGCCCACGCGTGGCCAAGCGGCTGGGCAAGGTGCTCGCGGCGCTCGCGCACGACCCGCGATGCGGCGCGCACGCGTCCGTGGCCCCGTGCCGCGCCGCGAGGCCGTCGCCGCCATCTTGGCTGCGGGTCGCTGCGCCTTCAGAACCGATATTGGCGTTGCCTAACCAACAGCTGTGCCAGCTTTGGGGAGATATGGTAAGGTGATACTGAACACACAGTGCTTTTATAATGTACGGTAAAGGCCACCTGCAGCCAATAGCATACTCTCTCCAAAATTAAAAAAAAAACTGGACTTTTAGAAGTCTTCGGAATTCTTTTTAGGTTTTGAAACCTGTAAAGGTTCGCTTTCCATAAACCGCGCAACCATAAGGCGTCTCTGTGTGGGAAAACCGTTATGCAGATGTTAGCCACATAAAGATATTCCCTACCTTACTATACGTACTTACTATAAAGCATTAACTCGTCTACATAGTGTTTTTTGTTCTGTTTCAGCTGGGAAGTTTGCTACACTGTTGTTCTAAAAGAAAAAGTTTTCTTCAAAGCATGAGTAAACAACTACCAGATTTTGTTCTAGTCGCATTAAATGAACACGTAAGTTAATTATCCTAATATTTAGCTACAAAAAAAAATAAGTTTATTTTCGTAGCAATGTATCATACATTTTTCTAACGCTTGACTTCAACCTTTCTATAAAATAAATTATTTTTCTTTTTAGCCTGCAGCTTTAGAAGCTTTATGCTTACTACTAGAATGGGAAGTCGTCAGTGGAGAGCAAACCCAGTTAGAAATAATAGCTGCTCTACAAGGCACTGAGCTAGGACAGAAGTATTACAGAGACCTGTGTGAAAGGCAACAAAACCTCCAGAGATTGGTAAGTCACATAATATCCATAGCCCTTAACGTCACTTATCTATTAGCTACTACGAGGATTCAAAGTTGCATTTTTGTTAGGAACTAAACCTGGAACCAACAACTTAAGGGTGCGCCGACCAAAAAATGCCAAAAATGCAGTTACGGTTAAGTAGATATAATTGAAAATACTATCGTATTAAATGAACAAAATATATATTTAGTATCATAGGGAACGTGTTTACAATTTGCTACAAAAGTTTATCACTTCTCACCTTTCAGCAGTGAAGTCAGCTGCAATAAACCTGGCAATATCTTTGAGGGTGATGAGCCTGAAGTATTTTAGTATCCAATTCTTTCCCAGTCATCGGGCTAGGCTAGTTCTAATGATAAAATACTGCTGTGACTCTCTTATCGCAGCAGCATTGTAGCCCTGCTGCGTTTGGGTTTTAAGAATACTATACTCAGCAAAGTTACATAGAGCCATATAAACAGATGCTTTCAAGGTCATGCTCGCGTCAGACTGTTTTGCAAAAGTCCATGGGCTTCGGTGGCCGCTTTCTATTAAGAGGGCCGTATCAATATCATAAAGCAAGAGCATACGGCCCGTAGTCTCTTTACTACATCATCATCGTCCCCACTGCTGAGGCAAGAGCCTTCCCTAAGGGTGGGTTGGGAGAACGGGCCATAAACCATTACGCGGGCCCAGTGCGGATTGGCGGTTGTTAACTACTGCTAATGCAGCCGGGACCAAAGGCTTTACGAGCTTCCGAAGCACGGAGATACATTTTTGGTCACCCATCCGTTGACCGGCCTTTGCGAAAGTTGCTTGACCTTAGCAAACGCAGACAAAGCGCCTAACCACAGCGCCATTTAACTCCACTTTCCTTAATAACATAAAAAAAACCAGTTGGTGGGTAATTTTACTGGTTTCTTGCAGCAAGCAGAAGGCGGGCCTCGGCGGCTGGCGCTGCCGGTGCGCGCCACCGACGCGGACGTGGCAGCGTTGTTGGAGGCGGGCGCGCTCGGCAACCTCGAGTGCCTCTCGCTCGCTTTTACCAGCGTCACCAGCGCCTGCGCACACCACCTCATCAAGGTGATTTGGTAGTTGACTGTTAAGTCAATAGATAGATAGACCTTTTAGCAAACTTTCAAAACTATTTGTTTCAAAAGAATTGTATGGGATTGGCAACTTTGACGTCACCATTTTGTTACGTCAATCGAGTGTTTATCAACAACTTTTTAAGTTAGCAATTCAAATGGTCAATTGGTTAATGTTTTAGCGAGAAAAAAACTGGAAATGTTCTGGAATTAATTATTGTTGTTGTCATATCAACATCCCTATTGACATTAACCATCCATCATTAACAACTTACCACGTCGCTGACCGTGTTCGATATTTTAAGCCCGGCGTTCGACAAAGTTTTCGTCGGAAAAAATAACCGATTTTCATTCAAATTTTACGGAATGATAACTAGGAAGCAAACCGTATTCAATTGTTGCTAAAGAATTACCTAATCAGTTGCTGACCCCTATTTTTAATGATAAAAGGAAAAAATATCGATCTCTGATTCCAAATTCTCCTATAGTGTACTTGTAGGATAAAATGTCATATAGAAATCTAATAGACGCTTTCATTAGGACACTGGTCTTATAATAGCATCATCTAAGATTAAATAAATAAATAAATAAATGTTTCCCACTCACACCAACTATCTAACCCCAAGAAAAACTTCCTTAAGAAACTCGAGAAATGGTTAACTAGACAACGGATAAACATACTTAATATACCTAAATACATACTTATTATACATAGTTAGGAAACACCCAGACCCGAAACAATTTAGAAAAAGAGGTATTTCTAAATTGATCCGACCGGGGATCGAACCCGGGACCTCAGAGATGGCGACACCATGAAAACCGGTGTACAAGCCACTCGACCAAGGAGGTCGTCAAATCGATTATTTCCTCTACAGGTACATTCGATCCTATTATTTAGTTTTCTAAACGTTTACATGATGATTTAATAGGATTCATCGTAGACCTGCCTGGCATTCTTATAAGCGCACGTTTTAAAACGATTTAGCAAAGTGTCGCTTATGTTCCTATAAACGCATTTAATTAAACATATTTATTATTTGTTTATTTTATAATAACAAATATACTAACCGCCGCCGTCGGATCAGATCACGTCTTAATATTGCATCCTTATAAAACTACTTAGCCATAGTTAAGAATATTACAGAATATACTATTTTGTCGCCATATTTAAGTTATATGGTTCTTCTAGATAAATACTTACGACAGAAATAACCCCGCATGTCAATATAGTACGGTTATTTTTTAATTAGTACTAATATTATCAGAATACTGTCAGAATTTATACCTATATATCCATTTTTACTTTCTCTTACTTTCGCTAACAAATCACAAAATGGAAACAAGATGGTTGGTGATGATCGAACACTCTAGTAATAGCAATTAATAGGCCACTTATAAGTAGAAGCTTAGGTACCTATAAAAATCTGAGACCATGCTAGTTATATATTTTTATATATTTTTGGCCTATAACATCTAAGATGTATATAGGAGTACAGTCTTATAGGTGAATGAAATAAGACATTGACAAGAGTAAACAATCTTATTAAGAAGGGGGGCAAGGAGATAGGTTTATTATTATCGAACACTTTATAAATAAAATTAATTTCGCAAGATTGTAAGCTTTCTTTACAAAACTATCGAAGACAGAAGTTACATAACTTATGTTAATAAATACTAATGCTTACTTAATACTTATACCCTTTGCAAAAAAATTATATTTTCTTGTCAATCAAAAGACACAGCACTGCACTGTAACAAAAACGGATAAAACCGCTCTAGTTATGGCAT
The DNA here is from genome assembly GCA_947562085.1 of Eudonia lacustrata. Classification (NCBI taxonomy): domain Eukaryota; kingdom Metazoa; phylum Arthropoda; class Insecta; order Lepidoptera; family Crambidae; genus Eudonia; species Eudonia lacustrata. The sequence continues at coordinate 13,094,624 of OX387340.1, forward strand.
CACGCTGATCACTATAAACGCGCCATATCGTTACAGGATCAATCCCGCTTATTCAGTGCTACGTTTGGTTCTGTATAGGACAATTTGTCTCAAGAGCGCCCAATGGGTAATTATAAAATCGAATTGCACTCTACCAAACCATAACAAAACGACTATAGGATAAAATAGTCCTATGAACTGTGCCCAAATGACGTTTTGTAGACGTTTTCAGGATTTCTATAGGAGTAAAAATTACATGCTCCTAGGATATTTACATGACCATTTTTTGCTACTTGGACTGTCACTGGCACAAAATAAGAGTCCGTGGCCGTAAGAGGTTGTCTGTGTGCGTTGCTGGAGCGTTTGTATGAAACCTGCAGTCGCCTTATTTTGTGTCACTGGCACCACTCACTGCCCATGTCATCATAAGCGTGATGTATTAATTCGTGTATGTCTTTCCCAGCTACCCTCGCTGCGGTACCTGAACCTGTGGGCCACGAAGTTCGGCGACACCGGCGTGCAGCTCATTGCTGAGCACCTGCCGCGCCTCCAGGTCCTCAACCTGTGCGAGACGCCCGTCTCCGACAAAGGCATCGAAGCTCTTTCAGGTAAAGTTCTTACAGTGATATAGTAAACATGTTCAGTGTTTTTTTACAGACTGTATAATGATCATCATCATCAGCTAATTTTATGTCCCCTCTGCTGGGGCACGAGCCTTCCCTATGGATGGATAGGGAGAACGGGCCATAAACCACCACGCGGGCCCAGTGCGGATTGATGTTAACGACTGCTAATGAAGCACAAGCTGCTAAGGAACAACGGCGGGTTACCCCGCGTTATATTGTACACTTTTACCCTTTATTGTTGCAATGCCCTTGCAGGGCCATATTTGGGACTTAATACTGTTTTTAAAAAATCTTTGTACAACGTGATGCAATAAATATCTATGACTATGACTAAGATAAAATTTTACTAGAAAAAATCAACCAGCCTAAGGAAGCTCGAGTGGGAGTCGAACCCACGACCTTTGGATAACCGGTTCAATGCTTTGACCGCTGAGCCACCGAGGCCCCAGAAGACTCGTTGAATTTTTCTAGTAGTTTTTGATTAACGCTGCAAGCCAGCGGTATTACGTCACTATGAAGTTACTATCTACCCTCACAGTTTTTACTCTAAGTATAATATCTAAAGATACGTAATTTGCAACGACTATTTCGTTCGCAGGCTTGTCAAACCTTCGCCGGCTGAACCTAAACAGCACAAAGCTGTCGGCAGAGGCGTTCGACACGCTCCGGCAGCGACTGCCGCAGCTGCAGGAGTTCGACGTGCGCTACACGGAGGCGTGGTGACAGCGGGCGCCGCGCACCGCCTCCGCGCCCAGGCCGCAGCCGGCTTCACGCAGATCTCAACCAGCAACCGCTACTTACAGTGGGCCGTCGCCTTTGCGTGTTGGGAGACATTCCGCTACCATTTAAACATTACGACCTTAGTAGAACCGCTACTAAAGCTGTGGACAATTTAATCGAACGCGGAACAGTTGCGGGGTTCCTCTAAAGCGCGAGCAACATTGAGAGCAAAACGAAGCGCAGATTAATTCGTTTAGCACCGCGTCACTTTATACTTGGGTTCACACCGCGAACAAGACCTAAACGCAGAAGCGACATGAACGAAGCGAAACGAACATATCTCTGTATTACTAAACTCCCAGTGTTGCCTGCGCTTAACGCTGAAATGAGCGTGAAACGCATTCAGTGTTCCGTATAAGGGTTTAAAAGTAAGCCATCGCCAACATAAGCTAGTAAGCATCACTTCAAAAAATATAGTTAAAGGTTTCAGACCAACTAGCGGTTTTGAAACTCACCTCCTCTCTGCACGCTTGCTTCGTTGCGAGCTTTGCACAACTTTGTAAAACCGTGAGACTTCAGTCTTAAAAAGGTGCACTGTACAAAACTGCTGGATTTCAAACAGTTTCACAGTGATGTGGTAAATGTGTTCAGTGTTTTTTTTTTTTTGCCGACTGTATAGTAGCGATAGCGATAAAGGTATGCAGTGTTAACGCAGGACGGAAGATTACCGATGGCATTTGCAGTGCACACTAGCGATAAAGCGACACTCCAGCGAATAATATTGTCATTGTGACATATTTTTTAAAGAGAACCTATCATTATGTCAAAATTATTCAATGAATAAACTTTAACTGACGATTGGGGCGAGTGAAGGAACTGTACACGGTCGAGTCCAATCATATCTTAACAGTATAGGACCCTGTCGCTATATTGTATTAGTGTCTACCATGGAATAAGCGTGATATATGTGATAAGCTAAGTAAATCGACTATAAGTTATGACTCGCCATCACTCTCGAGTAAGCAATGTTCAGTTGGATACAAACAGTGTTTTAGATCGAGACATTCGCTAACCACGCCACGCGATGTCTGGGCATACCTTCAACGCACAATATTATCTAGGCATGGTAAATATAGCTGGATTTGTTTTGTTCCGTTCTAAATAGTAGGCTAGACTGTAAAGCGAATGAATCGTCGAAATGTGATAAAAAAAATAATTTGTCGACGCAATCCCCACCAAGATGATATTTAGAAAAAATACTAATAGAGCAGGACAACTGATGAGTGAAGCAAATAAGGTCAGCCTAGTCACAACATTGGACGGGTGCGACTTTTGAGTTTCGCCGGTAACGTTGATTTTAAAAATAGCGAAACTTTTTTTTTTTATTATTCAATGTTTAGTAAAAGTAAAGTAAAGTAAATAGCCTCCATTATTGAAATAAGTCATCACTACAATCGATGGGTATTGGCATATCAACCACGCTTGTCAAATGCGGGTTGGTGACTGCAAACCCGGGCTATGCATCGAAAAATCCGCAACACACTTTGCCCGACCTGGGGATCGAACCCGGGACCTTCGGTTATCGGGCCGAACGCTTTGCCACACGGCCACCGAGGCGTTCAATGTTTACAATTTGTTTATTTAAGCACTAATCGTACGAGAATATTCAGTGTCAAATTGTTATCTGACAATTTAGTCTCCGGCAACTTCGCCTACGAGATGGAAGGAAGCACTCTAAATAAAATTTTGATATCAGGGTTAGAATAGCTACCGACTCAAACATCGCACCCCTGTGGCGGTAGCCAAAGTAACATTGAGAAAACGATATCGAAGTTCGAAAAGAATAAAATGTATGGGATTGACATAAGATTGACCACATGATTTAGCGCGGCTTAAGTCAATCCCATACATTTTATTCTTTTCTAACTTCGCTATCGTTTTCTTAATGTTACTTTGGCTAAGCCTACTGGCCAGAAAAACATGTGACAGGTGTCCTTGCTGTCTTTCTTTTTTAATTGCAATTCTCTAATAGGCTGTTTGCGCAGGTACTTAAAAAACATAAGAATATAAATAAACATAAACAAGAGATCGTTAAATGAAATATGAGCAAGTCATAACAAAATAATGTACCTACATTCCCATGTAATATTTTATCATAAAATTTGTACCCTGGTTTAAGTTTTAAAATTAAGTTTAATATTGCTAAACACCTTATGCTAAAAAGCTAGAAAAATCTGTTACATTACCATAGAACAGGCAGGGTTTTATATGTACACAACATGTATAACGGTAAGAGAGACAAGATACAGTTAAACTGTAGTAAAACATAAACAGTAATTAATCTTAATACTGTAATCGCAATTTACTCACACTCTATATATACCCTGAATCAATGTTCGGTAATTATTTTATTAACGTCACATTCACCAGTCTAGCAAATTACTACTATGGTCACTGCTTCTAATAACTATTATGTACCTAATTTATTATTTCCAAATACGAGTAACTTAATAAAATAGTGTAGTTAGATAAGCGAATTAAACTGTACATATAATTATAGATTTAGTTAATTTTACAAAACTACGCTTACAATTATTATAATGTTATGATAGTATTGTATTTATGAAAATTATTATTGTAAGGTTTTATTTTGGGCTGTGAGAAATAGAACCACACTCGACTTGAGCGTATGATACATTGTGGAAAGCTGTGCGCTCTTGAATTTAAAGTTTCACCTATAAAATATGATCATGCGACTGTATTTGATTCGCAGCCGTCGGCACCGACAAACGACCCATTTGTTAAATCGTCATCATTATTCTATAAATAGATGTTAAAGCTGTCAGTGAGAATATCAAGAAACTCTTTAATCTTAATGTACTACCTACCTTTGCATGAACTCTTATCCAAAACATAACGAAATATGAACTATTGATGTATAATGTTGCACTTCTCCCGTTTATACACTAATACCTTTCTTGTTATATTAAGAGCTACATCTTACAACTTTAATAGCGAATAGTGAACCAGCTAATCTGGTCAATGAGTAAGGTTGGGGTTGATGTGTTTAACAACACAGTAGCTATGTGGTATATTCTTGGCGATGCGGTTGATGAGAAACCCCATTAAAGAAATATGTAAGATATGATATGATAAAAAAACGTTTGGATATTGTTAATTAAATTTAAGCTGATTCTTGTATTTCAAATTGAAATTAGTAATGCACAAGTGTATCAATGACTCTGATGAGAACTGAAAAACTAGATTGTCGAAAGAGGTATAAGACTTATCCACTATGTAAAATTAGGAGTTTATAATAAAATATATTTGGAAAAGTTTTTTTACTTTTATTTTTCCTTGAATTACCTATAAAAGTTCTTGTTTTCATTTTAAGCACATTTCACCTGTAAGCCAAAGCTTCAACCGTTGATATCGGGCTTGCACTAACTACATGAAGTCTAGATTTAGCCCTAGGACTGCTTCGAACATTAATCTACATCTATCAACCTTACACAACTGACAAAAGTGCAGCGCTTAGCAAGATCTAGAGCTTAATATAGATTTTAGATTCCCAAGCTGATATCACTAAAAAGTAGGTTTGCAATGCAATGCTTTAGTTAATAAAAAAATACACACGATGAATGATAGGTTTTTTTAATAACTGACTCGGCAAATGACTCCACTCCACCTGATGTTAAGTGGAAACGGAGTCCAGATGCAAGGATAACTGGTGCAGCGCGAAAACAATGCAGCATCAGTCACCCTCACCCTACGGCCTGGTGCTTCTTCACGCCTCGTTTGAAGGACCCCATGTCATAAGAAGGAGGGAAAACGTGTGCCGGTAGACTCACATCCATCCATCTTTTCTTTCCATCTTTTAGAAGTACGACAAAGAAACGAGTCACCAAATTTGTTTGTGCGCGATGGAATGTTCGAGACAGTACAGCGGTGACTCCAGAGATCTCTAAGCAATTGCAGGGGTTCGAGAGTATTAGTGACATCTGCATTGCCGATAATGCATATAGCGCGCCGCTGCAATCTGTCCAAGGCCGATGCCCAAAAGTTAGTATAAAAACAAATACCAATAGAGGTTTCTAAGGAATATATTTGAGTAATTTTCAATTCTATAAAGTGTATGATACATAATTATCTCTTAATTTTAATACAAGTTTTATTTATCTCATCGGAATAATTTTATCCGTTATTTTAAGATATATCTATATACAATCTAATTTTATTACTAAATAGCTTATTTATCCCAACAATAAACTTATTTACGGTGCAAATTTATGGGTTAAAAAAAAGTAAATAAATAGTTATAAAGCATATTTTATCAATCGTGCGAAACACTAGGTATACATTAAAACCAAATACATGTTATTTTAAGTGAACAAGAATGTACAGTAACATCGATGTACTGTGCATACCGGCGATCAAAACATCCATTCACGACAGAGTCACAGGATGTTTTCTGTCGAAACACAAAGTACTACAGTTTTTTATAAATATGACTAAAAATAACAACTAACATAAATACTCTTTATAAACAATTGAATTTCGAAATGTGGCATTCCATTTTCACTACCATTTAACATACCACTAAAATTTACATTAAATTAAAAGAAGGCTAGTTAAATATATAAAATTATATAAATCTACAGGGTTACCAAGGGAAATGTCAATACTGATAAAATTTGCTCATATTACTGTATAAATAATGTCTCCTGCCGCTGCTTCAGAATACCAAATTTGATTCTGGTAAAATCTTTTGGAATGTTGAAATAAAAAGCGAACACTTATATTATTATAATCATCAAATTAATGTTACACACATAGAATAGAGATCATTATTTCCCATAGTAACCTTGTACTCATTTTCGTTTATTTATCATTGAAAATCATTATAACTAAAACACGCTTACAAAATGACTACTTCAGTTTTGTCATTGTTTTATTTAAAAGGAAATCGCTTACACGAGATTAGATGTGAGAAAACCTTTCCTAACAACACTCCTTTCAGACGAAAGAAGATAACAGCACCTTCGTTTAATATTTTAATCATCATAATAAAATAATTCTATTGCACAAAAACTAAATTATCAAAAATGCTCAGATAAGATAGGTAATCTGCCAAAATAGTGTTTAATCTATACGAAAGAACGTCATTAACGAACGACCCGCTTAACTCATGTGATTATTTATATATATTTTTTTTTTTGGAGAGATTGCGGATTGCCTCAAACGGCATTTTCAGCTTCACCGGGCTTTTTTGGGGGCAGCGAGGTACTAAAAGGGCCAAATAGGTCGAGCCGTTCTCAAGTGATGCTCTAACATGCATTGATTTTTATTAATATATATAAAAACGGTTTATTTGCTACCGCTTATGTATTGTTTCATAAACGATATTCTCATTTCAAATTATATAAATAGTTTGTACGCCAAAGGCGTTAATCGCTTGGCCTTGATGACCCAACAAAGACTAAATGTAATCATTCAAAATTATCACCTATTTATCAAACGTCCATCCTGCCTGTTAACTATTCTTCCTAAAATAATAATATGTTTTGTAGGCGCTTGAAACTAATATTGGTTGTTAGTTCCGTGAATGCATTGTCGAATTTAAAAAGTACACAATCAAACTTCAATTGATAAAACTGATCAATATAGATACAAAATTAGTTACTAAAGATTAACAAAGATCTTAGAATAACACTACAAGTACAAAATATTTTAATCTATAGCAATATTATCAGGTTAACGTGTATTACACACTTATTTTCTTTTTGCAATGAATTGAGTCGTGTCCAGATTGGGCGAAACATCAAGAATTCCAATACATTAATGGAAAATAGTAAAACAGCAGGCAAAGAGAATAAAGCTTATCAGTCTTGACGACACGTCATTTCCAACCTTTGGACATTCAGTGTTTAATTATTTTGAAGAAGCGAAAAAGTACTAAGGCCGCAGATTCGAAAATGGACAGAGCGTGCGGCGTTTTGAGCGTGCTGCGCTGTGCTACTAAACGTAAACTTGCCGCGACATGTCTTTGTAACTACATTTACAGCGTGCACTTCTAGTCAGCGGAGAATTGTAGTAAACACGCACGCTGGTTCATTTAAAAAAATTCAATGCATTAAGGCATATTTGATAAGCCGTTTCCGTGTTCCGTGGTGCATATACATTACAATATGTGGTCTACCGTTCCTGCGATGACGCTTGCCCTTTAAAACTTTAGCTATTAATGACAATATAGATGCCACCATAATTTGAACGTTATGCCATTTTAATAAGGTCAAAAATCCGCGACCAGTACTTTGAAAGTTCCAACGACAACTAGTTGATAGCACGCTGCTCGTTAAATAGAAAGCTGGAACCACGCTATTTCGTTCAGAATTTGCGGCCTCAGAGTATACTGAAACTTTTTGAAACAATTAGGGAATGCAAGCAAACATTAAGTTCATCAGGTAACCTTCCATAAGTGTGTAGCACTCATTAAACTATTTATTTGAAAAACAAAAGGATATCAGAAAAATAATTAACAAAAACAACAATAATATGTATATGTATTTATCACTTTACTTACACACAGTTACACAAAAAAGTTATTGTGCAATTTGTGAACATTAGGACGTCCGCTGCGTCAAGCGGGCACACGACGCGGACGCCGGCGCCGGCGCCGGCGAGGCGTGCAGTTTTGTTTTGTTTTTCTGCGTTGTTCATAGGCAGCGCGCCCGACGGGCAACCCGCCTCACGCAGCGCTATGAATTTACACGAAACAGGCACGCCACGCGGACGCGGCGCCGTGCGCCCGCTTGACGCAGCGGACGCTGTTAGATATACGGATTCAAAACCACACTAGACGATTAACACTAGATTTTAAAATAATAGAGGAAATATGTATAAATCCAATTCAATACTTTTAATCCTATCTAGATTAAACCCTCGTTAAAATATACCGTAACATAAATAAGCGAAATACTACGGATCAGCGCGTGTCAATGTAAAAACGTAGCAACTCCAGGTCTATTGCTATTATAATACACATAAATTTTCGTACTAACGTCCTAGTGGCAAATGTGGTATCGACCCGCAGACTTATCAATTTCATAAACTTTCTCCACACCGCTGCCAAAGTTCACCTGATACGCTCAGTGGGCGACAGATTTATTGGATTCCAAAATTTGATTTAACTGGTACTTTATAATCACCCTTTTCTTAAATGAGTGAAAGTGCACGTTACCGCTATTTGGTGAATGCGGCGAAGACCGCCCACATGATTTCACAGGCGTCGGGCCTCATGGCCTCCGCCTCGAAGTCCAGGTCGAGGAGCGCGCGCACTCGCCTCGTGGCCAGCTCGTAATCTTCGTCAGACAGTGGGGCAAAGGCGTTCTCCAAAACGTCCGCCGAATGAGCTAGCATTAAGAGAGCCAACGAACGCTTATCAGCATGCGCCACGTCGGTAATGGAACGTCGCAGGGCCGCTTCTTGAACCTACAACGATAATAAACAATGTGGAAGTACAATCATTTGTTTTGTAAAGTTCACATGCACGTATACTACACATTGAAATGAAACACTTTATATGAACCTTACTTGCGTTTATGTTAAAAATATTATTTTAACTGACGTTTTGAACCATTTGCAGTCTAAAGGGTTTCATTTCGAATACAATGTTTTCAAATCATGTTTCCTTTAATATAGCATGTCTGAACTTAACAGGGAACATGAAATTTCGAAACTAGTAAGTACTGTTAAACAATGAGTTGGTAAATTTCAATAGAGTGTTTCATATTTTGACTTTGTAGTCAAATGAAGTAGTTATTATTTTTGAAATTGTGACATTACAAATGTAATTCGATTATTAATATACTTTACCTAAATCTTATTAAAAGTTTTTATATAAAAAATTGTTTTAAAAAACACTTAAGATATTTACTGAATATTATGTTATATTGTTTGTATTTTTGTTTTGTATTTATTACATAAGTTATCTCTTAAGTTATGTCTAGTTGTGTCTTATAATATTTTAAAAGCCGTTTACATTACCTGTTTCTTTTTAGAACAAGATATTACTTAAAATGTAAGATTGATCGTGACTGGTCGGTGCTAGTTCCGCCATTCGTCAGCTATTATGTGGGAGTATAAAATCAATGGCAGTCCTTTGGTTAGTTTAGTTTCTAAGCCTCGGCCACAAGTGACTTTCAGTTAAGTATTTCGTTTTCATTATATTTATCCTCTTTCTTATTTTGTGTGTGTAATTATGTTTCATACAGGAAATGCCTATCTTACCTCAAACTAATGGAACACAATAATAAACGTCATTTTTCTGGCGACAGACTTATAAAGCACTAACACTAACTAAACTGGGTACAAAAGGTAGGTGAGGTATCACTGGGACACGAACCTGGAACCTCTGGGTCCTCTAGTGGTTTTGCAATTATAGACCACTGAGGTGGTTACTTAGTGCTTATCACAAACTTGATTCTAAGTATTAGCCATTAAATTTGCGTAAAGCATTGTGCTCATGATAAGAAACAGCACTGTGTTCGAAATTGTAGGTATAAGGTAATATAAAACTAATTAAAATGTAGCATTTAAATATTTTAAATTGTAATCTTGGTATTCACAATACTTTTTTATTATCAAAAGCCATTTTTACATTAAAAAAAGTAGTTAATGATAAAGAATATATGTCCCACTGCTGGGGCTCCTGCCCTAGCAGTGATGAAAATGACTTTGCCCGACATGGGCTTTGGACCCGGGACCTTCGGATCGCTTTGCAACTCGGCCACTGAGGCGTTTCTATATAGGGTAGGGGCAGTGTTCGACACTTTAAGCCCAGTGTTCGACAAAGATTTCGTCGCTAAAGAATCACAGATTTTCACTTTTTTTTTTCACTTTCCAATATTTTTGACGATGTAAGGCAGAAAGGAGCTGGGCACTTGCTGAATTCTTGCCGGTTCTTCTCAGTACAAGATCTCCCGCCCAGAGTAGACTTACGAACCGATGGCATAATGACGTTGATAAGAGCTATTTGTAGCCTATACTGAATAAATGATTTTGAATTTTGAATTGCAATTTTATGGGATGCCTGCGAGGAAGCAGGTGGTCTTTGTTGCTAAAGACTAAAGTCAGTTGCTGACCCCTACTTTTAACGATTAAAAGAAAAATGGCAGGAAGTGCTGTCTGGACAAGGGCAGCCAGAGACAGACAGCAGTGGTGAAAGCTGGAGGAGGCCTATGTGTCACAGGACGCACTGTTAAACCAAACAAATGTATGTTTTGAATGTTATATTATATGTACACACGCCTGCACATATGACTACCTCAAACTGTTAAATTTCCTCAATAGGCTTATGACATACGGATTAACATTTATTAAAGAAATTTGTCATGTTTTGTCATTATTAAAAAAAAAGGGTGACTGTCTGGTATCCCAGAGAAGTAGGAGTCAGTGTCGGAAAGTGAGAAGATGGGAGGATGAAATGAAATTGACCCTGGGTCCCCTTTGACTCAAGAGTAGCAGAAGATCAAAGGCGGTGAAGATGTTGGAGGAGGCCTTTGCCGTAAGGCACACCAAGCTGAGACACATATTATGATAGACATAGATTAAAGTTAAAACAGCTTTAGCTAAGAAAGCTTGGAAATAAAAGGCTATTTATTATAAAGAAATTTGTCAGTTTTGGACAGATTGATGTGCTAGCGTCTGTACTATGTACTATGTGTATATATATTTATCAATTTCATTTCATTTTTCAATAATGATTAAAAAACAATCAAATTGTCACTATGTGACAATAATGAATACGCAAACCAAAAATTTATAATTCAAACAAAACTTACCTACATACCCTACAAATGTGTCAATTATAAAGTAATTTAAACCTGTGTATAAATAAAATAATACTCAAGCTGTTGTTATAAAAAATTATATAAATTATATGCAAATTTTGTTGTGATTACAAATTAACAATTTGTTGAAAGTGAGAGGGTTAAATCCAGGTTGTGGAAATTCTTCAACATTTTTCTTTACATACCTTTTTTACTAAACGGCATTTAACAATGTTGTCTGTAAGAGGATGGGTAGTCATATCGAATAACAAAAAGTTCTGTTTCTCTGTAGTCAGGACTCCTTTCTCAACCAGATTTTTTGCCAGTCTCTCTCTAACATTTTTTAGTTGATATTTTAGTTTCATAGGATTCCATGTTTCCCCTAAAAATTAAAAGGTTTTCAACAAAAATGTTTTTTATAGAATAACAGCTACCTATGTTTCTAAAGTTTATGGAAACACTACACATTGAAATGAAACAACTATTACAGATACTCCATTTTTTATACATTTCAAACATCAATAAATACATGTGAGTAGATCCGTAAAAGTTGTTTCAGTTCAATGTGTAGTCTTAATATTCAAAGTGTAGTATTATTATGTAGTTTTACACAAACCGCTTAGATATTCTATCCAGCTTTGAACAGATTCTGGGGGGTCAGTATCTTTCATGTGTTTTAAGGCCTCATCTAATAGCACGTCACCAGTAGGAGTATCTAAAACAAAAAGTTACGTAAATTAACATTTCATCAATAACATCAAATGTTCACATTATCATACAATATCTCACTATCAGTGTATGATAACCAGATATGTTTAATTGTCACTACTTATGTGAGTCATGAATGTGTATAACCTGTGACCAACCGCAACATCAACTGATGCATTATTTACTTACATAGTAGGTATAATAATATAACATAATTGATGTTGTGGCCAAAATAGTTGTGCAGGAAATAATGCATCAATATTGATGTCATGGTCAGTCAGAGGTTAACACTGCTCTTACTTCTCTCTTTGCCCTATTATGTCGACAACTACGTCATCAACATCCAATCTTAATATTTGGCTGCCTTTGGCTTATAAGGTAAAAGTAGATAGTGTTAGTTGATTAATTTCAGCGAGTTGGATTGAGCCACGATAGCATAGTTGGTAGTGCACCTGACCCAGCATGTCATGGGGTGCGGGTTCGAATCCCGTTTGTGGATTTTTTTCAACACTTTTTTCAAAATCGCATTAAAGTTTACTTAATGTACAGATGATGTAATTTAAAAAAATACTTGTAAATCGACCCTCTAGAATATCATAAACTTCCCTGCATATCCTCAGTATTGTATTTCATCTGTGAAATATGTCAACAGACCACTAACTAAGAGTAGTACAGAGTGCTAATATTGTACAATGCTATTTTGAATAATAACAACTGTTTCTGTTACAGACTGTTACTATACTGTTTACATAGATAAAGCAATAGCATGAACCTCAATACCTTATTAAAAGCATATCAAATGTCTGAAAACCTATTTGTGAAATTATTATAATATATAGTTTTGTAACTTTGATTGGAGCTAAATCAGAAACGTATCCATAGCTTTAATAGATTTTGATCAAAGGTGTTAGATCTACAATGGCTCAATCGTAATGATTCTACTTAGAAATACAGTTGTCATTAACTGTAAACAAGAAATGTTATAAAACTCTTTGTTTCACCTAAATAAATTGTAATAAAACAAAAACATTTTATAAATAAATTACTTGTAAGTTTGTTAGATTTTAACCACTTTCAATAACAAACTTTGGAAATTAGAATAAACTCAAAAAATTATTAAAAACATGATGGGATATAGTTTTAGAAGAATTTTATGTCTATGGTTAGTACTGGCTGTTATTTGGTTGAGTTAAAAAGAAGCGATTTCAAATGATAAGAAGTGTTTGTCAAGAATGGAAAAAAAGATTCAGTTGTTAATTTGTCATTGTGTGGTTTTGCATGTTTTTTTGATAAAGATTTATATTGGTTTCATAGCTTTTGGTATTGGAGGTTTTGATATATTGTATGTTTTATGATGAAAAATACAAGCAACAAGTAAAATGTTAAATCAGGAGTTTTAATTTTTACGGATCCCAAAGGCACAAAGGAATTTTCGAGATGATGTTTAAGATAAATTCCCAATAAAACAGAACTTATAAAATTAAGAATTGTGCTAGAGCAATAGAGCATCAAATCATATTGCAGGTAACTATTAGAAAAAGATTTTGGGTATTTGCAAAAAGGTTTATACGGTTTTTAGGTTGACAATGGTACAAGTCTATTACAAAAGTTCTGGAAGTTTGTTATTGGTAAAGTAAAGAGCTTTTAATGTTTTAATTATTAGGTTATAGCTAAGATAACACTCGATTACTTATCACATTAGCAGTTATATTCCAGTTAATGGGAAGGTAATCTTACCTGACTTTACTATTACTTTCCTAGACAGCAATCCTTTCCTCCTCATGCCAGCTCTCTCCAATTCTACGCGACCTCGTAACCCGAGCTCGATTAATATACAGCCTCTCAAACCACTCGATATGCAATCGTTCCAAAATGATGTATAACCCTGAAATGATTCTCAATGTTGATACAAGTCACGACTTCATTACCTTCAAGCACTTGTTAACGCAAACAATACCTCTTTGTCCTTTAATCCTAAAAGTAAGACTTCTTCCATCAGCGTCAATCGAGTTTCCTTTGAATCTCCATCATCATAATTTTTATCATTTTTCTTATCATCGACATCGTGATTTTCCTTCAAAGCTCCGTCCGAATTACTGTCCTTAATTACGTTTCTTCGTTGCACCAACCCTTCAGTTCGGTTCATTTTAACATTAGATTGTGAGAAAACAGCAAATAGATTTTGGAAACTGGGATGTTCTTATTTTTCAGTAATTGTATGGTGAAATTGGTGAATGTATCGTTGACGTTTACTTTACGCGACGTGATGTTGCTGTTGTGTGAAAACATGGCCGACCGACTTATACGTTTCGTTCTACGGTTTTTCACACTATTTTAACACTATTTTAACGTTCCAATATTTAACAAAATATAAAAATACCTAGAAGCGTGTTTGTCTTCCTTCACGTCGTCGGTGTCCGTTAAGCTGGCGTACACGTGGTCTAATTCACGTTTGTTGTTATGCCTTCTTTGAGTGCGTAAGTAGTCCGTAATTACTGCAAACAAAAAATATTTAGTGCCTCCTTAAGTAATATCATTAAAGTAATATCCTCCTTAGTATAAGAAATAAAGACCTTTTTTAGTGTGTACGCTGGCATTATGATCAAGCTAGCGTACACGTGATCGTTCTCGAAAACTACATATACTAAAGCATTGAAATTAACACACACATATAGTGTATTATTATTAGTGCCCCCGCTCTGCAAAATTTCTTAAGGATTCCTCTTAAAGGAACGGAGATATTGAACAAGACTTGTGAATGACATTTCGAGCTGGCAGCTCGAAATGTCATACATATACAGCGTACCCATATTAGTGCTTACAGAAAGCGTACTTCTGTTTTTATAATTGTTACCACTACAACGTCCCTAGACGGGCTGTACTTAGAAGCACGCGCAAAATATCGTCCTTTCATGTAAATGTTGTAAAACCAATAAGGGTAAGCGAGCTCCGATGAATTGATTGCTGTCTGATTTCAACATGAACTTCAATGAACTCGATTTTTCCCAGAGTCCTTTAAAATTTAAAAGGCTTGATGTAGGATATTCTGCTCGCCTAAGTTTAGTCACGTTATCATACATGCATGTTTTTGTTTTTTTCTCTTTTAAATGTATTTTGTTTTATGAAGTTAATAATATTTGCGTCTCTACAGTTAAGTTAACCATGGCATTTACATTATATTACAAACTATCTATGTATTTTACCTCGCACCTAAGTTCATTTTAGTCTGTATACCTACACGTGGATTACGTGGTGGTATGTGTTACCATTTATAGTACATAAGTCTATTGATAAGCCAATTTATGTAACACATCTGTTTGTAATCCCTAAAATAAATAAATAAATCGTAATATGTATTATTAGTGCTTGAAATTCTGACTCTGAATTAGTTTATGTGAATTCGCAGTGGAACTATGTAAAAAAAATCAAGTTGGCGACTAAAAAAGGTCTTTCTTTCTTATACTAAGGAGGCACTAATTATTTTGTTTGCAGTAATTACGCACTAATTACGCATTAAAAGAGGGCATAACAACAAACTTGAATTAGACACAGTCTGTGGATTAGACCATGTGTACCTACCTACGCCAGCTTAACGGACACTTCCTTCGCCGCACTATGAGTAGTAGACTAGTGAGACTGCACTACCAAAAATAATTTAAACGATGGCTAATGTTAGACAATTCTTAAAACAGATGCTGTTATCTTTTAGCTAGTACTTTAGATAGAGACACAATATTATTTTAAATACTTAATTAGCCATTGTTTAACTTTAAACAATGTTTTGTAATATACAAGGTTTTTAGTTTACGAGCGGGCGTCAACCGCAATGGAATGCAATGGAAAGACTTTTCAATCTGAGGGTCTTTTGATTTTAATTGTAAATAATAACAGCGGTTGATATCACTCTTTTGTGTGATTTCGATGTTTTTTGTCTTTAAAATCTAACTTAACGTTTGGCTGTATGGAGTTGAGAAGTTGTTCTAATTGTTTTTAAAATAATGAAAGTAAATTAAAATTCTTTAGTCTTCTTTTTAATATTTTGTTAGATGGCGTTAAATTAAATTTCGATAAAATATAATAAAATACTGATTTTATTTTATTTTGTCTCTAGTGTTGTAAAGAACTCGAGTCTCGACTCAATTTTACAAGAGCTTCAGTCCTTTCACAAGGACTCAAGCGCCAAAATTGAACTTGAGTTTTAAAAAGAGCTCGAGTCTTACAAAGAGCTCGAGTCATAAAAGAGCTCGAGTCTTCTTCAAACTGTTCTTCGAAGTGCTGTGTAGGTATAAGATAGGTAGTGATTCATTTAGAATACACTTTTTACGCGGCAAGTCGCACTCGAGTTCTTTTCCATTTTGGAGTCTTCCTTTTTAAAGCAGGCAATAAAAGGTTACTTTTGTGAGATATAAATGTTAGTTTGCCTAGTTTCACCGATTCCGAATAGGTTCATTCGATTAAGTATTTAAAAATTAAGAAATTATTCTTTAAATATTTATTTGAAATACTTAATTTTTTAAAAAAACTTAATTTTATAATAGGGAGTTAAGGAAATTCTGCATAACTGACGGATGAATTAAAATATTATTTACTATAATGTTACTTTTATTTCAAAAATAGTAGTCATCTTAAAAAAATCTGACGTACTATAAATCTCTCCTATGTCTTGCTGGACAACTGAAAAACAAAAATCAATATGTCATAAAATGGTGTTTTTTTGAGACGCAAGTGATATTATTTCCCATCCTTGTTCTACTAACTACATTCCGTATAAATGAGCAGGATAGGCATAGTATTCACGTAACTGTCGAAGCATAAAGACGTAAGGGAAAAAGCGACTGGTAGCCGGACAGCGACAGTTAGGCTATTTTAAAAGCGACCGGCAGCCTGTCGTTCGACAGTGGAGGGGAAAACGACTCGAGCGCTAAAGAAGACTCGAGTCTCATGTTGCGATCAAGAGCTCAATATGGACTTGAGTTCTCTAGTCTTGGAGTCTTATTGTTAGGAGTCGAGTCATGTAATTTGTCAGCCGAGCTCAAAATTTAGGAATCAAAGACTCGAGTTTTTTACAACTCTAGTCTTGCCACGGCTTGAATTAAAGTCATGCAAGAGCCAGTGTCTATTCCTTAGCTAGTCTCAATTTAATTTGAAATACTAACTCGATTGAACTTCTTGGTTGATTTTTGTAGCGAAATAGTTATTATCATCCTAAACGCCATTTGACCGACAAACAATTGAATTTCTATTGTGTCTGGGCCCGACGGCGTAAACCTGCTAAGGCGTTGGAAAGTAAGGAACGTGTTGAGGGTAATGAAAACCACCTGGAGAGTAATTACCTATACCGAGAGAGAAATGATATTCGCGTGCAATATTTGCATAATATAAGCTCGCCTGTATTGGAGGAAAAATTGAGCAAGATACGGTGGGACATAGTTGGATTATCTGAACTCCGAAGAAAGAGAGTCTGGATAATCCTCAAGTCTGGTAACTTGCTCTATTTCCGGGAGGGCGAACAACTGTTCTAAGGTGGTGTCGGTTTCATTGTCTATAAGTCCCTCGTGCGTGAACAACGTTGTCGAGACCGGGAGTGTGTCGCCAAGAGTAGTGTAGGTACCTTATACTCAGAATAACTAAACGGTATTCGTTGAAGGTCATACAGCTCCTACTACGACACGCCCTGGCGATGAGGTGGAGGCTACGTATGAGGACATCTCTAGAGCCAGACAAAACCCCAAAACTCATTACACCGTTGTCATGGGAGATTTTAATGCAAAACTAGGCAAACAAAGCGGCGGCGATGAGATGAGAGTGGGACGATTTGGGATTGGTAATCGGAACTCCCGGGGCGTTGGCCCCGCTGGCGGACTTTCTGGAAAAGGAGAGCCTCTTTATGATGAATTCCTTTTTCAGGAAGGCTGAACACCGCAAGTGGACCTGGATGACTCCCGATGGTGCAACAAAAAACGAGATTGACTTTATTATGTCGACGAGGAAGCAAATATTCAATTATGTCACTGTGATCAATGCGTTTTAAACTAGCAGCGATCACCGATTGGTAAGAGGCACATAGAATATCAACGTTAAGCTGGAAAGACGTCGATTGATAAGGTCTACGCTCCGTTCTGCACCTATCAAAATCCATAACTCGAAAAGCTTTCAGCTCGAATTGCAGAATCGCTTCGAGTGCCTAAATGATTGCGAAAATGTGGACGAATACAACAACAGGTTTGAAGAAACTGTCCAAACGGTTGGGTCCAAGTTTTTTAAAACCCACCGTACAAAAGAAACCAAAAAGTTCTCAGACCATACCCTAAAAGTAATGGAAGAGCGGCGCGCAATGGTTCTGCTTTCCTAAGGTGATGCGTCTCAGTTTCGGCGGCTAAATAGGCAGATCTCGAAGTCTTTGACTCGCGACACGCGCCTATTTAATACTAATCTGGTTAAAGAAGCCATTGAGCGGAACAAAGGCTCAAAAGTGTTCGCAAGAGATCTGGATATTGCGCAGAGCCAGCCAACTGACAAAGCTGAAAATCAATGACAGCAGAACTGTCACGACAAGGTCCGATGTCAATGGAGAGGTCGAGAAGTTCTATGGACAGCTTTACACATCCACTCGGCCACGTGTACAAAGCTTAGCTAAAGACCCTAGAGATATGTTAACTCGGCACTATACTAAAGACATCCCGGACATCAGCCTGTACGAGATTAGTATGGCTCTCAAACAGCTCAAGAACGGCAGGGCACCAGGTGCTGACGGAATTACGGCCGAGCTCTTGAAAGCAGGTGGAAGACCGGTACTCGTAGCTCTTCAGAAGCTGTTTAATTCCGTCATACTAGGGGGCAGAACGCTAGAGGTATGTCACGAAGGTAAGGTGGTACTGTTCTTCAAAAAGGGCGACAAAACCCTGCTGAAGAACTACAGGCCCATTTCACTTCTAAGTCATGTCTACAAGCTATTTTCGAGAGTCATAACGAATTGTCTTGCATGCAGGTTTGATGACTATCGAACAAGCCGGTTTCCGAAAAGGCTTTAGCACCATAGACCATATACATACGTTGCGACAGATCATACAGAAGACCGAAGAATATAACCAGCTTCTTTGCTAAGCGTTTGTGGACTATAAAAAAGCCTTCGATCCGATTGAATCATGGGCCGTGCTACTGTGTCTCCAGCGGTGCTAAATTGACTACCGGTACATCGAAGTGTTTAAGTGTTTGTATGAAAGCGCCACTATGTCAGTCCATCTTCAGGACCAGAGCCCAAAACCTATCCAGTTGCAGCCAGGAGTGATACAGGGAGATGAGATATCTCCAAAACTGTTCACTGCTGCACTGGAAGATGTTTTCAAGCTTCTGGGACTGGAAAGGACCAACGTTGCATCAACGTCAGTGGCGTATACATCACTCACCTTCGATTTGCTGACGATATAGTGGTCAGGAAGACCTCGGCACAAAGCTCGGTGACCTCAACAGAGTCTCTCAATATGTGGGTTTTAAAATGAACATGGAGAAGACAAAAGTTATGTCGAACTTACGTGTCGTACCCACTCCTCTGGAGATTGGGGACTCTGCCCTTGAAGTTGTGGACGATTATTTTTACCTGGGACAAACGGTCCAGCTAGCTAGATCCAACTTCAGCAAAGAGGTCAATCATCGAATCCAATTAGCAGCGTTCGGTAAGCTACGAAATATCTTTTCGTCCGATATACCGCAGTGTCTCAAGACGAAAGTCTTTGACCAGTGTGTGTTGCCAGTGATGACATACGGGACTGAAACGTGGTCGCTCACTATGGGCCTTATCAGAAGGGTCAAGGTCACTCAAAGAGCAATAGAGAGGGCTATGCTCGGGGTTTCTCTGTGTAATCGAATCAGAAATGAGTAGATCCGCAGAAGAACAAAGGTTACCGACATAGCCCGAAGAGTTGCTAAGCTCAAGTGGCAGTGGGCAGGGCACATTGCTCGCAGGACTGATGGCCGCTGGGGCGGAACAGTCCTTGAGTGGCGACCGCGTACCGGAAAGCGCAGTGTGAGCAGACCTACAACAAGGTGGACCGACGATCTGGTGAAAGTCGCGGGAAGCCGCTGGATGCGAGCAGCACAAAACCGGTCGTTGTGGAGATCCTTGGGGGAGGCCTTTGTCCAGCAATGGACGTCTTTCGGCTGAGATGATGATGATGATGATGACTTGTAATTTGTGAGCTATGAGGACTTTGTCATAGCCTTTGCTATAGACGCATTTGCTGCATTTGTGTACTTTATGACCATCACCAGTGACGGAACGGCTAAAGCTGTCAAAGGCTATAAGCCGGTGCGCCCTAATTGTAAACTTATTGGCTATTTAACTATGACGGAACGGCAAGAGCAGACGAAGGCTATAGCCGCGGTGCGTCCTATTTGTATATTTATTGACAATTTACCATTGACGGAACGGCTAGAGCAGGCGAAGGCTATAGCCGGTGCGTCCTATTTGTATATTAATTGACTATTTACTAGTGACGGAACGGCTATAGCAGACGAAGCTTATAGCCAGTGCGTCCTATTTGTATATTTATTGACTATTTACCAGTGACGGAACGGCTAGGGCAGACGAAGGCTTAGCCGGTGCGGTCCTATTTAAATACTTGGTAAATGTTACCAGCGATACGGGGCGGCTATAGCATTTCATATAAAAATGTAGTGTCAAAGTAATGTTAAATATTCGGCCCAAATGTCCGCGAACGTGTTAATCTCTCTTAATCTTTGGCAAATTTCTCTTCTTTCGTTGGTTTTTTCTTCTTTTTTGCCATTGGATCCTGAGAAAAGTAATAAAAATATAAATATTATGTAATGTGTAATACAAGATAGATCCTTTTCATCCTTCAAGAGCTACATTATTGTGTTAGCGTGTAACAAATTCAGGATCGCCAATACGGAATTTGATCGGTTTTGATCGGCTTTTGATTGGGTCTGGAACAAAGGTCTTCTCTCCAAGCTCCCGGCATACGGTCTGCCTGCTCAGTTCTGCAACTTACTCTCTACTCTCTCTACTCTCTCTCGGTCTCACTAAGTTTCCGCATAAGCGTAGAATACGTGTCCTTTCTGATGGATGTACCTCGCGGTCCATGTCAGTGAACCCTGGTGTGCTGCGTGGGGCACAGCACGGAATCTTGAGGGACACCCAGCAGCTGTTTCCCTTTCTGCATATTAATGATATGCAGAAAGGGAATTTTATCCAAACATTTTCCAACACAAAACCGGTCGTTGTGGAGATCCTTGGGGGAGTTAGAAAACAATGTATTAATAAAATGTTTATATAATTTTTAACGCAAATTTTGTTGCGAACAAATTACAAAAACACAAATGTTGAAAAAAATTCCACGAGCAGGATTTGAATCCGCACCCTTCTGACATACCGGGTCAGGTGCTCTTCCAATTGAGCTATCGTGGTTCTAACCAGCCCGCCGAAATTATTCAACACTATTTACTTTTACTTTGAAAGCCAAAACCAACAAATACTAAAGATCAGTTAAGAAGTAGGCAAGTAGGTAAAAATATTATGATCAGATGTTAATGACGGTAGTTGTTGACATTGAATGGACGCCTTTGGCTTTCCATGTAAAAGTAAAAAGTGTTGAACAATTTCGGCGGGCTGGTTAGAACCACGATAGCTCAATTGGAAGAGCACCTGACCCGGTATGTCAGAGGGTTGCGGGTTCAAATCCTGCTCGTGGAAATTTTTTCAACATTTGTGTTTTACAATGTATTAACTCCCCTTATTTGTCACCAGGAGGCGCTGCTTCAATGCCATACAAATTTTCACTTTCGTGTGAATGAAACTCGCACTAAGCCCCCAGCCAGTACAAGTCAACTTGAGGACTTGAGCGAAGCGATGGCTGATTCATACGTCATGCTCGTGAACGGGTGCCGCCTGTGGAGGCTGGTCTGCTCTTGCATACTTATCTTATTTTTAGTATTATTAATTATAGTTTGACTTTGTTTTACCTAAACAATTTTTGACTTTTTACTAGAGTACTGTAGTGGTGCTGTATGACATTGTGGAAATTGAAACCTTTACATAATTATCTGATGTAAATTTGTTAACTTACATTTTTTATTTTGTTTTTTTACATGTTGTAATTGTCTTATATATATTTTTTGTGTTTATTTGTAATGGAAAGTGTTCTGCTATGATAGGGCATTTTCCAATATTTTTGACGCTGTAAGGGAGAAAAGAGCTGGACACTTGCTGAGTTTCTTGCCGGTTCTTCTCAGTACAAGATCTCCCGCCCAGAGTAGATTTACGAACCGATGGCATAATGACATTCACAAGAGCTACTTGTAGCCTAAACTAAATAAATGATTTTGAATTTTGAATTTTGAATTTTGAATTTTGAATTTTGAATTGGCATAATTGCCATATACCTTGATCAGGGTAGAGCGAAAATTAAAATAAAGCCCGATCACTCATTAATCTCAAAAGGCGCCAACAAATTTGTATTTTTTGCTCGAAATTGTTTTCGCATTTAGCATTTTCGCGCCCATTGCCATCGGCGCTGGGGCCTAGAGCGACCGCTCCACTCGCTCTACTACTCTAGGGCCGGCGCTGATCGCCATGCTTGCCAAATGTAGATAGGTGACCATAAGCCGGGCTATGCGTACAAAAACCCGAAACACATTACCGGACCTGGGAATTTAACTCCGGGCTCCATCGGCTTGAGCGCTTTATCGCTCAGCTGACAAGAGTATTATGTTAATTTGACTAAATATTGACTAATAATATAACATTATATTTTAATGTTATCCTTTAACGTATAAATACTTATTGTAGGAGTAGCTATTTAAATATTAAGCGATATTACCAATATTACTTCTTGCGTAACTAACTTATTCACTGACGATGGTGGTTTTAAACTCTTGTGAGTTCAAAGTCACCATGGACACCGTACCGTGGTGGTGGTTTTTGACACTAAAAAAAAAGTATACAAAATTATTAAGTATAAAAAAAAATAGTAAAATGAATTTCGTATTGTATTTCTTGACATTCTTAATTATTATTATAATTCCGTAAAGCGTCACGTTTGCAGTTTCATTTTATGTTTATTAAAAAGTTTGTGTTATGTCAAATATTCATGTAAAATAATGACGGATTAACTGGTATAAGTGCTCGAAAACACGAGTATTGAGCACATGAATATTGGCAAATGAGAACACTGCATGCAACGTCACTTTTCAAAGTCCGCAAGAGATCTTAAAAAGTCGTTGGACTTAGAGTACCTATAAACCGCTGGAGTATCGTAAAGATCCATATCAACTGTTTTTTTTTTGTGGGGGTTAGGATTATCGTAAAGAATGATTTAGGGCGAACCAGCCATTCGTTTCCTAGCCAAAAAATCACTACTGTGACTTTTTGGCTAGGTGTGCTACTGCGCAGAAAGTGACTCTCCACATGCCCTACTATGTTTTGTTGATAATTGCATTTTTTGAGCATTTGTTTTGTGGCATAGTGCCCTGATGGCAGGGGCACCGATGGTTATTCGAGCCTGCCTTCTACTCTGCTTCCACGAGTTAGTACTCTGCACTGCATATTATGAACCTTCCAACTCCGTGGATTTACTTACTTGGTGCACACTAACTATGAGTTGATTGCACGCTTGCTTGTAAAGTACGTGTTTTTTTTTTAATTTTACACTTTTATACCATTTATAAAATCGCGCCTAGAAAACAGTCGGTGCAGGCGTCTATGTAATTGGTGCAAGTGCCACAAACACTTGTCAGGAGTCAGGACCAATATGTGAGGCTGTACGTAGATACAGCTCGTCTTCTTTAGGATCCGTTGGTGTAACAGGTAAGGCTGTCCTTTTCCCGAGAAGGTGGCCCTCGTTTCCATTCGTCATGAGTCCTAGTAAGCACCCGTTCTCGCGCGTCGTTTTCGTTACACGCGATCGAATCGTGAAATAAAACTTGCACTATGCACCCTGATAACAAAAAGAACTGTCTGGGTGGTAACTTGAATGCACTTTAATCCATGGTCTTATGCATTCATAAATTGATACTGATAATGCCCACACGGCCTTAGTAAATCAATTTAAGGATAATAATTTTGTTTATAGGCAGTAGGTAAGTTTTTATATAATTTTTGATTAGATAACAGTAAAGTAAATCCAAATAATACGTTTCTTACTGCATTGAGCTGTCTTAAATGGATTTGAGTTATTTATCTTCGTAACCTGTAAGGTACATAGCTACTTACTTAAGCCTGATAATCAATCGGTGATTAGTGCGAGTTTTATTTAGTTTTACACGGAGAAAACATTGTACGACTTTTTTTGTTATACAATGTTATTTTTAGTTTATACGAAACCTGAAAACTGTTTGTTCACAATCAGTAATAGAATCGATTTCAATATTTTTTATACCATGTTACATTTTGACCAAATAATATTTACAAAATCTCAAATAAAGTACACCCTACTAGAAAAAATCTCACTCGTGCGCCGGCCGCGCGCATCGCTTGTCACGTGGATGCGAGAGGGCGCAAGGTCACATAGCGCACCAATCGAGGCACGCGCCGAGTCCACAAACAACAAGACGTGTCAGTCACCCGAAAGCTATCGACCGATGTGTATGTGTCGCCTGCGCCCCGCGCGTCCTGCCTGACTCTTGCTCCCGCGCAGTGTTAGTTTCCGTATCGAGAAAATGGGTTTCGATACACCAACGCTCAGTACACAGAAATGGTACGAACGCTAGTGCGACGTTACCAATACGGTAATCCATTATGTACAGTGTCGCGTGCTGTATGTGACCACGTTCGCACGAGGACAACGGGACAGCACAAAAAGTTTGTAACTTCGTGAGTTTTCAAGATATTATTTTAATTTTTTTTGTACTTATTCTTTAAATGAAAATATTTGACCCGTGTTTTATATATATACCTATTAGGATTTTCCGCTCTATCGATACTATTTATTTATTTACAAACAAAGACAAAAACAAGATAATAATAAAACTACTTAAAATTAAACTTACAAAAAACTATAAACTATTATCTACTATTAACTATAAATAAAAAATTTGCCCCAAATCATCCCCATCAGGCAGAGTAACCAGTAAGCTAGCAGCATTGCCACGTTGGATAGCTATGCTTATACGCTGGCCCAAGTAGCTGCTAGCTCTGGGGTCCCGGGTGGCTTCTACTAGTTTAATAGAAATATCTTTAAAGAGTTTGTGAGCACCCGGGCCCCATGGACCTAAAGTCTCTACCCCAAACGGCTCAAATATGAGATCCCCAGTCAGATTCTCATACTTTCGCCGTTTGAGGTTGGTTCTCTGCATGATTTGCAGCCGCGCCAGCGCTAACAGAAGTGCTTGGAATGTGGGACGGTGCAAGCGTATCGACACAAGTTGCATCCCATACCAGAGCCCGTCCCACCTTCCAAGGAACTAGGGTCATGCCGTCCGGTATTTTGCCGTCATCATCAAGCGTAATTTACTAGGGATTTTTCACTTTCTGTTTAAGTTCGAATTTGTGCAAATCGCATGTCCGAAGCTCCGAAGTCCGATAGAATATTTTATGAAGCTATGTAAATAGGTACTTGGGCGGGGGCGGTCCAATCTATGGGAGATTGTACCCGAGATTGAAGTACCCCTATTCTCAGCATCTGTCCAGTGCTGAATCTGGCGAACGGTCATGGGGGAGAGCGCAAGTCTTGTGGATCCCCAAGGCAGGGCTAGAGAGTTAACCTTCACGTGGTTGCCGCCTGTTATTGGTCTGATTCCCTAAGAAACAGACGTAACCAAAACCTCTAGCCGAAAAACTCTATCCCCACCCAAACCACTACCCTTCCTACCCAACACACCCTTCCCTCCCATCCCTATATCTTCCATCTCTCCCCCGTCCTCTCCTATCCACCACATCACATCCCTAACCCAGCGACCCGGCAGCCCCGGGAAAAACTGCAAAAAAAAATGAGCGCCGAAAACCAGAAATTATTACCCCAGGAGGGTACCGGTGATACCGGAAAATCCCTCCCTGGGCCATCTAGTGGCCCAGGCTGCCCCTCGTATTCTGGGGGGGGCAATTCTGCGCAAAATTTAGCAAAGACAAGCACAAATAAGAACCCATGCGGACAGGTGCGTCCCGGAAGGTCTCTCTCGGAGACCCTCGGGGACGACCTGACACAGATGAGCATTGGGGAGAGAAAGAAAAGCGATGGCGAGTGGATCCCTCTATCTCGATGGAGGAGGATCAAGGCTCGAAGGCGCAAGTTAGAGCGAGCCGCGAACCAGACCCTACCCGAAGGCGCCACAACCAGTGTGGTGACAAAACCAGAGGGAAGGGCAGGTCCGAGGGCTCAGAAGGTCAAAAGACAGGTGACTGATCCGGAGGAACGGACGCAGCAGCGTCCACCGAAGCGTCACAGACAGAGCCCGGGTACCCGCAACGAACTGGGAAGTTGGAAACTGGCCACAAACCAGAATCCGGACTTCGCAGTCGTCATTGAGCGGAAGGACGGGGCTCCGGTGGACGAAGCTACGGCTGCCGAGATCAGGAGACAGCTGACAAGAGAGATAGGGGTCGCCATCAAGAGCGGCGTAGGAGGCCGCAACCTGGCATTCGACGCCTCGGGTTTAGTTGCTGAAGGATACTTCCTTGTAACAGCAACTACCGAGGAGTCGATGACATGGTTGCTGAATTGTGGCTTCGGCGACCGGGAGGGCACTCCTTTGAGGGTAAAAAGACTAGAAAAGCACCGTATGTCAGTATGGCTTCCGGGTAGTACAGAAGACCTGCTAGTGGACCCTCTGGAATTCATCAAGGCCCAGAATGAATACAGAGGGGAGCTACGGGTGCCTGAGTGGACTTTGATCCGCAAGGAAGTACTACCCCTAGGGGTAAGACTTGTGGTAGGAGTCCCTGAAGAAGTGGCTGCAGAAGGCGGGGTGGCACTCCACTATCAAGCCACCAGAGTGCACGCCCGCACCATTGGGAGAAGCCAAGTCCAGACTGAGGGGAAGTGCACCTGCCATGGATGCCCAGTACACGACACCAAGACACGGGGTGAAGAGCCTGCCGAGAGCCGGTTTACCAACCAGCCTGGAGCCACTAGGGGGAGCCAGACGGAAGGTAGCAAGTCGGTTCAGGGAGGCTTGAACCCAATCAGCACACAACAGGCGCCAAACACCAAGAGGGAGCGGCCCATTGGCGGGGGAGGCGAGATACAGTCAGGTACCCCGAAGGTGGGCGCCGCTGAGACTCGGAGGCCCTGCCTCTCGGAGTCGCCCCCACAGCACCACACACCACACCCTCACTCTACGACGACGAGGCCGAAGGACCGGACACCCCCACCGAGCGTAGCACAGCTGCAGCCGCATTGGTGTGGGGGGTCGAAACCTGAAGCGGAGTCCAAGTAGGGAGGGGACAGACACACAGACACTCAGACAGACACACACATACACACACTGACAGATGAACACACACAGAGACACACCACAAAAACAAACACAAAAAATAAAGATAGTTCAATTGAATCTTCATCACTGTATCGAGGCTATGACGGAGCTTCGCAGATACGTGATGGAAGAGACAATAGACATAGCTCTGCTGCAAGAGCCATATGTCCTAAACGGGCGTGTGACAGGGCTCGGCTCTATGGGGAGAGACATCATATACCATGAAGATGGTGAGTCAACCCCAAGAGCATGCATATACGCCAGCAGCAGAGCAAGAACACTAGGACTAATAAAGGCAGATTGTTACAGCGACCTCGCAAGCGTTGTGGTGACAATACAGACAGATGCAGGAAAAGATGAACGAGTGCTCCTAATCTCCGCATACCTGCCCAGTGAGGGGGATTTTGAGCCGCCATCGCGAGAAATGGAAGAAACTGTAAGAAAATACCAAGGTAAGAACATTCCTATTATTCTAGGGTGCGATGCCAACGCACATCATGTGGTATGGGGTAGCACAAATTGTAATAAAAAAGGTGACTTACTTTTAGAATACATAAGCGAAACAGGCCTGGAGATATTGAATGTAGGCAACACGCCCACATTCGTCACCAGGACAAGACGAGAAGTGTTGGACATCACTATTGCAACAGATATAAGCCGACACATAAGGGACTGGAAAACAGACGAAAGTGACTCTATGTCAGATCATAGACGGATCACTTTCAATCTGGAAGCCAAGACTGAGAAGATTCTGATAAGAAATGCGAGGAAAACTAACTGGGACACGTACCAACACCATCTGGAGAAGTGGGTCCCAGGACATGACACCCCGCTAGTAGATGCCATAGAAATAGAAAAGGAAGCCAATAGATTGGACGAAGCTCTAAGGGAAGCTTACCACAAAGCATGTCCCCTGAGAGAGATAAGACCAGACAGAGGACAACCCTGGTGGACAAAGGCACTGGGAAAACAGAGGAAAAAGACACGGCGAGCTCTCAACAAGGCCTTAAAGAAGAATGATGATGAGAGCTGGCAAATATACAGAGAGGAAAGGAACTTATACAAGAAAGAATGTAGAAAGGAGAACAAGAACAACTGGAAGGCGTTCTGCGCAGGAGTTGAAAGATACCCTGAAGCAGCGCGACTGGTAAAAACGTTCTCCAAAGCCAACACGCGGAGGCTAGAAAGTATCAAGAACGGTGAAGAACTTATAACTGATCCGGATAAGATACTGGAAGTGATGATGAAAACGCACTTCCCGGACAGCGAGGAATACAAAGATGATGATATACCAAACCCCCCAGGTCACACAGTGGACTGGGAGCCAAAGATAATCATCACTGAGGAACATTTATTGTGGAGCGTCCGATCCTTCCAGTCATATAAGGCAGGGGGACCGGATGAAATCTTCCCGAAAATGCTACAGACAGCTATGAAATATATAAGTAAGGACCTGCTGGCCCTGTACAATGGCAGCATCAGAACTAAGTATATACCAAGTAAATGGAGGGAGGTGAAGGCAGTATTCATCCCGAAACCTGGCAGAGCATCCTACCAGGAAGCCAAAGCCTTCAGATGTATTAGCCTCTCCTCATTCCTGCTAAAGACATTGGAGAAAATCCTAGACAGAATAATTAGAGAACAAATAGAGAAAAGTGGGTCTCCACTACACCAGAATCAACACGCATACATGGAGGGCAAATCCACCGAGACGGCCCTCCACAATCTGGTGATAAGAGTGCAAAGATCAATAAGCAATGCAGAATACGCAATGGGCTGCTTCTTTGACGTGGAGGGCGCATTCGATAGAGCGACCCCGACTCAATAGAGGCTACCCTTAGCCGCGAAGGAATAGACAGAGACGTATCAAAGTGGGTGAAAAACATGCTTAAACATCGACTGATACGCACAGAAATAGCAGGAACAACACGGACGGTGGTGGCGAAAAGAGGGTTCCCTCAGGGGGGATGTTTGTCGCCATTGCTGTGGTGCCTGCTAATAGACGAATTAGTTAACAAGATAAACAGGATGCACATATACACACAGGTGTATTCCGATGACGGCGTGCTCCTGGTGACAGGCAAGGTTCTCAGCGTCATGTGTGATATCATGAACAGTGGCCTAAAAGCAGCTCTAGAGTGGTGCAGGAGTAAAGGTTTGAACCTAAACCCTGAAAAAACCAAACTAGTTCTATTTACAAAGAAAAGAAAGATAGGACGGGCTGAGCCAGTGACACTGGACAACCAGGAGCTGGAAACAGTCAAGAAAGTCAAGTATCTTGGTGTGACACTGGATAGCAAGCTTACCTTCAGGACCCATATAAGTAACACATGCTCCAAGGCAAAGATGGCAATGATGCAGTGTAAAAGTGTAATAGGTAGAACCTGGGGCATGAAACCAGCGATGGCACTGTGGATATACAGGGCAATAATCGTGCCAAGAATCCTACACGGAGCCATCGTATGGTGGCACAGAGCCTCAGTGGGGAAAAACAAGGCAGAGTTAGACAAAGTCCAAAGGCTAGCGGCCCTAGTGACTACGGGCGCGATGAGGACAACTCCTACAGCCGCGCTCGAGATCCTACTGGGGCTAAATCCTCTGGACTTAGAAATTAAGAGAAGAGCCATGGAACAATGGTTTAAGCTAAGAAGCACTGGCATATGGACCGGGAACTTCACGGACAAGGGTCACGCCAGTATAGACAAACAATACGGAGATAGGCTGTCAATGATCCTCTCCAACAACGACTTAATACGGAAGGAAAGGATCTTTGACAAAAAATACAGAATACACATAGGTTCAAGAGAAAACTGGGGCATAGAAACTGATGGCATCACTTGCTACACAGACGGCTCCAGAAAGGAGTCGACAAAGCTCTCTGGATCCGGCGTGCACATTAAATGTGCAGACGGGACGGAGATGAACAAGTCGATACCGTTAGGAAGATTCGCCAGTGTCTTCCAGGCGGAAATATACGCAATAATGGCATGCGCTGAGATGGCCGAACACCTTAATAGTACAGGAAAGTTGGCTATCTATAGCGACAGCCAGGCGGCGCTGAAGGCACTAGGTAGAGAAGAGACGACATCAGCAATCGTCAAAGAATGCAAGGAATCATTAAAGAGACTGGCCGAAAGAACGGACCTGACGTTAGCGTGGGTCCCCGGACACGAGGGAAACACGGGTAATGAACAGGCCGACGAACTAGCCAGAATGGGAGCAGAGGAAAACTTGGTGGGACCGGAACCCCGGCTGCCAATAGCGCACAACATCACCAAGGGAGTAATCAGCCACAGTATCACATCAGAAACCAACCAAAGATGGAGGTCCTCGAATGGTATGAGACAGTCGAAGATCTTCATCAAGGGTATGGATAAGAAAAAGACCAGCAAACTAATGGGACTCTCAAGAGAGAACATGAGGCAAGTCATAGAAATCATAACAGGACACTGTCGGCTGAACAGACATCTGACAGTGATAGGAGTGAAAACCGACCCCATATGCCCGGAGTGTATGGAAAGCGAGGAGACCAGCCTCCACCTACTAGCTGAATGCCCGATGTACTCACTGATAAGATGGGAACTCTGGGGGTCGGACACACTACACATAAAGGACCTAAAGGATCTGAAGGTGGAGCAGATAGCAAGATTTACCAAAGAGACCAAAAGATTCGACGGGGCGCCGTGAAAGCTGGATGAACCTTAAACCCCTAAAAGGGGGAACGGGGAAAAGGATGAAATGGCCCGCAACAACGCAGGCTGATCGTCCGTCCGGCTGGCGACGTCCCCAAGAGAAATAATAATAATAATAAATAGGTACTCTAGGGAAGTAATTTTTTTTATGTTTTAGCTAGAATTCTTGCTGGCATTTGCTATTTAAAATATATGAGTAGGTATAATAAATCTCATTACCTTCAGCGTCCTTTTCGAATAATTTAAATCCTTTTTTAATAAATTTACCAAAAAAACGACATTACCTTTAGTAACCTATGACCACATGTAAGATTATTTACTATGCAGTTATTGGAACAACAACCCCATCAACAGCTCGAGCGTGTTCGTCAGTAGACCTGTATACCTACTTACAATATGGTGGCCGGAATTGAGCCATATTCTTTGCAAAAAATCGAATAGTGTCGAGATTCCAGTTTTCCACAATAAGTGCCTTACAAATAAAAAAAGAATAAGGTCCGAATAGTTATTCCGTGTTTTTTTTTTCTCTTTTACTCTATTCTTTGTTTATTTGTAAGGCACTCTATGTTTAATTACCTTTTTAGTTTTAGTGGGTATGACCCTACTCCCGAACTCCTGTCGAGGTCTTCGGGCCTGGATAGGGAGCGGGAGCTGGGGGAAGAGGCACCACATAACCAGCGAGCTTCCCAGGCCAGCAGGGAGCTGGAGGGAAAAACCCCACATAACCATCCGCGTCTCAACCGCGCCTCCCGGCCATCCGTAGCCTTCACAACACTTATAAAGGCTAAAGGCAAACCCCAGGGGTTTCTGAGGGACAACCACCAGCTAGTCCCTCTATACTGGATACGGGCCCACGTCGGAGTGAGAGGGAACGAGAGAGCGGATGAGTTAGCGAAGGAATCCGCCCTCAAACTGAAGACCAGAGCGGACTATGACTGCTGCCCCATCTCGTACGTCAAACGTCATATACGGACCGAGACGGTCGAGCAGTGGCACAGCAGGTATAGGACCGAAGCCACAGCCGCGACCACCACAAGGTCTTTTTCCCTAATGGAAGCATATGACACCGTGAGGAAGATGTCCATTGACCGGATCGCGTCGTAGGTTCTGACGGGCCATGGGGGATTCTGTGCATACCTGCACAGATTTAAGTGCAGAGACAGCCCCTCATGTGCGTGTGGCCCGACGATGGACGAGGACATCTTCCACATTTTACTAGACTGCCCAATACACACGCAAATTAGGTACACCCTGCAACAAGCGATCGACACTAAACTAAGCAAAGACACCCTAAAGGAAATTGTGAAGGTTAAGAAGGAACGAAAATTGTTCATAGAATTTGCTAAGAAGATAGTCAACATAGTTAATAAAAAAAATAAGGAATGATAAAAAAGGGAAAATGTAAGACCACAAATGTGGCAGGATACTAAAGTGTATACAAATGTAAAATATATAATAAATTAATAAATAAGAAATAATGTAAATATAAGGAAATGGACTATGAATTAAATATAGTAAACAATTAACTATAAGAAAATGTGAAACAATGTGAAATAATATATAAGTAAGGAATAATGTATGTATTATATATAGCAAATCATAAATTATAAAAAACATGTAGTAGATTTAAGGAAATTTTAAAAAGAAAAAAGATTTAAAAGAAAATAGAAAAAAAATGAGTAGAGCTCATAAAGCTCCAGTTAAATAAAATAAAATAAATAAAATATTAAAACAGAAAAACAAAGTCCTGCCAAAAAAGCGGGGAGCAGTTGAAAAAGAAAACCCAGGGGTTTTTGGATCTATGGAATCTGCGAGCAGATTTTCCCCTAAGTAAAAAAAAAATTTTCTACTTTCTAACTTTCAAAAAAAAAGCTCACAGAGTGCCTTGTGTTTGTTTTGTTTACTATCCGTATTAATTTGATTACGTTTCATCATCATCATCATCATCATCAACTCATTTCATGTCCCCACTGCTGGGCACGAGCCTTTCCTATGGATGGAAAGGGAGAACGAGCCATAAACCACCACGAGGGCCCGTGCGGGTTGGTAGTTGTTAACAACTGCTAATGCAGCCTGGACCAACGGCTTTACGTGCCTTCCGAAGCACGGAGGAGCTCGAGACGATACAATTTTGGTCACCCATCCGATGACCGGCCTTTGCGAAAGTGCTTAACTTCAGCACTCGCAGACCGAGCGCGTTAACCACTGTGCCATCGAGCTCCTCACGATTACGTTATTACGTTTACGAAAACGAAAATTAGTATGGCATTAAAACAGCGCCTCCTGGCGACATACGAGAAGAGTTAAAATTTTGCCATACGAATTCTCGTTTTCATTAACGTGATCGAATGGCGAGTAAAAGTCGCACTTGGCACCCTGCTATCCGTATAATGCGTCTCATCTTGTATAAAAATCAAATTATTAAAAAAAAAAACAAAAAACACGACTGCTAAAACAACTATATAAAAACAATTATATAGGTACTCGTAAAAACCGGACTAACATAAAAAATAACTGCAAAGAGAAACTAATGAAAAAAAAACAAGCTCTACGATCCCAGAATTCCATTTGAGCAATGTTGTATGCAACGTGAAATATTTCTTGTCCGATACCTATATTTACTTAAATAATAAAATCTATAATAAATGAGTATTTATAAATATATTGAATATTGATAGTTGTCGGAGACGGGGGAATCACCAAACACCAAGGAGAGTGCGGATTTAAACGAGCTAGCCGCGGCGGCGCGGCGGCCAGCCAGTTATTTCTATGTTAGTCCGGTTTTTACGAGTATATAATTGTTTTTTATATAGTTGATTTAGCAGACGGGTTTTGTTTTATTTTAATAATTTGGTTTATTTCAAACTTTTTTTTATTTTTTTATTTAGTAGGTAAGTACCTATATTCCCGATTTTTTATAGCCTATGTCACTCCCACAGTCAAAACAAATCTAACAACACCTCATATGTTAAAACCCACCATGCCGTTTGGGCTGTAGGGCGTGCCAAAGAAATAGACATACATATAACTATACATACATACACACACTCGAAAAACATAACCCTTCTGACGGAGGCGGGTAAAAAGGGGACGGATGAGGATATTGCACAGGACCGCGTAGAGTGGCGTGCGAGGGCCCTGCAGTGGGCGGATTATGACGATAATGATGATTTAATGTTTAGAAATAAGGCTACGTTACCTACGTATTATTAATTTAGCTGCAAAGTTATTCCTAGCACAAAGAGAGAATGATTCTCGGAGCATAAAGCCGCTAATAATAGCGGTTTATCCATTTTAGTCGCGTTCTCGTCGGAGGCTAATGTAATTAGTTCATGACTTCGTTGTTCGAGTCACCACGTATCAAGCATGCCTTCCCTGGCCCAGTGGTATCCGTAAGATGGATTCCTATACGTAAAAAAAGGGCTCAAGTCTGCTAATTCAATAACGTTTCAATAGTGTGTCGGTCGGTATCCTGCATTGACATTAGGACTACGGGAAAAATGACAGAATCAAGCCAGTGAGACAGTTTTGAAATAGCAGAACCGAGGTCCAGTGGCGTGACGTACCAAAAAGTAGTAGTTACAATCAAGTTTTGATTTATAAAACAAAAAATCTCTCGCCTTTTTTTGTTTACGAAAAAAGAACAATGAAGCCGCTGCCGCACGCGCTAAACACAATTATAGAGCTTAAACTGAACTCTACATACCTACGACTAGATTAGCTGGTAATTAATCAGTTACTTATATCCAGAATTATACTGAATATCTCAAATCAATGGGCCGCCGAAATGGCATATCTCTATCTATCTCAATCACTAAAGATCTTCATATTTGAATATACAAATATGTATACTTAGACCATTTGCGTTTGCTGAAATTAAATAGGCATTATTATTATTATTCATACGTTTGGTGTTTGCCAGAATACCTATTTTAATATAATCGTGACGGCTGATTCTTAATTAAATATATATAAAATACAGTGAAAAATTAAATGCCTACCCGACCCAGCCAGGAATCGAACCTGCCCCTCGACCGCCTAACCGATCGCTTTGACTACGCGTATAGTTTATGACGTCATCTTGCCACCTCGCACCGTCTATGAAAGCAATATCAAAAGCTAAAGGCTATAGCTTTCGATATTGCTTTCATAGGCGGCACGAAACGACAAGATGACGTCATAAACCACACACGAAGTCAAAGCGATCGGTTAGGCGGTCGGGCCCCTGGGTCTTCCACAATCCGGGCGGCTGCACTGACCATTATGCTACCGGGAAGGCTTACGTGACCATTGAATTTTTTCACTGCTTTTTGATTTTTGACTGCTTTTTGCGGCAGAGTTCCATCTATACAACGGTTATTGCAACCGATGGCTGGTCTGGTGATGATGGTGGTCTGCACTGACTGATGAACTGTCGGGTTCAGCAAGAAGTAGGGGAGAGGAGGACGTTTGATGTGCTTTTGTTTTTATTTTTTTTATATTTAAAATTTTTTCATCACTACAATGATGGGTATTGGCTTAATCACCATGCTTGCCAAATGCGGGTTGGGCACAAACCCGGGCTATACACCGAGTAAATCCGAAACACACTTTGGCCAACTTGGGAATTGAACCCGGGACCTTCGGGTATCGGACCGAGCGCTTTGCCACTCGGCTACCGAGGCGTTGTTGATTTTAATGATGGAGGCCTCTGCCCAGCAGTGGGTCAATTATTAGCTATTTACTTAACTATTTACTTTTCTATACTTTTTTAGATTAAAGTAAATAGTGACACGTCAGTAAATACCTTACCTTGGCACTTGCTTGGTCATACATTTATATATAACGTGAATTCTTGATTTCTATGATTAGATAAGAGTTTTAGGTATTTAGTAAGATAAACTTTTCCAGCATAATGAAATAATCGCGCTGATAGCATTGACTTATCAGTGCGGGCTGAGAATCGAGCGCAAGCGGGCTGCTCACCGCATTTAAACAAACGCGTTCGCCCCCGTTGACAGTTCGCCACAGTTCACAATGGAGCCGGACAAGAAAACGGTATGTTGATTGTGTGATACAAACAAAATTTATTTATATCTGTCTCCTGTATGCAAAAAAAAAACAAAAGCGCGCGGAAACTTGTCGGTGTCGGGAAGTCGCGAGTGACGAGTTGAACTTTACACTCGGCCGTCGTACGATCGCTACGCAACGCAGAGGTGGTCAGGCGCGCCGCCATCGCCGACGCCGCCAGTTGGCCGTAGTAGCGCGTTACTGCGCCCGTCAGAGAGACGCTCCGCATGTGCCGACAGACGCGACGACCGACCCCAACTGGTCGCGGTTACGTCGCAGCCAAACTCCCTTTTTTCCATCACAAACGCGTGCTAACCCAAAAAATTATGTGCTACAATATCGAGTGATGATTGCAGTGTTGTGGCGAGCACCTACAATAGAACCGAAATAATTGCAATACTTACCGTTATTTATAATTCTGGGTGAGTAATATATATCGACACATGTTATACTGCAGCGTTAGATTGCCAAAGTTTCTAGTTGGGAAGTTTATTTGCCTTCGCAAAATAAACTTGTCCGAGACCTTGACGGACATAAAGGTATACCTACATACGTTTGAGATAATATTAACTTGTTTAAGTGAACTTTTGAAGCGTTTTATGAGTTTAATCTTTAACCCGCGATAATTTTATTGTAGATACCGTTAAATATAGACAGAATAGCCAGGCGATTGACGTAGTTTAAAAGTCTGCGGAACCTATAAGATCAGAATATGTAAAAAGTTATGAAGGTATATACCTACCTAATAGTGAAAAGTGGTTGAACACCATTATGTCTCCTAAACTACTAAAAACCATGGACACATTGGGCAGAACTTTGCACTTGGCGACAGAAGAGATATCCTTGGCGGCAAGCATC
Source organism: Eudonia lacustrata (assembly GCA_947562085.1). Classification (NCBI taxonomy): domain Eukaryota; kingdom Metazoa; phylum Arthropoda; class Insecta; order Lepidoptera; family Crambidae; genus Eudonia; species Eudonia lacustrata. The sequence goes on from OX387340.1 coordinate 13,131,512, forward strand.
TGGGTGCCTAAGTATAATTTTCATGTGACATTCGATCACGTTATCGAAAAAGAAAATTAGTATGGCAATGAAGCAGCGCCTCCTGGCGACATACGAGAAGAGTTACAATTTTGCCATACTAATTTTCGTTTTCGTAAACGTAATCGAATGAATACGGATAGTAAACAAAACTCACACTAGGCACCCTGATCCATCATTTATGACGTCACTTTCTCGGCTACCCCATGTTAATGCTTATCACATAATTATCTTTCATATGAAAGCTAGCTAATAGGTACGTTTATAAAAAAATGAGATATCAATGTATAGTTTTTAAATTTATTACATACCTGTCTTACTTATCATTAACATCTACATAATAGGCATTCATCTAAATGCAAAAGAAGGGTTTATATTTTTTTATCTTGTTGATATAAAATCAAACATTTTGAAATCACCAATTACCTACCTAGATTTATAAAAAAACCTTTGAGTACAATAATTTATCATTAGTATAAAATTCATACGAGTATCTAGTTAGGTAACATCTCTGTTTTTGATAAATAACAGTATGACAAGCGTAACAGTTTATAAAATCTAAACGGAAATAATTATAGATAAACAACAGTTATTCAGAAAAAGTGAGTTAATGAATCATTGATTGCACTGCAAACGGATGCGATAACGTCATCAATATTTTTTTACTGACTTGCTTTTGTTACTAATTACTGTTGATAAATAATGTGCCACTTTTGTAAATAAAAATGTAGCTACATAACTAATCAATATTGGTTCAGATAGCTGTTTGTGTCTTTACAATTTACACAATTAAACAATAAAACTTCAATTACCTATTATTTAATATAAATAATACTATTTACTTATTGAAGGATGTCCAATAAAGAACTCACGATGCAAGCTAAACCTTTAAAATAGTTGATGGGTTCAATCCTGCGTGCTGCGTGGATCTCCAATTGTAGGAGACCACCAAAACATTATTTATTATCTAATGATATCTATATAAGAAATTAACGATTATTTATATCTAGTTTTCTCCAAAACTGTAACAATAATGTAAGAAGGTAATCCGCAAGTTAACGCGATAAAACATGCAGCTTAATTATCTGCAAATCAATCATGCAATGCGTCTACAATATAAGCCGTGCACTTTACAAAATATAAAGTAATTGATATAAAATTACATAATCCGTAAACTGTTAAATTAGCAATGTAGATCAGCAATTAAGTGATAGATTATGTATAAGATTGCTTTTTGAAGTTTACGTCAACTTTAGAGCATTAAAAGCTCTAACACTGCACATTGTTGTGAATGAAAAACTTTAAACGTCTCTACCAGAGTCTCTACTCTCGCTGATTTTACAGAATGTCGCGTAGGTGTTATTGTATCCTGATAATTAATATCTGACATACTCTACGTTGCCAAACTTAAATTAAGAATTATAGAATATATTTGTATATCTTTTATGTTATTCTAATGTAGCCATGCTAAACTTCATGTTTACAATCTTTTCCAAAACACTTTTTTTCATTTTACTATATCTTTTTAAATTTTAAAGTCCCTGACATCCAAAACGTGGCATTGCCATATTTTTTTCCTATTGTTATCTAAATATTTTTCTCATTTAATTAATATGTGTACGCCTTATTTGTCCTTAGGGACTGTGGGTTTCACTCTAAACATCCTGGTGATGTTAATAGCCAAAAATCTTCCAAATGTTAAAAGAATCATTAAACTTTCATTTTTTTTGTATTCTACTAACTATTGAAATATTAGGAACTGTAGAATATCGTAAAACTCCACCTAAAAATATATATCTGATAGTAAAACTTGATCACCACGAAAGCAGCTCCCAATCCATTACATGTGGTGTGCTCCAAGGATCCATCCTAGGGCCTCTTCTCTTCATAATCTACATTTACAATCTGCACTAAGTGGGCTTGAAGCTAAGGCTTGAAGGGTCATTCAACTATGTATGCTGATAACATCTACTTATTTTATTTTGGGTTCGTTCGTTCGTTGTTCATTGAGTTCACTTCGGGAAGTCATGCAAGAAGCACAACCTGATTTAGAAATTGATTCAGGTTCGTTTGAATACAGTTTGTTAACAATAAATACCTTATAACCTGCTAAAAAAATACTAAGTTAGTCAACTCAAGACTCTACCGCGCTAGTTTGTAGAGCATAATTTTATCGAGACGAGCCCAGAAAGAAACTCGACTATTTATTAGATTACTCCTCATTCCAAATAAACTGTATCAATGTACGACCTCCGTAGCCGAGTGGCTTGCACGCCGGACTTTGGGCGGCGCTAACTCTGAGGTCCCGGGTTCGATTCCTGGTCGGGTCAATGTCGAAAACGAACTTTTCGATATTGTGTCGGGTCTGGGTGGTTGTGGTACCGTTGTTGTTTCTGATTTCCATGAAACGAGTGCTTTAGCTACTTACCTTGGGATCAGAACAATGTATGTGATGTTGTCTAAATATTTTATATTTTTTTTATATGTATGTAGTAGATTCACGTTTTCTTAATTTATGTATAAAATAAATAAAAAAACAGAAAGTGAACTAAAGTTTGAAACATTCGCGTGAAATTCACCTTAATGCCTCCGTATTACAAAAATCGAAAGAAACTTCTATTTGTCGTCCGGTACCGGTTGTAACGGTGATAGGCATACCACTCAACTCGCTCAGCCATGTACCTACGACGAAAAGAGCAATCGAAAGTGAGTTGGTCGTCTCAATTTTGCGTAATAGCCCCCATGCCTTGGCCCCCATGCCTTGGCCCATAGTTTCTTCTGATTTCTCGGAGACGCGTGCCGTGCGTGCCAGCCACCGTTACAAACCGATGCAATAGTAAACTATACGGGCATAATATTAGATATACGGCCCATAGTATTTAGGCAATTAATTAAGTTCTCTTGTTTTCCAAATCTTTTAAGGCAGAAATTCTAGTTTTTTTGTGGTGTAATATATTATAATTTGGGTAAGCAAATCGATTCTGAACAAAACAGTAACTATGTAATATTTAACTTAAGAAATGCTTATATCCACCAAACAATTTTAATATTGTATCACATCTTATCATGGTTCTTACTTACTTTAGAGATTAATAAACATTGATATATTACTTAACAACACATAAAAATTGCAAAATAGTGCGTCAGTGACAAAGTCTATCGCTAGTTAAAATCGTGTAAGTAAATACAACCTTGTCGTTAAAAGGTTAATGATGTAGAAGCGCTTCCCTCTGTTCGTTTACTTTAAAACAAGACACAATGTACGTACATAAGACAATTTTACATAATATCCTAAACTTACAAGAAAATATTTCAGTACAAGGTCTAGCCCTATGTTACTTACGAACCAATGGCTTTTAAGATTATAAAGAGCTGATTTGTAGACTAAACTGAATAAATGATTTAAAATTTTTAATATATTGTCAATATCTATAAGAAAGAAAGTTTCTTATTTGTATAATTTTATTATTAAACATGGTTATACATATCACATGTTTTAATTAATAATTAAAAATGTGCAAAAATATTAAGTACCTACTATGAATATATATGATTTGTTGAGTTACAGGAGTATTGTGTTTAACTTTTGTCATGGACTTAGTGTTGTATATTTATTGTTATTGAATTATATTTGGTACCAATAAACCATTTCACCTGATAGGTATGTAACGTTTTTTCCGTATATATAAGTAAGTACGAGCAATATTGGTTGTAACAATTATAAATAAGGAAAATTCACCGTATACACGAGTATACGGTGAATTTTCCTCTAAGTCTATTATGACCAAAATGAATGAAATTTTGGTCATAATAGACACCATTCAATGGAGCACGGCATAACTTAAAACTAAGCACAAAATAAAATTTTCAGAATCACAAAACATTAGAAAAAGAACATAAAAAATAAAAATTGTCATTGCGATTGCGAGTCGACAACCTTGAAAACCTTTTGGCCTTTAAACGAGTTTATACCATAATAACTTTATTTTTGTTAACCCGGCAAAATGTAAAATAGTGATCGCCATTTCGATTTGGTTGCATAGTATTTAACGATGCATGTAGACAGGTTATTGACCCATATTTATGTTTTTTCAGTCTCGAATGATAAAAACACTTTAAGAATAATAATGTTGTAAAAAATAGTTTTTATCAAAACTGTAACTGGGTATAATTGTTTTTCTTAAGCATAAATGACTAAAGTATGATGAATTTAAAAATACTATAGTTCTAACTAGTTGTAACTGTATATATCAAGATAGACAAACTCATATTAAAGGCAATGTATAGGTATATGTTTTAAAAGGAATTTACCTATTTCCATTAACTATGCTAAACCGTCAGTTACAGTTGACCAAATGCTATTATTTTGCAATGTAATAGGAAAACAGAAGTATGACGAATGTCAAATGAATAATGTTCCTTAATATTTGCTTATTTGATCCTTTTCACATAAAAATCAGACAGCACGGTAGAGTATATTGGCGATAAAATAACATATAATTAGTCTACAGAAGTGTATAGTTAAGTACTGAGCAATTGAAGAGTATTGTTTTCATAATCAAAGTACTAAACTAAACTAAACTTTCCTACACTCACAACAATTCTCTAGCCCAAGAGAAGCTTCGTTATAAAACTCGTTAAATGGTTAAAATACTTAAATACGTACTTATAAAAAACACCCAGACCTGAGACAATTTAGAAAAACAATAATTTCTAAATTGACCCGACCGGGGATCGAACCCGGGACCTCAGAGATGGCGATGCCATGAAAACCGGTGTACAAACCACTCGACCAAGGAGGTCGTCAACTTGATATAAGAAATTAATTTATTACTTTAATATAATCTAGTGTAATTTAAAATGCTGAAGTACTTTATTAATAAAACAAACCTAATTAGATAGAGCAATATAAATATAAATAAAGATATTAAATCCTATTCCATGTATCTCTAGTAAAATAGCTAGTGGCACAAACAGTGCGATTAAAACAGCAATGTAATATGAAAATAAAACAATGGGAAACTATAGCAAGAGCGATGCTAATTAACTGTCTAATTACCACACTATAAGATTCCATGGCGAGCAAATTCATTGCAAAATCATTTACACAACAGCACAGGCGCAACTGAGGATGCGCCCGTCACGCTAGCAGTCCTAGTTATCTACTCAAGACCTAGACTGCTATTCATAAATATAGGATACAAGATTTATCACGATAATTACTTATTACTTACCTATATTTATCTTAGCTATTCACGATAGGAACCATTGAAGGCAATGCGGTCGTAACTCTAACATCAGTGATAAACACCTATTAATTAAAGGTATTTACCTACCTTCTTAGTTTGTAGTAGTTTTTAAGTTAGTGCTGTGCGCAAGTTTTAATCAGCATTTAATCATTCGGGCATTGAAGCAGCGCCTCCTGGGCGGCAAGCGAGGTGATATGCAATTGCCATACAAATATTACGTCAGGGAGACAAGATAGTTAGTTTTTATGTTGTTGAGGTTTCCGTATGAGATGCGCTTGCGTCTGCGGCCGTATCGTCACTTACCAAAAGCCGTCTATAAAAGTCGTCACTAAGCAAAAGTCCATTTCCATTACGATCATAAAGACTACTTTTGACAAAATAATGTTATTTTATTAAAAATATAAAAAGTAAAAGATAATAATTTTGTTTGTTGATGTTGATAACAAAAAGTGCTCTTTAACCCTGCATGTATGTTGATAAGTTCCAATAATGATATATGCTGACAAACGCCTCCTAACTATAAAGAATTGAGAAATATAATAATGAAGGCCATTTTATTTATTACATACAGATAAGAAATTACACCGTTCGGTGATACAAATAAAATGGTATCTATGTTACCATAAAATTGTATTATAATGGTAATCCGAAACCATCATAAATTATTACCAAATATAATGTTTACGTCCATCTTATCACAAAACAAATGATAAGAACAACAGAAACAATAAAACGAATAAATGAAACAAATACTTAGATAAAAGCTGGCTGGTTTATTAAATATATCAAACAGCATAATGACAGACTTTTTATTAAGGCAGTTGGATAACAGTCGAGTTACGAGTAAGTAGATAACGTGAATCGTAATTTCGAAGTTACGGACTGCATTATTTAATATTCTGTTTTATAAAAATATGTATTTTCTCTACAAATGGCATTATTAATGTAAAATCACTGTTAAATTGAATTAGCCTAAGTGCTAGAGGTATGAACAGTTCAGCTTTCATAACGCCTATTATCTGTACTATACTGGCAAATAGTATTGATTTAATTTTGTTGATTTGACAAATCTTTGAAAAATGAGATTTTATTATTTGTGTCGTAAAACAGTTATTAAGTATATGCTGAGCATAAAACGCAGTGAATATGCTCTATGGAATTAGAAGATCGATTTCAGTGATTACTTACTTACTACGCGATCTAGAAAGTGTAATTAAACTACATTTATTTATAAAGAAAACTCATCATATTAACCGTGACACAATTATGATGGTCGGCGACGGAAAGTGACGACAGACGGCGCGGCGGCGGGTTAAAATCTACCTTATCTATACATAGACATACCTTACATATTCAAATAAACTAGTTAAGTTGTAGCTTTAGACTTTTAGACTAAGCTTTTAAACATTACATTAAAGGGTGCCAAGTGCGAGTTTCATTTGTCAGAATTTGTATGGCAAAACGTTAACTCCTCTCGTATGCCGCCAGGAGGCGCTGTATCAATGCCATACTTATTTTCGTTTTCGTAAACGTAATCGAACGAATACGGATAGTAAACAAAACACACTAGGCACCCAGAATACAATAGAAACCTTGAGGGATCGGTTAGAGTCATACATGTACGCATATCACCTAAGTGATCAAAATGCCTAAAAAATACAATAAAAAATAATAAAAATACAAATACAAATATATTATAATAATAGGTCATATGAAATTGCCGTTTTTTTCTCACTTACTAATGGGTGTATTACTTCTAAAAGTCAATACCGGTTGTTAATATTATTATTACACACCTTTAATTAGGACTATGTTACTTAGGCTTCAGTAATAACAATGATAATAAATTTTGTGTCTTTATCGCCCAATATTTTTTTTTTAAATTGACTACCTACTTTTTTGTTCGCGGAATTGCCTTTTTGTTTCATTGTAGCTTTGAAGAGACTTGATTTTTTTCTTTTTAATGTCTGCTATATTTAGCTAGTGAAACAAACACACTACTCTACAATTTTTATAGTGGTAACATATATACCTATATGCTAAGAAAATTAAAAAAACGTTAGTATGAAAAATTAAATTTTATAAAAAATCTTCATACAAAACGGCAATTTCATAGGTAAGGACCTAATATTAGATACCAAACAAACGAAGTACAGGATGCCTAGTGTGAGGTTTGTTTACTATCCGTATTCATTCGATTACGTTTACGAAAACGGAAATTAGTATGGCATTGATGCAGCGCCTCCTGGCGACAAACGAGAAGAGTTAACGTTTTGCTATACAAATTCTCGTTTTCGTTATCGTGATCGAATTGCGAATGAAACGCGCATGGCACTCAGGCATTGCAAAGAGCAAGCTGAACATTTATTTATTTATGACACAATAAGTACTGACAAACCAAGTATAATACTTAAATGCAATCTATACTAATATTAAGAGGACACCTTTGTATCTTTGTATTTATGTATGTTTGAAACGAATAAACTCAAAAACTACTAGACCGATTTAAAAAATTCTTTCACCATTAGAATGCTACATTAGCGCTGAGTAACATAGGCTAATAAAAAAAATGTCCACCCGTGCGAAGCAGGGACGGGCCGCTACTGTGATACATAAAAAATACATAAGTTCATCATTAATTAATAAAATGTATAGAAAAGAAGCCTAATTCAGACTTAAACCACAAAATATATCTCCTTATTCTGTGCATATATACTTAATGTCCGCATCTTTGGAACATAGGTGCTCAAACTTTAAACATCTTTATGTAATTTTTTATGAAACATATTTTTTTACTTGCATTATAATATGAAAACGCGTTGCATGTTGCAGGTTTAATAATAACGTTTGAAACTGATCACCACCTTTACTGATCCCTTTGGGTGTTTATAGCGTCAAGTACTTAGAACTTAAACACTATAGGTATAGGCAAACTGTTCTGTTCTGGTGTATCTGCCAGAAAAGAACGGTTCAGTTAATACCTACTACCTACTCTACCGCAATTAGAACTAGGTTTTTTTATTGTCAAAGGGTAAAATAAACGTCCAATCAAGGCTAAAACACCTCATTCATCGACATTACTAACCTACACTCAAACCTACCTACCATCCTAGTTGCACGAGTTATTGATTTTCCGCTTGAGAAAAATTACCACATGTTTTGCCCTTACCTATTTCGCTAATTTTCGCTAGCAATGAAAGTAAATTATCATCATCATCATCATCATCTCAGCCAAAGGACGTCCACTGCTGGACAAAGGCCTCCCCCATGGATACATGAGGGGATCTGCCATAATTGCCACGCTTGGCAGGCGGGTTGGCGATTGCAGTAAGTTGAGAGTTAACCTCAGAGAGATGCTGCTGCCCATCCTCTGGGATGGTCCTTTAGTCGGCTTTTACGACACTCACGGGAAGAGATGGGGTGATGCAATTCTATATCCCCGGCACCACACAGGGAAAATAAATAAAGCTGTCGAAATGCTTTATTCGCATAATATTACATTCTCAAAATAAGAGATTCAATATCGCTTTCGAAGCTTTTCTGCAGTAATACGGTGTGATCACCTGTCTTAGACAGGTGATCACACCGAGGAGATCGATAACGCAATGGTTAACGCGACCGATCTGCGAGTGCTGAGGTTAAGCAGCTATCGCAAAGACGGTCATCGGATGGATGACCAAAAATCGGAAGGCACGTAAAGCCGTTGGTCCCGGCTGCATTAGCATTCGTTAACAACCACCAACCCGCACTGGGCCCGCGTGGTGGTTTATGGCCCGTTCTCCCTATCCATCCATAGGGAAGGCTCGTTTCCCAGCAGTGGGGACATAAAATGAGCTGATGATGATGATGACCTGTCTCAGACCCAGAAGTCTTCAGTCATCTTCACTCTTTGCGTCGTTAAGGCAAAATGAATAAAAGGAACCGGAAAGGTGTAGGCGTTTTTTGGCATTTCTCATAGCTATTATAAAACGCATTTAAGTATATTTTACATCGCCATGAGAAAGCATCCCAAAATATATATTTTTCTCTATTGAAATAAAACACTATTTAAATTAACCGTCAGTAGGTTCGCTACTGACGGTTAATTTTTACATACAATTTCATAGTCAGTGATCGATCACAAAGACTCTAGAAAGAGTTCCATTTCAGTATGAAGTGTTGGCGTAAACTTTAAAAACCAATAATATATGTTTATCTATTCTAAGACGAGTATTTATTTTGCTGTATTAAATTTAATAGTTTATTAATTGTTTTGGTTCTGTCATAATTCATTTGAGTTTTATTTGTTACAGAATATCAATATGGAGAACGGAGAAACAGTGGCCGTACTAAAACCACAACCGGTCAATGGAATCCAAAGACACACATTTATGAATGGTATGTATGACATTTTACGTGTCTGTGCAATGTGTTATCATCAATTTAATCATATTTTTTGTTAATTCGCCTTTGGCATGACTCTTGTGCAAATTCTTTAAACGAGTAGGTAGTTATGCGGACAGAGATTTGCAGTATTTTTTTTTAATTTTATTTGGATGATGTAGCGATCTTTTTACCCATGCCAATATCAGTGAGAAAAATCATTATAAAATTATGTATAGGCACGATGGAGTAATTATACAAAAACGATAATATTAAGATTACCTAATCGCAAGAGTTTTGTTTAAATGTTTGGAATTGTAAACTTCCCGTTGAGTACAAAGCGTTATTTGCATACATTAGGTTTATAAGATCAAAACAGGAACTGTCTTCCATTCCAGTAGCAATAATAATTTCTATAGTACCTATAACCTTTAAAACCTCTAATGTAAATGTACATTTTCGTTTCATACACGGTGAATTTTCATTAGCTTTAGAGACAAATCCCTCTTCATTAGAATCGTCAATAAACCCAATTATAAATTTTAAAAAAACAAATGAAAAAATGTGAGAGCGCTTATGACATTTATACTAACAAAAATTACTTACCTTGTTTACAAAGTAAAGTTTTAAGTTTAAAGTTGTTTCTAACAACGTATTGCACTACTCAATTGCATTCCTTATTTTTCTTCATAACTGAAATTAAAATTTTCGAATGAATGGATTCGAGAAAGTTAACCATTCTAAAAGTTATACTATGTTAATCATATAGGTATGAAGCAAGAACGTAAGCACCTTTTCTAATTAAAAATCTCCCGTAGGAAAGAGATACAAAAGTATGAGGAAAGTTAAGTACTTAAAAAGTAGAGTCACCAAACTTTTTATCAATTAACCGAGACTTGTCAAATTACACAATATTATTTATTAGACTTTCTATCTCCTATCTAAATACTCGATTAACTATTATACTTTTTATAACTGTAATTAAAAGTAACTACATATTAAAAACTATATCCATCAAAACAGAATCATCAAATCGGTGTACAGGCATTTTTATGCTTAAAAGGAGACTTCGTGAACTAGATCTAAAGTTTGTTATTGTAAAAGAAATAAAGAATTTCAAATTTTTGATTTTATTGAGATGCGAGAACATAATATCTGTCTTACAAAGGCGATCAACAGATCTGTCTACATAAAATAAAATAAAAACTATTTAGACAAATTAAGAATCTTCTCCTCTTTGTAGACGGTTAAAAACGACGTGCGACGTGATGTCATGAAAACGGATACGTTATAATATCGGAATCGTCATCTAAATATTTCTTACAAGTATATGGCTATTTTACATTGCTATCTCAGTATATTTAAGTATCAACTTTACTTGTATCGGTGCGAGCGACATGTGACATTGTTATCAACAAATGTCAGTTTGATTACGTGTGTTTTATCTGTGAAGAATGTTTTCTAAAGCTCGCACCCGATACACGTATTAAACAGTCGTAAATATATAATTCGAAACAACATCAGTCAATGATAGCAGGTCGTAACAATGTCAATGAGCTATAAAATAAAACACTTGTCACATTAGCAGATTATTTTTAAAACCAGGGTAGAGTAAAGGTCAGAGCGATCGATCCACTGATGCGCATGGAAACGCTTAAGTCTTTTCATTTTTTTTTACTTTGCTTGATGAGCCAACTCTAGCCAAATGCGGGTTCACAAACCCGGGCCGTGCATCAAAAATCCGTAACACACTCTGCCTGCCATTAGAATTGACCCCAGAACCTCTTTATTAAAGCCGATCGCTTTGTCACTCTGTCACCGAGGCTTTAACTTTATAGTATGTTCGAAACGATTAGGTAAGTAAGTTACGTAAAGTAGCATGCAGAGGCTGCTCATTGTAACTGCTACTCCTGCATTTAAATGTGGTAGCTTTTTATTAGCACATAAGTTGTTACATGCCGAGACACATAACTTTTTACTTCAAAACAGTAGTAACCACACACGTCCCGATGACTCGATATCGAGTCCATTACCATTGTTTTTCTATTGTGTCTAGGTTCTTGGTACGGTAGGTGTTAAAGTTAAACAATGGCTAAATGTGCTAAATATTGTGTCTCTGTCTAAAAATAAAAGCTAAAAAGTGACAGCATCTGTTTTATGCATTGTCTAACTTTAGACATCGTTTTGTAGTAAAGCAGACAGTGAATAATGCTGTAAGCTACCCAAATAAAATAAACAAACTACTTCTTCGTGGCAGGTCCGGATCAAGTGGTACCCGCGTCTGACTACACCACTTGGGTGCCCGAGGGGTCGGTGAAGCTGCGGCTGACGTCGCGCGGGGTGGCCGCCGAGCCGCCCGTGTCGGTGCCGGGCCTGCTCACGCGCATCGCCGCGCGCTACCCGGATATTAACGCGCTGTGCACCAAGAAGGACGACGGCAAATGGCACAAAATCACTTACAAGTAAGTCTGTTATGGAAAATGACCTTTTTAACATGCTTTTATTAGGTCGACCTGTATGTAACTAACTATGTAATGGAATCTAAGATAACTAATTTAACCATCTTCCAAGGGTCGTAGCGTAATGAAAATTGGCAGCTGTATGTAGTTCTGATGACAATACAATGATATGGTACTGTGGAACTGATCTGATGAAAGAGCCGGAAGATATGAACTGGAACTTCATGATGGAAAATCGTATCATAGCTGTTTTGGATTTCTTAGAAAAGTCTTGTAATGAACTTTGACCACGATTAGGTTTCAAGGTCTGATGATGAAGCTGGAAGATAGGCACTGGCATTCCATAATAGAATATTGTATCATAGTCATGTTTGCACTTGTGAGAAAGGCCACGTAATGGACTTTGAACACGATCAGGTTTCAAGGTTATAACAAACCTATTATATATTGAATAGTATAGCTACGGTACGGTGGAAAGGCGCATGCTCCCAGTGATTTTAAGTTGGGCATCTACCGTGCACAAGATGCAAGGCTGTACGGTAGACCACGCAGTGGTGTACTTAGGGTCCCGTTCTTTTGCGGCTGGACAGGCGAATGTGGCCCTAAGTAGAGTAAAATCACTTAGTGGTCTCCAGATTGAAGAGCTAGATTGTTCTAAGCTGACAGATAAAACACCATGGTGTCTGTTTTATGGTGCTGTATCTTTGCATGATACAGACGCACTGGCGGAGATGGAGAGGATGCGGGCTCATTCGCCTACTTAAAATAAATGTATAAATGTTAAAAATATTTCGTTATCTAGATAGGTAGGTAAGGTAAGTAAGGTCAAATACCAAAAAGTATAAAATAAATTAATAGTTTAAAAAACACTAGAAAAACACGCTTTTATAAATGCACGTAAAAACAAAAAATAAATTATGGATCGTTCAAGTTGTCTCTATTTCTGGGCTGAATTGTAAAAGCGTTGGGCGCTGGAACAGGAATGACTTTCTTGTTAACAAATACTAATACTTACTAACTTCCTGGCGGAAGCTGCATAAGGTAGCACAAGAGAATAACGTTTATGCCGCTAAAGGGTTACAAAGGGAACCAAAGATACACTTACAGTACTACTTACAGTCTCAGATTTTTTCCCATCAGTTAACAATTATTTTTTTCCTGTTTCTAAGTATTTCACTAAGCGTTTACTTGAAAAGCGATAAATCTCGCTCTATGCAGGCTGCTAACGAACTGTAATAGAAGTAAGGCAAACTGTGAATGTGCACCAAGAAGCACATGGCAAATGTATAAGCATTTACTATTAACTAAATAGTTACTTACTAAAAAAGATGAAAAATACGCATACAAGTGCACTAAAGCCAGTTTTTTTTGCAGTTTTTCATTGTGAAACACTTTTTAACACTACTCGCGTTTGTTTTACATATAATTTATTTCAGACATTTCAAAACTTTTGCAGGTCACAGGGTAAATTTATATTTTTGACAAATTAATATACATTGATTTGAAACAACTTTTACGGATCTACTCGCATTTATTTTATACATTAGTTTTAATTAATGTTTATCTTGACGTTTCGAACCCTTTGCAGGGTCCGTGGTCACAGGGATACGTGTTCGTTAAAACTAATGTATAAAATAAACGCGAGACGTAAAAGTTGTTTCATTTCAATGTGTAGTGTTGGCGTAAACTTTAGAAAACATTAAATTAATATTCCTACACTTCGATCAACAATTGTTGATCGAAGTTCCTCACCAAAACTTTGTGTAACAAACACCTACACGTAAATTCTTAAAAGACCTTGCCAAAGTCGTAGGTACTTTGACCGCTAAAGATACTTTGAACAACTTGTTTAAACATAGATTTACAAGTTTTTGTTAAGAATCTTCTCTCGTAACAAAACGTAGTAAAACATGTGCTACTTTCGATTTCAGATTTTAAGATTTTGGATAATATTTAACAAACTAACGGTTTCCCTTAATTCCAGACAGTACAGGGAGCGCGTGCGCACCGCCGCTAAGGGTTTCCTGAAGCTTGGCCTGGAGCGTTACCACTCGGTGGGTATCCTCGGCTTCAACTCGGAGCCCTGGTTCGTGGCCGACCTCGCCGCTATACACGCAGGGTAAGAACGTTCTTATTTAAAATCATAAAGAAATTAATAAGAAATAGAACAAATCTAGCGTTCGTCTAATATTTGGTACAAATACGCAATAAGCACATACATATATACTTATTTAGGTATTTAGATAATAAATAACATAGTTTGTATGGTATTTATTACTAATCATCTTAATCTATACGAGCTTGTTTTGACTACTTTGGATAATATTAAAATTGGATTAGTTGATATTTAGTCTAAAAGATTATAAACAAACTAATTATAGTCTTTAATCCATTTAATAATAAATAATGTTAAATTCACAAATCTTCACCTAACTCGCTAAATATTTATTCCACACAAACAATATCCTTGTGGGAGGCCTTTGTCCAGCAGTGGACGTCTTTTAGCTGAGATGATAATGATGATTATGATTATGATGATGATGATGATGATGATGATGATGAAACAATATCTAATATAGTAATACCTACTGACATAGACATATCTCAAGACTTTGATCAAAATCCTAATGTTACCAAACTATTAAGTCCGACTACGGCACAATCTCCACAATACGCATTGATAATCTGGAAAAGCCCAGCAATGTGATGTTTATAAGCTGATTCAAAATCAAAGTATTTTTTTTTAATTCAAATAAACATAAGAAAAGTGCTTTTTAATCGCCCAAACCTTTTTCTTATTATTATTATAAATACGGCCGGTCTACCAAACGATCTACATTTAAATCATTGTCTATCTAAAACATGGATTAATATTATTCCATGGTCTAAAATCATCATTTTCATCACATACAACTCGCGACTCATCAATTAGCGTTACATTTAATTATCCAATAAAAGTAATTTTGCGCTATTTCCATAATTAGTTTAGATCTGTGACCATCCCAACCATGCATCAAATTGGTCCTTCGAGCCGTATCATCCATCCATAAAATTAGTTTTAATGTATTTCGAATTGTGGTGCGGTTGTTTCGCGTGGTCCTTCGAGCCGGATTATCAACCCATACAATTAGTTTTTATGTCTGTCGAACAGTGGTTTCGCGGCAGGCATCTACACCACCAACACGGCGGAGGCGTGCTTCCATTGTCTGTCTTCTTCACGCGCCAGCATCTGCGCGGTGCAAGACAAGAAGCAGCTGGACAAAGTGCTGTCCATCCGCAGCCGGCTGCCCGACCTCAAGGCCATCGTGCAGTGGGAGGGGCCAGTCGACACCTCCATCCAAGGAGTATACAGTGTAAGTTTCAGAACTTTTTCCTACTCCATTTATTTCGCAATATACAATTGCGGGTTGCAATGAAAGAGAGATTTATTTCCTGGTAGTGTTAAAGTCCACTTTGAAAATTCTACTAAAACATTTTTTTTAGGATCCTAAAAGCAATTTTTGTAATTTTCGTTAAATGAACATTATTCAAAAACACAAATGTTGAAAAAAAATCCACGAGCAGTAGTTGTCGACATTGAATGGGCGCCTTTGGCTTTCAAAGTAAAAAAGTAAATAGTGTTGAACAATTTCGGCGGACTGGTTAGAACCACGATAGCTCAATTACGAGAGCACCTGACCCGGTATGTCAGAAGGGTGCAGGTTCAAATCCTGCTCGTGGAAATTTTTTCAACATTTGTGTTTTTGTAATTTGTACGCAACACAATTTGCGTTAAAAATTATTTATGGAAAACAAAAATATTTTATGAATATTATTCATTTTTGTGAATTCTATTCAAGTCGTATAATGATTTAAATTGCAGTACATATTGTCACACGTCAATGATTTGAAAAATAATAGGAAAATAATTTGAATCGTTCAATGTGACCTCGAGGAAGATGAGACCGATAGCGCAACGGCTAACTGGTTCAGGTTGCAATTTATGTATTTTTTTCAACTTATGTTTTTACCAAATTTCTCGATCTCCTCCTTGCTTTGGAAGACACATATTACAAAAGTAAAAGAGCAGTCGTTAAAACACACAAAACCGCATTCATTTTAATGTACACTTCATGTGTCTTTAATTTATTATATTTCTTTTTTCTTTATTGTACCTGCTTTAATTAAAGAAATAAATAAATTAGACCAAATTGTGGGTTATGTTATGGCCCGATCTTCCCGTAGGTACTTCTTGTGGGAAGGCTTGAGCTTTGGGTCGTTTTTGGGCTAATGATGAAGAAAGTAGCTCCTTCTAATTTGTTGGTCACCAAAGTCCGTACTTTTAATCTTTTGATGTGGCTTTGTCGTTTATATTTCCTATAAAGTTTTTGTTTATGTATCATTTATTTTTTTATGGAAATATCTTTATATTTCCAAAAAGTCTTTGTGTTAGTCATTGTGGCTTCCATCGTAACGAAATTTCTAAAGGTTGCCCATAATAATATATGCTCTGAAGTCTAAAGATGTTGATCCCGGTTGGCATTAGCGCAGTGACAGAGAGATCATGATTATTAAGTAGGATTTTCACCTGTTGGGACCTACGTTCAAAGAGTTACACACCTAAGTACGTTCAAAGTGCATCTATTTTCTTAGGGCCTTACAAATAAACAAAGAATAAGGTCCGAATAGTTATTCAGTGTTTTGTCTCTTTTACTCTAATTTGAAATGACGTTTACATGACACGAACAAAATACGGAATAACTATTCGGACCTTATTTTTTGTTTATTTGTAAGGCCCTAAGAAAATAGATAGATACACAGTGGACGTAGGTGTGTAACTCTTTGAACGTCTACGTTCAAAGAGTTACACACCTGCCAACAGGCGAAAATCCTACTAATTCTGTCACTGCTGTTCTTTGTTTATTTGTAAGGGACTTATTGTCTCTCGGCTTCTATCAGTGATTGAGTATATAGAGTTGCTACTAGTCCTTTTAATTATTACTAATTTAATTCAGGAATACTATTGCGTCATATGTAATTGATTTACGAATTATAGTTTTAAAGCTCTTTATAGTTCACACGAAAAATCAAAACAAAACAATATAAAGTAATAGGTACCTATATGATGATAAATCTAATAATTAATGGACATGGAAATTAATATTCGACTGGATTCGGAAATGCTAATAATAAATAATACCTAATAATAAAATCATTTATTTCAGACCATTGGATCCATGGGTTAGTAACAATCAAAACTTAAAAACTAGTTTAGAAACAACCAAGAGACATTAAGAGAATATAAGCACTGTACGTACATTGTAAGATCAAATAGGTACGTCATGAAATACACGTCGAGAAAAATGATAGACAATGACAGTCGCTCATCATTTATAGGTACCTAATGCATAGCACGGTCAATGTGTTCATGAAATATTGTTTTCGCTGTTTCGGTCGCCTTATTTTTGGCATTGAAGTTTTTCAAGACTTAGTTGAAATAAAATGAGAAACAATTCATTTGAAGGGCGAAATAAGTGAAAAAGGAAAGCTAATAACTAATAGTGTCCATGATTTTTTTGTGATGAAAAGTGTCCTTCTATGATGGGGTATATTTTGACGCTGTGAAAGAAAAGGAGAGAAATGCCTTTGCTGAGTTTCTTGCGGTTCTTCTTAATCCAAGGTCTCCCGCCCTTTAGACTTACGAACCGAGACGGCACAGCGACATTTATATTAGCTATTTTATGGAGCCTGGACTGAATAAATATTATTTTTCTACCAGTAGGCGGGCCGGGCCGTATGCTCGTTTGGCGGCTCAGTTACATAAAAATTAAAAAGAACTAATTTCGTTATCGTATTTTTTTTGTTATTGACATTGACGCATTTGGTAGCATGGCGGGACATCGTGCTCAAATACGAGTGCGACAGTGCTCGAGCACGCGTTTCGTATTTGATAATGATCCGCAAGGTACAATAAGGATTGATAACAACAACAAGATAGCTAATAATTAGGTACCTACTTAAACCCTGGTTTTAAGATTGTGACCTAGCTACTCATTTATTACAGGTGCTTACCTAGGATATGAATACGCTGATTGGACTGATTACAGTTTAGTCGTCAATGTCAACACAAATTACCCTACATTATACCATCTGAACGCGTAATCTAATAATAGGCACCTTACATTAATTAAAGCATTATGTACCTACCTTTAACGTAAGATGAGTTACAGAGATACCTACAAAATAGTTTGATAATATTATAGTAACATTTATTTTACAATATTTTACGTAAAAAGGAACGCACCTGATTAAAATTAAAAGCAATTAAATAACATCAAAATGTGTAAAATAAACGCGAGTAGCTCCGTAAAAGTTGTTTTATTTCAAAGTAAAATTAGTTCGGTACCTATACGTAATTTTTTTGTTCTTCTTGTTATCTGCCTTATCTAACTGTATGATTTTATGGTAAGATAAGGCACACAATTAAATAGGTGGTTATTGATGTACCGATTTTATAATAAAAATTTAAACGCTAAACTTTCGTAATAGAGTCATTTCCGCGTCCCTTCTAAGTTATATTTCTTTCAAACCAATAATCCAATAAAAAAGCTTTATAAGCTTACGTAACATAAAACCAAAGATCTAAACAGGTTGGCAAGAATTAGAACCACAGAACTATGATACCAACCTACCGAATTAAAAGATAACATTAGTCTTAAAATATTCAATAGAAAATGGGGACTCACTTGCTATTCCACGTAGGTATTTAGTGATTTCAGCAATAATAGTAATATTAGTGATATGTTTTACGTTATCGTGTGTGACTGTGCGAATATCTATAAGTATTCTGTGAAGGTAGCGATGCCGGCTATTTACTGCCCGTTATATATATATGGAGTGTACTGTGAAGTCACTCATGCCAAACAGGGTCGCCTAACAGTACTTAAAAATTCAACGCGTTCTTACTTTTTTACGAAGCACGCGACGTAGTGATATAGAAAGTTAAACTGTTTTAAACGAACAGAGCTTTGACAGTTGAGGCTTTTTATTTAGTGCTTTGCTCTTCTTTTATATTGTTACATACCTACGGCTTTTTTTAAATTAAATTGGGTTTAAAACTACTCATCACTATCCGTCAAAAGGATCAATAGGATAATTATACTATCCATAATTTACAATTTCAGTGTTTATTTTGTGTATATTTGGCCAATAATAACATAATATTTAATTATTAGAACAAAGGACATACCATTACAGTTCTTTAAAACATTAACTTTTTTTTGGATTTGACCTAAGAACAAATTTTTGAATCCTAAAAATATATGAAACACAATAATAACGTCACTAGCTTTCTTATTGCCCATACATATTTTATGGAAAAATATCGTTTAGATAAGAAGTGCTAAAAAGATTCTGTATTGACCAACCAATCAACCACCCTTATTTAGCACTTAACTATTATAAATTGTAAAAGCCAATAAACATAATTTGTTTTGTTTTACAAAACATTGCGAAAATTTTGTTTCTGCCTTATAAATTACTAGCGGCCGCTCGCGGTTTCACCCGCGTGGTTCCCGTTCCTGTGGGAATATCGGGATAAAAGTATCCTATGTTTTAATTCAGGTTTTAAACTACCTGTATGCCGAATTTCATCTAAAGCCATACATCCGTAGCAGCGCGAAGAAGCAACAAATATACAAACATACATACATACAAACTTTCGCATTTATAATATTAGTAGGATTACATTATTATTAGACTCATACATAGTTCCGGCTTTGCTGGACAGCAGCACCAAACAATACAATCTTTTGACAAATACCGATACCTATTACGGCTTTTGCGTGCGTTGCTTTCGAAGTACAGCGAGCATAACAAATTTTCATTTTGGCGCCCAACCGGTGACCTCTAATAACCCGGCCGGCATTGCGAAAGTAGCTTAGGTAAACTGCCATCGCACTATCACATCATCACCAGTTTATTTCTATGTCCCCACCGTTTGGCACGAGCTTTCCTTATAGATGGATGAGAGAAAGGGGCAATAAACCATCACCCGGGCCCAGTGCGCATTGGTGGTGTTAACGACTGCTAATGCAACCGGGACCTAAGACCCGTCCTAAATGCCTAGTGAAAATTTTACATACGAGTAATAATCATAATAATATATTTATTGCATCGTGTTGGTATGGATCTTTAAAAAAAAAGTTGTCCCTTATCATGACTAAAAGTATAGCGACAATTTTTTTTTTTATACAACATCCAGTAAATTTTATTTTCGATTCCTGGCTGGGTCGGGTAGTTTAATTTGTTCACTGTATTTTATAAATATAACAACCAGTACTTAGAATAAGAACCAGTATTAATACTAATGTATTATTCATATAATAATAGCCATAACAATATTTTATTCGATAAACGAAAAATTGCAAAATTGCAACTCACGCCAAGCACTCTACTATGACCATGACCGATTGATTATTGTTTCAAGTTGCTTTCCTGTTTCGATTTATTAGAGTACTTACTCAATGCATTGAGTAGAAGGACAGTCGTTTAAGCTAGTCTTATCAAACCATCAGTCTGCACGTGCTAGCGCCTATCTTTTCCAGTTCGGACCTACACGTACAACGTGCAGTTTATCTTACCCATTATTAATAAGTGAAACTTATCTTTAGATTTATATCCTAATCAGTAAGTTCAAGCATAATAAAAATTTACGTGAATTTTTGATTATTTAATTTTATATTTGTGTTGATGATGATAATGTGGTGACTCACTTTTTGTTTGACGGCAATTTGGTTTGTCAACGATTTCTAGAAAAGGCTTTATAAAATAGATAAGTGCTGAGTTTCAAAGAGCAAAATCTAGTAGATTATAATTTGGTGTTCGTTCGTATCATTTGTTAAATTCCAATTCTGTAACTAAGAGAGAAGATTATAACCACATGTAATTAATCACATTTAGTGTATTCACTAATCAATTATCTAAGCAAGTTAAAACCTATTTTCTCTATATGTACGTACATATAAGCCGTTAGAATGTCTAGCTTATAACAAATCGGGCTATAATCTTCTCTCTTAGTTACATAATTGAAGTTTAACAAATGATACGAACGATTATTTGATATCAATAATGATGTAATTATGAATCGAAAGAGAACACCTTTGAACACACAATTTATTCAAATATAAAACACAACTTATGTATTATAAAATAATAATAATAAATAATAATAATAATATTTTTTAATTATTATATTATATATTATTTTTTTAAGGTTTTTTAGTTACTTATGTAAGTAACACATCAATTTCCACAATAAGATGCATAATGACCAAATTTTTTTTTGCGTATAGGTAGTATGACGTAGGTATTCGCGTATTACACTAATGCGTATAATGTCCGATCCGATCATTGACAGCTCATTTCTATTTTGTTTTTTCATGAATTAAACTTTTTAACGAAAGTGATTTTCTTTGAATTCATATTTTACGTTTTCCGTGCTTCGGAAGGCACGTAAAGCCGTTGGTCCCCAATCCGCACTGAGCCCGCGTGGTGGCTTATGACCCGTTCTCTCTAAGCTACCCATCATTAGTTTACTTAGTTTAGGTATCACCTGGTTATTCTGCACTACTAACCTTAATTTTAAAACTTTACATTATTCTTCAATGATTTCTTGTAATGCATTATATTATTATGTACACAAATGTTATTTTATAAGTTTTATGTATTTAGTCTTAAGTTTTACACAGCAAATAAATTTATTCTTATTATTCTTCTTCTTATTGGGGGCATAAAACGAGCTGATGATCAATATTTTACGAGTGAAATTAAAGTAATGTGTACTGAGTGCAAGTTTTTAAATAATCTAAATACCTACGTGACGAGCATAAGTAACGAACTTGTTACTGTTCGATCCTATACAAGTTGTAGTCTATACACGTTACTCGGTCGAAGAGTGAATGAAACATGCACTTACCTCAAGTTTTAGCATATTGGTCCGTTTGCCAAAGTTAAGTCATTATGCCTAAGTATTGGTCGTTTGGCGTATCATCATAGTAGGTATTAGATGTTATGAGTCAGAATATATTATAGATATTTTGTAAAATTAATTTAATGTATTGGTCATTTTTCAGAAGACATCAATCCTATTGATCCTTTTGACGCATAATAATGACCAATTCTTTATCGCGTTTTGACGCAAATCCTAAATGCGAGTTGCGTGCGAATTGCGAGTTCAGACGCATTAAGGAATTTATGTTATTATGCTAATGAATAATAATATACCTACTGGTATGTCCGTTGCTCCAAAAGAAGCCATAAAATGTTTTTTATAAGTTAATTTTCGTATTAAGTTTTTATAAGAAGAACCTATAATTACCAATTCTTTGTCGCGTTTCGACGCATTCGCATGACGTATCTTACAATTTTGCTCACGTTTCAGTGGGACCAGTTGATGGAGATGGGCAGGAAAGAGCCCGACACGCACTTGGAGAATGTGCTGAAGAACATTGCTATCAACGAGTGCTGCACATTAGTTTACACGGTAAGTCAAGCCGCGCCGAGAAATGTCCGACAAAATATTGTAGTAAAAAGGTACTTACTAACCTAATTTTAGCAGGAACTTGTTGTAGTTACCTAAACGAACCAAAAATAGTTCATAAAGTGTTGAAAACAAAATTCCAGAAGCGGGCACTTTTAGGCAATTCGAGCCTCAGTGTTGAAAGCGATTTTGATTTAATATTCAATCGCGTTAAAGACACTTGTAACCTAATGGCAAGTCGGATTCACAAGTTCTTCACAAGATAACTTCAAAATCATAATACATTGTAACTAGTTCACATAAATTCGTGGGAGTAGTGAGGAAAACTCATAATAAGCACGTTTCATGAAACTGCAACTGCTCGATGACTCTAGATTAATGGATCTTTGCCAGGCGCGCGTCAGCTGTTAATGAAAGTTCAATATACCACACAAAGGCCGCCGCCACCGCCATGTTTGCCAAAATATAGATGCACTTATCTGCGCGCTGGTTATCTTGTGTCTATTTAAAGATAATAACATTTAAAACGCGTCTTTAAAGTCTCGTCAATATCCTTGTTTTGTTTTTAAGCACGTTTGCGACAAACCTTGAGTTTATTTTGATTTTGCTATTTTAAAACGTTTACAATTTATTATGTGTCTGTGGCTTGACTCTTACTTTTCCCTATAGTACAAATGTCAAAATCAGGCCAATGGGCCACAATTATTGTGGATGTTTTGAAATAGAAGAATCGAGGCCTTATCGACACTTGCTCTCAGGCAAGATGAAGATCCGCTTTTCCGTTGAGTTATGGAAATATTTAATACCAATCCCACCACCAACCAAACCGAGCACAATATTTACTCTACGTTGTTAATCGAATCCGGGTCTTCTGGCTCTAAGACAGGTAATCTTTTCATTAGACCAACACGGTTTGTATTTATACTTCTTCTTCTTCTAGTCGGGCATTTTTGGCGGAGTGGCCGTGGTTATGAGTAAGCCCTAGTGAATGACGGCTCTCGCAATGCCTCCATTCGGCTCTATTGGAAGCTTCGTTAGAGCAATCGGTCATCGTGAATTGAGTGAGCGGTCGTTACCTCGGGTTTGTCCATCGGGTTGGCGAGCGACCACGGGATCTCTTGCCCTCGACTCTGCCCTGAACTGCAATACGCTCCATTGAGTCCTCTTTACGAGTTATGTGCCCAAAGAAGAAAATAACAACCTGTATTTATACACATAGATACATAAAACACAACACAGTGAATTTTTAAGGACGAATAAAAACCTTTTTTACTTTGCTTCTGTTATTTGGTTATGGTGTGTTTGTCTACGTCTATCAGCCCGACCACTTTTTATGGACCGATGATGCCATCGGCTATCTTCTACTTACACAATTTCAGTAGGTACTTTAGACTTTGGGGGCAGCTGAAACCAAAGGATACCGAATCTGTAGTGACCGAATATTCTCAGGGGGTTTCTCAAGGATATGGCATCACGTAAGCACGTCCCCGTTCCCCTAGATTTTTCGATGAGATCGGATCGGAATCGGGAGCGGAGCTACCTGACTCATAATGACTAGGAGCTAGGGGTAGGGAAAAGCGCACTGGCACATGTGTATGAAATATAGCGCGTGTGGAACAGGTCTTCGTACTTTGTTTTTTTTTATATCTTACGCGAAAGCACAGTGTCTTCATCTCACCTGAAGTTAAGTGATGACAAAGGCCAATGGTGGAAGCGCACTTCACCCGGGATCCTCAACTACTGAGGCACTGGCTATGTTATCTAAAGCTGCCGGAACACAACAATGCCACAAACATTGATGTTATGGAGACATATTTAGATAAGATGGTGGTAGCGAGAGTAGATGGTGGTAGAAGAAGGCGGACAAACAAGTCCTACCACCAACCAAACCGAGAACACAAACATATTGTGCCCCTCGCTGGGAATCGAACCCGGGACCTCTGGGTCTAAACCAGTGGTAACCACTAGACCACAGAGGCTGTTCTTTAAGTACGGTGTCTCGAGCCTATACTAGTATGCATGTGTAGTGTATCTGAGTGTGTAGAGGTATTCGGAGGGTCGGGAGTAAACTACATTCATGACTCTTCACTGTCCCGCCAAGCCGCCAAGGAGCCCATAATAAATGTTGTTTCCCTCCGCAGTCAGGCACAGTGGGCGCGCCCAAGGCCGTGATGCTGTCCCACGACAACTTGACCTGGGATGCGTACTCCATCTCCTTGAGGGTCGGCACCATGCAGCCTGAGGCGGAACGGCTCATCTCCTTCTTGCCGTTGAGTCACGTCGCGGCTCAGGTCTGTATATTTTCTTACCTTCATAATTTTTAACATAATTATTATAAATGTTATATCTTTTCCATATTTTATATAAAATTATATAAAACAACTCAAATTATCTCTTCATTCTTTTTTCATATTCATATTAAATAAAACAACTTTGTGTTATACACCTGTTTTCGTTGTATATTTTTTCTAACCTAAACTAAGCATAATTTTGAAATTATTGCCAAGACGGAACTATTACGCAAACGCTAGACAATGTTAGTAAATTGGCACTTGTTACTATTAGCATTCTTCCTTCAGCAGGCATTATTTCTTTACATTGAATGATCAAGGCTGTAATGTAACCGATAATAAGTCTTGTCAACATCAACATGGCAACGTTTCTATAATGTAATATTTAATGGACATAAGTAGGTACATGTCGTTGGTTTCCTCTCTGATTGACTAGTCGAGAATGCGTATTGGCTTAAAGCTGTGAATTAAGGGCGGATATTTTGAAGACAGCCAGTCTTAAAATGACATAAAATAATGAAATGTTTATTATCTCACGTGCTTGGTTTAGATTTTGAAAATCTCTAATAATACCATGGACTAATAATAATATATAAAATACATCTTTTATAAATTATTCTAAACTCATATATCACTCGTATATAATCATCATCATCATCATAGTCCACTGCTTGACACAGGCCTCTCCAAGTGCACGCCAATGAGCACGATCCGCTGCTACTCTCATCCAACTCTTGCCAATTGCCAACAACCACATTCTATCAATATTTGCACATGCTGTAGATAACGCGAGAAACTCTGTCGTAGGTACTCGCGACTTCAATGCGAATGCAAGAAGCAAAGTTGAATGTAATACAAACACATGTTTAATGTATTTCTGTTTATACTTTTTAGGGCTCACTTTTTATTCGAGCGGTTATTAACCCGTACTTAAAATATCTGCCCTTGATTCAATGACTCCTCATAATATGGCTTGGGTTGGAGCACTAAATTGAAGAAACATGATGTTTTGTAATTTATTCAAAATCATCCTGGCTTTAAACTATAGTAAAGTTTGTTTTTACAGGTGGTTGATATTTATACGTCGATGACTAAAGGAATCTCAGTGTTTTTTGCACTACCAGATGCGCTGAAAGGAAGCCTCGTAGAAACTTTGAAAGAAGTGCGACCAACAAGGTTTGAATGTTATATGTTTCTTGTTAAAATAAACTTTACTTTTTTTAAGAAAACAATGTAGACAAAATAAATACTTTTCCTCTTACGAGAAATGATTTTAATCTGGTCTGGAAACATAACATTCCACAACTATAAATCAATCAATCGTGAAATTAAGTTTTCATCTAACTCTCAGTGTGCAAGTACCTAGTACCCACTTAATCATTGTATACTTTCATAAACGCATAACTATTTTTATGATTACTATTTCTTTACGTAACTTGGTCGATGTTGCAGTAGGTAAACAACATAAAAAATCATATTTACGTCTATAAAGTTTTTAATAAAATATTTTACGGGATTTGTAGCAAACTATGGTTCCTTTACGTATAGGTATACCTTTTTAATTACTTAGAAACTTTCTGAGCTACTAGTACAGTCGTGATCACTGGCTGTGCAACAACGGCCAGAACTAACCAGTTTACGTTAAGCCCCTTTAATGGAACAAAAAAGTTCAAAAGTGTATAACTAAAAAAAATTGGCAGATTCCTAGCTGTGCCGAGGGTGTTCGAGAAAATGAATGAGAAGATAGTAGCTGTGGGAGCATCGAGGGGCGCCATAACTCGCTACATCGCGGGCTGGGCCAGAAGCACCATATTCAATTACCATATAACCAGGATTAGTGGGTATGTAAATTAAGTCTTACATTCTATTATGCTTTCGGACCCTCGAAGCCTAAACAACAAACACTTATCTGTTTAAGATGCCTGTTTGTCCTTAAACCAATAAATAAAATAATAATAAACCAAATTAATAATATAATATTTTTTTCGTATATAAGGTTTTAACTACAAGAAACCTTTTTTAATTCGACTGAGTTGGCAAGCAAGCGGGCATACTCGTCACCTGCTTCCTAAGCCTGTGTATTTTTTAGTGTTATATTTATAATTTCGCGAGTGTTTTTCTGATGCATGTAGACTTTGATAATACGGATTAAATAAGCGTTGATTGAATGTCAATTAAAAAAAATGTAATTCACCAGAGCCTTCACAACGGAAATGGCAGGCTTACCTGTCGATTTCTCGGCTGAACAAATGGTTGAGTATTGGTAGGTGATTTGCCCACTTTCGTTTTGAGATGATGCTTGAATTGAATTTAGTTGACTAAAGTATTGTTGTTGTTCATCTCTGTATTCCATGCTAACACGCCTTTGTAGTTATTTCGAATATTAGAGTAGCGTAGTGCACTGTATGTAAGTACACACGCCTGGACATCAGACTACAACAATCTATCAAATTATCTCAATATACATAAATTTGAACTTTATGTATAAAATAGCATAAGGTTGAACATTTATTGAAGAAATTTGACAGTTTTGGATAGGTGATGTGCAGGCGTCTGTACCCTAAAGGCGAACAACATGTCGTGTCTAAATTCATGGTAATAAGTATAAAACCGGTAAAATTCAGCAATCTATATTATAATATTATAAAGCTGAAGAGTTTGTTTGAACGCGCTAATCTCAGGAACTACTGGTTCGAATTGAAAAATTATTTTTGTGTTGGATAGTCCATTTATCGAGGAAGGCTTTAGGTTATATAACATCACGCTGTGACCAATAGGAGCGAAGAATCAGTGAAATATGTTGCAAAAACGGGAACAAGAGCCTAAAAAATTAAAAATGCTGCCGAAAGTCACTATTCCACGCTGACGAAGTCGCGAGCACAGCTAGTACATATCCATGAGGCTATCGATGCCGGGGTTCCTCAGGGATCCGTCCTTTCTGCGACCCTCTTTTTGCTGCACATTAATTATCTGCTAAAGGAATTATTGGGTATGCAGATGACAGCACGGTCACAGAAAGATATTTGTCCAGCGCTAGAGTCAGCATGAAAGAACTGTGTTCCTTGAGAGAGGCCATGGTCAGAGTGCACGAGAGTGCGGCAACAGTGCCGTGACCTTGAATCGACGTACCGAGCTGTACCTGCCGGCTAGGGTTGAGTCACACTAGTTAATTTATTATTGTGTGATTTGGGTGTCTTTTATATTGTAAACTTAAAAAAGGACAAACTGGGATTATAGCTGTGTGTGTTGAGACATCCTAATACACAACCGGTTTTTTTTCCATACATTTTCAATAAGCACCCACCTATTATGCAACAAAACTCGCAATCGCGACACCGAAACCAAGAAAAATACGTGTATACTGATCGGCAGCGCTCAGTGACATACTTGTTATTCTCCGTTACTACAGCAACATACGATGCCCGATCCACGTTTGCGGTAACAGCCCGCGTCATCGCATACTCCTTTCCCGTGCTTTTTACTGTGTGTTAATGTAGGTGAACTACGAGCTTGTGTGCGTGCGTTTCGGAGCGCTTGTATAAAGTTGCCGCACTCTCGTTCACTTTGCCATGGTAGAGCGGACAAACTTGACTCTAAGTCGTGTCTCCCAATGGGGTGACAGCAATTTAGTCAGTTTTAACGCCACCAAAACGCAGGCATGTCTTCATGCCTTCCCCATTTTACCATCGGGAATCCAGACGTACGGCTAGCTACCACCCTTACCTGGTTGATATTCCACTTTTGCGCACTAAGCGTTTTGCTTCTACATTTATAATGCGTACAGCCAAAGAGTGGAATTCCCTACCGGCATCTGTGTTCCCGAGTGCATATAACCCTAAAGTTTTTAAAGCCCGAGTGAATAGGCTATTTCTGGGCAAGCTTGTTCCATCGTCGGCCTCTTCGTAGCCCTAGGGATTAGAATAATGCCAAGAGCAAGCCCATCTCACATTAAAAAAAATAAAAAAATAGAAACACTTTGCATGCTTAATTGCATAGGTGTACTTCAAATTGTTGGAATGAATTCTGTCTCTCTCATACGAACATTATTATGCACTGCATGCATACCTAGTTGAAGTTGTTGGAATAAATTCTATCTCATACGTACATACATGTTCGAGTCCCGACATCCAATATACGTTCTTGAATATTCACACTGCAGTTGCATGAGCTATAGCATAGCCCATACCTACGAGAACTATTTTAGGACACCGATCTATTTGGAAATATAGGTTATGTTGTTCTTAGTTACTTTTGTAGCATTAGATGATACCTATGTGTAGTTCAGTAAGTAGATAAGTAACGTACATTCGTAAGTAAATAATAATAACATTGCTTTTTGACGCGCGATTGTGCCAATTAGTCCTATTTATTCAAAAGTAAACACTTTTACGTCTTTAGAGTTAGTTTATAAAAAAAATAGATAAGCAGGTGTAGTGCGTGTGTATTTCTCGATTTTTTTACACTTGCTGTTCCATAAATAGTTCTGAGGTTTAACTGTATTCAAACATGCAAAAAAGATCTTTGTAGTTATAGACCACAAGTGTTTTTTTCCTTATTTTAGAGAGAGACCTCCACCCATGAATGTACTAAAGCAATTGGCACTTCGCCGTCGATATGCGATCATGGTAGTGCATATCTAATAAGGCTGACGTCACACACACGCTTCGGCGCGTAGCACGATTTTCCGATGCGCTCGATGCATAGATACATATTATGTTCAGTCGAGGAAGTTAGCGGTCTGATGTCTAATGTTGGCTGTACACACTCGAGCGAGACAGGACAGTACTTACTACAAGCCTCGCTCGCTTTCACACCTAGATTCTCTTTTGTAACCATCCATGTATTTACGATGGGCTCGCCTTGTCTCGTCTCGCCAGAGTGTGCTTACCCGGCATAGGTAATGCACGCTAAAACTATACATCATGTAATTAGACATTTTATTACAACATTAAGGTTTTCTTCCGAGGCATGTTTCATAGAAAAACATTCACTTGTCAGCGATTGCCAAATAATTCACAATTCCTTTCAACAATGCAGGTACGAAGGCTCATCGTTCGGGTACAAGATAGCCAAGTCCCTGGTGATCAGCAAGGCTCTAGACGCTCTGGGGCTGGACCAGTGCAAGCTGTTCGTGTCTTCGGCGGCGCCCCTGTCCACGGAAATCAAGAAGTTCTTCCTCTCCTTGGACTTGCCCATTGTGGAGGCGTTCGGCATGAGCGAGATGGCGGGGGCTCATTCGCTCAGCATTTACCCAAAGTAAGTACAATGGTTAATATATTATATTATATTGATTCATGTTCAGTACACCTTTCTGGTCGTTTATCATGCATGAGTGATGGCTCTTAAAGTTATTATAGCAGTGTGTTGCGGTTGTGAAAGTGTTACGCGTTTACGCGTAGGTATATAGCCACCTGATACTGAATGCCTAGTGCAAGTTTAAGAGATTAAGTTTGGGAAACTTTAGCCCTTGTTCAGTCAACAGCAAAAGTAGATGATGTGTACTAGATTTCAAAATTAAGTTTCGATAGTGTAAGTCGGTATTTTCTAAATAACTAACAGTCAAAGTCTGCAGGTACTAGTAGACACTCGAAGGTTTTTCGATATGCGTTTAAAAAGTTTTGATTTTCATACTGATTTCATATTTTGAAACTTGACCAATCATCAGTTACCTTTGCTGTTGACTGTACTACTACGAAACAGTGTTAAAAGTTAAACAATGACTTAAAATATTAGCTTAAAAGTGACAGCATCTGTTTTAAGCACTGTTTAACTTAGGTACGCCATCGTTTTGTGGCAAAACAATTAATCTCCTCAAAGCGCCTGCTTAAATGCATTCAATGTGTCGTTTTCGGAAACTCAGTGGAACGGTGAATTAAAGTGGCACAAGGCACCCTGTACATTGACTGCTTTTATCGGGCGATATGATATAACGTAGACCAGTCGAGTCTTATCTCACCCATGAGTGAAAGTCGGCGTAAAGTTCGTTTAGACCGAATCGGGGGCAACGACTGTAGATGTGTACGCGTGAGTTTGACGTCATTCGTTCACTTAGATTTCTTCCAGCGCGGTTAAAACAAATGCCACATTTCCACAAATACACCAACAAAACCTTGTTGTTGGAGAAATTTTACTGATTTCGTTTGCACCCATACAACAAACTTAAATTTCACCTAAAAAACAGAAAAAAGGGATAAAATATACCTACAATTGACAATTTATTTCCAACTTTCATTTCTGTATTATGAATAAATGTTATCTATATACGTTCATTTATGTATTTAATATAATATAATATAATATATTTTGTAACGATTGTATGGTGTCTACATGATAGACTGATTTTATGCGATATGAAACTATCCACAGTGGAATTTTAATCGCATTAATTCAATTATATAAACTTTTTCATTTAACGTTTTTTATTAACTTTCAAGAACACTATGTTTCCCTTTGTGCATGCATAGAAAGTTTTATTAAAATTAGCTTATTGGTAAGAAAGTATTAGACCTTTAGAACTTTAAAGTTTGTATGCGATACCAAAATGTGTAATGGTTCTTAAATCTTTCAAAATTTTCTAGAATGAAACTAGACTCCGTGGGCGAACTGCTGGAAGGCACAGAAACAAAGTTCGCCGGTGCCGTTAGCCAGAACGGGCCCGGCGAGATATGCATGCGCGGGCGCCATCTCATGATGGGCTACCTCAACGAGGAGGACAAGACGCGATCATGCATCGACGACGACGGCTGGATCCACTCCGGGGACATCGGCAGGGTCGACGACCAGGAACTGCTTTACATCACTGGCAGAATAAAGGTAACCACTTGATCCCGACGTAATCTGATAGGCCAATGACAAGGCGCGATCATCCATCGACGAAGACGGCTGCATCCACCTTTACATTATACTGGCAGAATAAAGTATGATTATTTTTCATGAACTAGGGACTTCTCTTATTTTCAATTAGGATGGATCAAGCAGGTATTTAGAATTAAATAAGCATAAAGGGAGTTTGGACGTGTTATCGAAAGGAAATGTCAATTCTAGGCTCTAGGAGACTAGTTCAGCTATCTGCAGTATAAATGGATGCAGTAGGAATTCGAAGATAGTTATATGCAACTTCCGATATATCTCTAACGATTACCATTCTGATTGATACCGATCGGTTTCTAGGAGTTGCTAATCACAGCTGGTGGTGAGAACGTGGCGCCCGTGCCGATCGAACAAGTGGTGCAGGCCGAGCTGCGGCACATCGGCTACGCGGTGCTCATCGGGGACCAGCGCAAGTTCCTCTCTATGCTCATCACAATAAAGGTGAGAGACGTAACTGCCATGCGCAGTAGCAGTTGAACAAGTAGCAACAATGCAAGCCGAACGAAGCGTTGATCAGTATGAGTGAAATAATACATAGCGTGAAAAATAAAAAAAATATGATTTTGATCAAAGACTGTTTTATGATTGTAGATATGTTTTCAATTCAAAATCATACTTTTTTATATGCGAACGTTAGAATTGCCATAAAATACAGAAATACGAGTAATTTCATGTTAGTACAGACTACTAAGAAGTAAAACTATTTACGGGATCCGGGATTCGATAAAATAAATTAACAACATTTTGGTGGTATTAACCATGTCTTGTCACACAGAATTCGCGTTACATTTCACGTTACATTACATTACACGTTACGCATTGTCTGGACACGGCTTGAAAAGTTTTATGACATACATTTAACTACAAGCAAAATCCAAAATTGAACATTAATGAAATAATTATATATTACTAGAGGCCCGCTCGCGACTTCGTCCGCTTGAAAATCCCGTATCCCATGATGAACTATTGCAGCGCCACCTACCGGGTCCAATTGTAAACCATTCTCGAATCCACTTGAACACACAATTTTTTTTATCAAAATCAGTCCAGCCGTTCAGAAGGAGTTCAATTACAAACATACGCACAGAAGATTTATATATATAAAGATATAATCACAAAACTCAACTTGAATGCAGTATAAAAGTTGAACCTAAGGACAAATTTTATGCTATGAAGTCCGCCTTTTGTAAAACGTTCTCCCGTTTCCCTCCGTTCATATAAAGCATTTCTGGTTTACAGACTAAAGTAGACAATGAGACGGGCGCCGCTCTCGACGCTCTGGAGACGGAGGCGCAGAAGTGGGTGACCAGCCTGGGCAGCAAGGCCACGACCCTCAGCGAGATATCCAAGACCAAAGACCCAGCTGTAAGTACCGACCTGGCTTCTAAATTATTGATTTAAACATTTACCACAAAAATATTTTTAATATTTAAACTTTACTTTCTTAGTCGTAACGTAACTTAAACCCATTTACGCGCAACTTACAGCAGATACAACTAAAGTCTAATCATTAATTCACTGGAGTAATCTGACGTTTCCGGTGTTCCCAGTTTCTGATGAACAGAAAATAGTGTTGTGACAAGAAGATTGACATCAATTACTCACTCATTCATTCTCATAACGTTCTGAGTCAAATCACATTAGGTACTCATTTTATTTACTTTATTAAGAAATCTCCTAGGCCAGATTTGTTTAATCGATATAAAAATATTAGCATTGGTACCTTTGAAGGCCAAGAAATGATAACTTTGAAAAGGCGAATTACTCGAATTATATAAAATCAAACAAAAATGCAATGGATATATTATTATTTGTCGTCGTCAGACAGACATAGAGATGAGTCGTTCATGTTCATGAATGAATCCTTCAATTGGACTAGTCCATTTAGCAAGTATATCACTTAGTTCACACTTCACTGAAGGAGAGTAAAGCGAACAGGTAGATTACGAACAGCGCGTGCGGAAACGAGACAGTTGCACCGGTCGGAGTCGGAGTCTGCCCGCACTCAATTGACGTCTTACGGTATGAAACATTATCATATTTACGGCTTATTTCTACTTGATTATTAGTTGACGGCGTAATTTGTTTACGTTTTGAAATTTGATTTTGTTGTCTTTTATTCTAGTCTGCGTCAAAATAGGTATGAGCGCGATCCGTGCTGCATGCGACAATAACATTATTAGTTTTAATAATTGTACTGTTTGATGATGCTTTAAAAAGTAATTATAAATAGTTGATGTTTTAGTTGTCGTATAAGTAACCCACGTGAAAATTCACTCCGAGACAGAGAAAGTGCTATATGATATATAAAAAATGTTTTTAGAACGGGTCAGAGTGATTTTTCATTTTGGAACGGGATCGAGTGATTATTGACGTAAAACGGTACTATATTGTTGAGGTTATCTCCATTTCAACGTTATTAATTTATAGTTTTCTGTTTTGTCTTAATTGTTATTCAGTAAATGGTACTCCTACACAGTGGTTAAATCTGTATTTTTTTTTCAAAAAGATGAATGATGTAAAAATTGCAATAATTAAAATACTTCCAAAATTTTCGAATAATAACAGCTCCCAAAGCAAAACAAACACTGACAACTAAACTGTCAGGTGAAATATCTCGCTACAAAAAGACATTCATATACCTACATATATTATAATTAATTAAGTACCTTTTTTTATTAAACGTTCCTACTGACTTTGTGTGAGTGATCTGAATGACAATGAACGAAACGCATCACTAGAACAATAAATGTGGCAACATAATTTTACAATGTGACATTAGCATCTGTCAGTTTACTCCAGTGAATTAATGATTAGACTTTAAGCTGTCATCAATACTGGAAGCAACCTAAAATATTTCCTTAATATTTAAAATCTGCCTATATCCATCTACAACATAAAGTATAAACAATAAATTAGCTACACACTCCTTAACATTAGACTACCAAAAACTGTCCAATTTCCTCAATAAACTTTGAACCTTATGTCTAAGTAATATGGTTGAAAATGTATTAAAGAAATTTGTCAGTTTTAGATAGGTTGACGTGCAGGCGTCTGTTATGTACATAAAGATCTTATTCTAGGTAAAATGTAGGTGGCTTATAAACTTAATTACCCTTTTCAGGTATTGCTATTTATTTAAATTAACATTAACAATTCAAATTATGAAAAGTCTAAACAATACGTGAAACATGGGTCAAAAATTTCTGTTAAATTATAGAAGGCTTTTCCCATCAAGTTTTCAATTTAATTTTTAAAAATTTGGAGTTTAATCCTTTCAGTTCTAAGGGTAGATGATTAAAAACTTTTATTCATGTAACAAATGCACTTTTGTAATACATAATTGTTATTGACCATTGGTATACATAAATGTTTATATAATTTTTAACGCAAATTTTGTTGCGAACAAATTACAAAAACACAAATGTTGAAAAAATTTCCACGAACAGGGTTTGAACCTGCACCCTTCTGACATACCGGGTCAGGTGCTCTTCCAATTGAGCTATCGTGGTTCTAACCAGCCCGCCGAAATTATTCAACACTATTTACTTTTTACTTTGAAAGCCAAAGGTTAATGACGGTAGTTGTTAACATTGAATGGGCGCCTTTGGCTTTCAAGCTCTTTTCAAATTCAAGCTCAATTGGAAGAGCACCTGACCCGGTATGTCAGAAGGGTGCAGGTTCAAACCCTGTTCGTGGAAATTTTTTCAACATTTGTGTTTTTGGTATACATAAGTTATGCCTATATCTGCTACGAACATTTAGACGATCAGACACCTTATTTTTAAATTCTTCATATTATTCTTAATAAAGCTAGATATTTCCAGGATATAAATACTGACTAAAGTAAGATAACCTTTTTCTCTAAAAATATTTCGAACAGTTTCATCGGAAAACAAGCTATATACATAATGCGCAAACATCTTTTCTGCAAAATAAATGCTGACTATATATCTACAGAGTTACCCCAAAAAATAATACCGTATGTCAGGAGTGGGTAACCAAAACTGGACCAAAATACGAAGCTCGTGCTACTTGTACTGAAGTGGTTTCAACGAGTATAAATAAAGCATAGCAGCAACTAGACATTTTATTTTTAATTTAGTTAAATAGCATTTCCAATTTAGATGGCCATCTATTGTAACACCAAGAAAGTTTATTCCATTCACTTCGTTTATTTTAGTGCTTGGTTCAGAGATATTTAAATTATATGAATTAGTTTTATAATTTCTGAATTGAATAATTTTTGGTTTTTTTACGATTTACATTATTATATACTATGCCATGTAATAAACATTTTTTTAAATTTTTTTTAGTTTTGGATAGGTTGATGGGCGTCTTTACACTATTGACCGGCTGATTATGACAAAATCTCAAGAACTCATATGTGCCTAGATTCCTTAGTGTAGACATCTACTATTAAATATTAAAAGGCATAAACACAAATGTTGAAAAAATTTCCACGAGCAGGGTTTGAACCTGCACCCTTCTGACATACCGGGTCAGGTGTTCTTCCAATTGAGCTATCGTGGTTCTAACCAGCCCGCTGAAATTATTCAACACTATTTACTTTTTACTTTGAAAGCCAAAGGCGCCCATTAAATTTTTTCAACATTTGTGTTTTTGTAATTTGTTCGCAACAAAATTTGCGTTAAAAATTATATAAACATTTAATAAAAGGAATATTAAGTTTTATATTTAATTTGCCTACTTTGCTTATTTATCAGGTACACAAAGGTATAGAAGAGGGCATAATGCGCGCTAACAAGAAGGCGATCTCCAACGCACAAAAAATACAGAAGTTCGCAATTCTTCCGGCAGACTTGTCGATGCCCACTGGTGAATTAGGTAAGACACTACTATTTTATGTACAAATATACAATTTGTCCAGGGATGTAGTAATAAAACTTTAGGAGCAGTATCTGCAATATATTTCATCGACGAAAATACCAAAAAAATACATAAATAAATAAATAAAATAAAATAAAAATAAAATAAAAAAATAAAAATAATAATAAAATACATAAATACATTCAATTGACAGAATAGTTGTCTCTTTCTAACTCCCTAAAAAAAATCCGTATCTGCTCACACAACGCAACAAAAGACGAGGATCGCTTACCTGCACGTGCACTCGCGACAAAGGGGTCTTTTTAAACAACAATAGCTCTTAAACTATTAGACCGAGAATAGTGATTGCTGCATCAATTTTTTATGTAACTCAAATACTATTAAGTGATTATAAAAAAAAGGTATGTCAATGGTCTCGTTTTAGTACTATTTTTTGATAAAGTGCCCGAATGCGCACAAAAACTGTAAAAAAAATACTTTCTCCTTTCGGCAATTAAAAAAAGGAGTTGTTTGATAGCGTGTTTTTATTGCACTAGCTAGCCTACACCTTTGCCTTTAAAAAAACACCAAAATCGAGCTCCTGCACGACGTAGAACTCAAACCGCCGTTAATTTTATGAGTTAAGCGAGTTTTGGTAAAATAAAACCAATAGTCTCTGCAGTTTTGTGGGGTTTTGGAATTGACCCCCCATAAGGGGTATTTTCGTCGATGAAATATATTGCAGATACTGCTCCTAAAGTTTTATTACTACATCCCTGGACAAACTGTATATTATAAACAAAACAATTTCAAATAGCTTTCATCAATTTCAGACAGAAAATATTATTGTAACAATATTGAAACAACTGGGACTACCTCATTGTACTTGTCATTTACGATGCTGGGGGTGCTGTAAGTCCAGTTCTTTTCATCATCATCTTTGTGTGAAGACTACAGTAATGCATCTGCATAAAGCCATACTTCTTATGCGGTTATCAACCTTATAAAAATGTCGTCATTGTCATGGCGACAGACTGAGATTCGATGGTGGTAGCTCGCCAGGCGAATTTGGAAAAATTCCGATCGCCAACCAAACCGGTTACAACAAAATGTACCGCTCGCTAGGATTTGGATCCGGGACCTCTGGGGTCTAAAATTGGTGGTAAAACCATGAATGGTGAATGCAATACAAGGGTATTACGAGCACAGAAAATAAATATGTTATATATGACAATAAAATCCAACACAAACCTTAACAATTTTACAGGGTGACTTTTTTATCACCGTCCAAACTTTCTGAGATGACTCCAGTGATTTGTATCAACAAAACATCAATATTCATTCGACCAAAATCTATGGAACAGCTGAATTTTATTTTCGAGTTAGGGAGGTCATCTCAGGTTTGGACGGTGATAAAAAAGTCAACCTGTATAAAGTTCATGACATAAAATAAAAATTCATATTCGTTGACTCACAACACTGTGGCATAATGCCTCCAAAGATCGAAGGAATTAAATGTTATTTTCTATGTTTCAGGACCTACGTTAAAAATCAAAAGGAACGTCGTATACGAGAAGTACAAAGATGTCATAGAAGATTTCTACAAAGAGTGATTTTAGATTTAAGCTTAGCAAGTAGGGAGGGGTGTAAATTATTTTGTTAAAGTTATTGCTCAATAGTACTTATTGTGAATGCATAGAGGTGTAAGTAGACTATATTTTTGTAACGAAAAATATACAGTTTTTAAGAAATGAAAAACGTTTTACTTGAACATCACATAATATTTAATCATAATATATCCTTAACATTAATAAATTCAATTTATGTAGATCTATAATATTCTACATATTAAAATTATTTAAAATGTCATCAATTTAAGAATAAGAAAATACTTACTTATTATTTAATACATCATAAAGAAATGACAATCACAGAAGACTTTAAGTAAGACTTTACGCAATTCCACTCTTAAAACAGGATGTTTTCAATTTGAATTTTCTTAGTCTTTGTTACCTATAGATAGGTCATACATCACTTTTTTTATTTCCTCGTGGAAGATCGTAATACAAATGGGAAACTAAAATACTTGAAAATAGTTTGATAATTCATTAAACTATTGAACTCTTTTAATAATCCATTGCTTTAAATAGTGTATGAAAAAAACGTCTAATCGTCAGTCTAATAAAAAGTAAATAATAAAATACAATAAAAATAATAAAAATTAAGTACATAATCGATTATATTTTAGCTTAATAATACTATAACAAGTCTATTCAATTAACTTTGAATAGACAAGTAAACTCAATTCAAACTGAATAATTGTTCTCTCCATTCATTCAATACAAATTAAATCTGCCATTATATTTATTTACAATTGTATTGGATATGGATGAATTATTATGATTGATGAAGTCTTTATAGAAATTATATAGCGATGGGGAAGTGGCAATACCAAGTAAATTTTTATGTAGACCCTTATGTAATTAATTTGACACAAAGTTAATTTTCTCATGTTTTAGCATATCTCTTCGGGGGTTATGCTAAAACGACGAAGCACTGAACTAGCCTATTTATTATTTTACTTTATACTTAAAGACAGTGTTTTTTGAAAAAAGCTAGATAGGAGGTATTGGCAGTTCGCCGCTGATAA
Organism: Eudonia lacustrata; assembly: GCA_947562085.1. Classification (NCBI taxonomy): domain Eukaryota; kingdom Metazoa; phylum Arthropoda; class Insecta; order Lepidoptera; family Crambidae; genus Eudonia; species Eudonia lacustrata. Next base: position 13,170,760 of record OX387340.1, read on the forward strand.
GACTTTGCACCATTTCTCGTTTCAACCTTAAGGCATGTAAAAACAAGACACTGCTCGCTCTGAGCCGATCTATACGTAAGTCTGTCTGTATCTTGTTACAAATCTTCTCTAACTTTATTTCAAGCGGCTCATCTAAGCTCTACCAACTAACTCAAAGCTTACAGTGCGCAGGCGCAGACACACATAGTCTGTACGCACAGCCAATATCAAATCGATCGATGCAGCATAAAGGTCTAAAATAATTTGTCATTTGAGATAAGCAAACCTTACCTTACGTTATCACTAATTAGAGTACTTTTCTGGCCGTCAACATTTTTGATTCAAGCCAAAACTTAAGCATAAAAATAAACCTTGCGCAGGTAAATATCGGTAAACGGATCACATGACTCAAGTAGGGGTGGGCAGGACACGTGGCTAGACGGAAACACGCCTGACGGACTTGGTCGCTAACAGAGTAGCCAAGAAATGCTCGTCGATCGATAGGCAGACCTCCAGTTCGGCGGTCGGACGACCTAGTCCGGGCGGGTGGGGGATGGATGAGGATGGCGCAGGACCGTGCGAGGAAAGAGAGCTATGCCCTGCAGTGGGCAAATGATGATGATGATGATGATGAAATGTAAAGATCTGTTTGAATATTATTCAGTATACCTCGATCAATTTGGTGTTGACTGTACAGCGGCGTGCATCAATTCCTAAAACATCACATCAGTCAATAAAGTCCTAGTAACATATTAAGCGTCATAAAATTATATTATATATTGGCTGAGACTTCGGTGCTAGCCCTAACTCATGCGAAAAATCTTTGTAATATAATGGATTTTCATTGAATGTAAATTGTTTTAAAACTTTAGATCACAAATGAACAGTTCTTTCTCTCAGTCAAAATAATCACATTAATTGCACTATTTGAAAAAATGTATTAAGAAAAGGAAGTCAACAAATCTTATTTAAATAACATCTTAAACATTATAATTAAAGTAGATAATGAAAATTTAAGTCAACTAACCTCAAACATTCGATAGAGGAATCAAAATATGAGGGTAGTCGTTACAATGTTTTGTTCATATACGTTTAAATGCGTCATAATAATATAAGGGATGGAAAAGGTCAATCATAGAGGTTCTAAACAAGTCGAGTCCGGCGTCAATTCGGCTGACTACATTTTCACATCAGACTTTAAGTAGGTAACTGAACACTAAATATTAAAATATAATGAGTAACTTGGAATGTATGGTGGTCTTCGTATCTGTTGCTTACTTACTATGCCATAGTACAGTCACTACGTCTGCTAGCGGTAAAGGTTTGGCCGCACCGATCAGCGATTTATTCTGTTCAGTCACACAGTATTTACTGTTCAATCATTTTATTGTGCATATATCGCAATATATAGTCATGGTCAACTAATAAGCTATGTAGGTACCTAACCTACGTACAGCCGGCCAGAAATTAGTCTTTTAAATGAATTAACATGCGGACGATCGTAATATTGTCAATGTAGTGTTGCCAACGAAAATTAGATTTAATTTAGTTACATATCAAGGTGGTAGTCTGGTACCAGGTAGGCGACATTTTTGACCGACCATACCTTTACACGGAGGTCTAAACTGTTATCCTGTTATTCCAAAGGTGAACTGTAGTAAAAACTGGTTCAAAACTGATGCTGTATCTTGTCTGTACTAACTTTAATCTGGTTTAACTCTTAGTTCTGATTTTGGATTAAGAGAGTAAAAGTGATTACACAGTGTGACCTATTTGTCGTGTCTGTAGTTTTAATGCTGACATAGTTGAACGGGTCAAACAATCAAATAAAACTTTGCTAATGAGTCTTAATTTGAGGGTTCATGTTTGTAATGAACATGCGGTCGCGAATCGTCATACACGAACAACATAGCATTTACACATTTGCCCGTACCGGTGGCCGAACAACTTGCTTTCATTGCGTTAGGGGATTTAATGTAAGGTAGTTTAACAAATGTAGACATTAATTGCCCGTCCTCGTGCTCGAACAGCGCGATTATGGTCAGGGGCGTTAATTTTTAATGATTAACTACTCCCAAAATTCCAATTTGTTATCAGGATTTTGTTGTAATTTTTGCACTATTTCTTTAGAGTATAAAATCCCAAAATACTTTCAGAGACAATTTTGGACAATGACAATATAGTTCAATGGCATATGTGAGTGTAGTCGTGTATGTCTATATTTTTTGTGTTTATTTGTAATGGAAAGTGTCCTGCTATGATAGCGCATTTTCCAATATTTTTAACGCTGCTGTAAGGGAGAAAAGAGCTGGACACTTGCTGAGGTTCTTGCCGGTTCTTCCCTGTACAAGATCTCCCGCCCAGAGTAGACTTACGAACCGATGGCATAGTGACATTCACAAGAGCTACTTGTAGCCTAAACTGAATAAATGATTTTAAATTTTGAATTTTGAATTTTGGCTTACTACAGTCAGGTTATGCGTGGGTGGGCGGCGCGGAGGCGGGAAGCGGCGGCGGCGCGTCGGCTAATGGCAGCGGCTTGGCCACGCCGATGCGAACAACGCCGCGGGGCGCGCCTTTTAAAGCTGCTACGGCTTGCTCTAGGCTCGCGTCTTCCAAATTCTGCGGAATAAAACTTCTCTTCTTTTAAGATCGATGACGTACCGCATTAACTTGCAACGCTATGAGACTTTGCATTGGCATAGTCAAAGTTTGTTAATGAAGTGAATTAACCTAAAAAAAATACGGTATGCGTAATGCATTTTCTCCTGTTTAAAAAGTGTTCATGAATCATTAATGTACGAAAAGCAGCCGGTCACCGGGTCCGGGTATGAGCAGGAATTGTGCGCGTGTGAACCGGATTTCGTACTTTTGCTCTAAAAATACAATGTCTTGGGCGGGACATTAATGGGTGCAGTTGTGTATGATGGTTTTGTAATACATGTCCGTTGACGAAGAACAGCCGTTCGGTGGATATAAGCCAGCCTTCTGCGACGCAGCTGGTCTTGGTAGTCGAGGATCATATACATATATAGATACATATATTGGCACTCCGGTGATAATTTACTACGGTCCCTGATCATCCAGGCGGCACGGAAGGGTAGTGCAAAAGTTTTGGCGCGTATATCTTCTTCCTTGGGTCAGGGCGGAGAGTCCCATATAATAATCTGCGTCTCCCCGGGCGCAGTGGTAAGCCTGAGGCATTTTCTCCTGCATAAAAGAAATGTAAAAAATTTAGTTACCTGTTCGTTGACGAAGAGCAACCGGTCACCAGTAGGCTTAGCCAAAGTAACATTAAGAAAACGATAGCGAAGTTCGAAAAGAATCATAAAGAAAACGATAGCGAAATTCAAAAAGAATAAAATGTATGGGATTGACATAAGATTGACCACGTGATTTAGCGCGGCTTATGTCAATCCCATACATTTTATTCTTTTCGAACTTCGCTATCGTTTTCTTAATGTTAATTTGGCTACCGCCACAGGTTGCTCTTTGCTCGAGTCAGCCATCTTGCTGCGTGACGCCGCCGCGCCGCCGCCCGGGACGATCGACCGGATCACCACCAGCGTGTGCGCGGGTCGCAACGAGTCTTGGTAGTCGAGAATCGAGAAGCCGAGACAGCGCTCCCTATTACTTACTTATACCTACATACAATTAAATTGGCACTCCAGTGATTGTTTGTAAGGGTCCCGCATCATCCTGGCTGCATGAAGGGGTAGAGGAGGAGTCTTTAGTGAGTATACTTTCCTTCCAGTCAGGGGTCTGATAATCACGTCACGCAACCATCCGCATTGCCCCTGGCGCAGTGGTATACCTAATACATTTTCTCCTGTAAAGCTTTATATATTAGCGGTATAATAACAAAAATGTAGTAACCTGTTCGTTGACGAAGAGCAACCGGTCGCCAGGTATAAGCCGTCCATCTTGTTGTGCGACGCCGCCCGGGACTAGCGACCGAATCACCACCAGCGTGTGTGCGGGCCGCAGCGGGTCTTGGTAGTCGAGGATCGAGAAGCCGAGCCCTCGCTCGCCTTTTACAAGCTCTGCGTGAAATGAGACAGTTTAATTGTTAGCTCTATTCACATTAAAATAAAACCTTACTCTCAAAAAGATTTCTTTAATTTAGCATAACATGAAGCGTTTTTTATTAACTAACCCCCAACCCCGATATCAATTATTTACACATCTTCGAGGTCAATGATTTGTTGGCGATTCTTCAAGTCAGATAGACCTAAGTTGAAAGACCACTGGTAAAGGTAGGTAAAGTAAAAAGACCACTGGTAAGTATCCTATTCAAGTCCTACTCAAGTCTACTATTTTAGAAACAAATCTGCCTACAATCTATATAAACAGATGTGTTAATTTTATCTATAACTAGCGGCCCGTCCCGGCTTCGCACGGGTGCACATTTCTTTTTTAATATAGTCTATGTTACTCAGCGCTAATGTAGCATTCTAATGGTGAAAGAATTTTTGAAATCGGTCCAGTAGTTTTTGAGTTTATTCGTTGCAAACATACAAAAATACAAAGGTTTCCTCTTTATAATATTAATATGATCTAGGCATAACATTTACAATCGCATAGGGTCGCTGTTGCAAATTCTGTCATTTTTTTCATAGTTTAAATGTGTTGCTAGACGGGATCACCTTGGCGGGCTGTAGCGGGTGCGTCGTAGGCGAAAGCTTTTTATCGGAGTTACATCATTCCTACATTATATGCGAAAACTACATAACACCCTTAGACTTAGGGTTTTTTTTTACTAAGAGGTCACTGAAAACCCACCGCCATCAAAAGGCAAATGAGTTCTAGTAAATGATTTGCATTTTGATGGAAGAACTTTACCTAACCACAATAGATGTTGGTCTACGCATGAACACAGAAAAAACTAAAATCATGAGCAAGGGGAACCAAACCGTAGACAGCATCATGGTGAATGGTAAAGAGATAGAGCGGGTTGACGAATATGTCTACTTGGAGCAACTAATTACGCTTGGAAAGGACAGACAGGCGAAAGAAATACAACGCCGCATTGGACTCAGTTGGGGGGCGTTCGGTAAGCTGCCCGAAATTTTCAAGTGTAAAGAAGTGCCCCTCTCTCTAAAACGAAGGGCATATGAGCAGTGCATTCAGCCGGTCATGGTCTATGGAGCAGAAACTTGGACCCTTGCACAGCAACACGTCCAAAAGCTTCAAATAGCCCAAAGAAAAATGGAACGCGCCATGCTGGGTATTAAACTAAGCAACAAAATAAGAAAATCGGCCATCCGGAGTCGCACTAAATTAACCGACGTGGGGCGTATCATTGCGCAAAGAAAGTGGCGATGGGCGGGTCACGTAAGCCGCAGAACTGATGGCCGGTGGAGCGGGAAGGTGCTAGAGACCACGGACCGGCACCAGAAGCGTGGGCCGCCAGAAGGCTAGATGGGCAGATGACATTACGAAGGTCACGGGAAAAAACTGGATGCAGAAAGCCCAAAACCGAATAGAATGGCGTGCATATGAGGAGGCCTACACTCAGCAGTGGGTGGTTATAGGCTGAAGAAGAAGAAGAAATGATTTGCATAATTATGTGCACACGCCTGCATATCAACATACCACAAACTGTAAAATCTCCCTTAATAGACTTTGAACTTTATGCCTTATAGATACGGTTGAAAATGCATTCAAGAAATTTGACAGTTTTGTATAGGTTGATGTTCAGACGTCTGTACAGTTGATTTATTTATACAAGGTTATTGATAACATTTGAATAATAAACACAAACTTTATCATTATTTATAACAAGCAATAAATATTATAACATTTATGGAACATGGGTCGTGTAATAATTTAGATAAAAACTTTAAATCCCTTGGGATTAACCACGACCTTGGCTATATATCGAACTCCGTTGCTAATTTATGATAAATGTAAATAACCTGCACAATACAATGTGGTATTTCCAAAATGCTAATACGTCTCTTTTTACACGCAGTAGAATTTATTAATTTTATTTTATTACTTAAGCCAAAAACAGATAGGCACATAAATGTAGATAATCATAATAGATAGGCATAAAGTGCATTGTGATCCAAACTCTTTAAACTTTATTTTATTTTAAAATTTCGATTTCTTGAATTTGACTTTTTGGTTGTATTTGACTTTTTTTTATACTAAGTACTTAATAAACAAAAATATATACCTATAGGCAATAGCAAATCACCAAATAGTTTTTACCCGACTACGTCAGAAAGAGGGTTATGTTTTTCGAATGTATGTATGTATGTATGTTTTGTATGTATGTATGTATGTATATATGTATGTATGTATGTACTCATTTGGCTTGCAGCCTGCTTCTCTGCTGAGTTAAAACCTGTGCGGCTTTTGAGAAAAATCGTTCTGATGGAATAGAGCTTGCTACCATAGACAAATATTTGAATTCTACTTTGTATAACTTTGGGAACTTCTACCGAATACAGATTATACAATTTTTACTACTAGTACTGCCCTCACGGAGGAGATATTGGTTGGCTTAGAGCAGGTTGGTAGGTAGTTGTGTTTGATAGTGTTGTTGTGTCTAAGTTTTAAAATGGTAGATTGGGATTTGGTGTAAATATCGATTATTGCAGACGAAGAAGATGCACAGGCACATAATAGGGTTAGAAGATTTTGGGTTGATCTATGGAAAGAAAGAGAATCAAAGGTAAATTCAATAATTTGTCCTTCAGTATGCCTTTGCCTGGCATGCCGCAGCATCCCGCCACAGGAGCCCATGGCGAGTATTTCAATGCCGGGCAATGATATCCCTTTCGATGCCGCGGGATCATTTTAAAGCATAGGAATTTATGTCTTATTTATATTTCGATATGTTTGAATGTCCATTGGTAAAAATTTAAATCCTTTGCCATGCCGTCCCGGTCTGCGTACTCCTTTAATCAGATTATTGAAAATTGGTGTATGCACAATGACTTTGCTATTTAAAAGAGTAAGGCGTTTGAATATAATTATTTTATGTAGGTTTTGAAATGCTTGGTTATTTACTTTACAAAAATAAAAAGTTTGAAATTAGAAGCGCCCGTGGCTAGCTCAATTAAATTCGCACTCTCTTTGGTTGGTGATTGTCCCCTCCTGAGACAACTATCAATATTCAATGTATATATAAATACTCATTTATTATCGATTTTATTATTTAAGTATAGGTATCGGACAAGGAAATATTTCACGTTGCATTCAACATTGCTTAAATTGAATTCTAAGATCGTAGAGCTTGTTTTTTTTCTTTTCAGTTTTTTCTCTTTGCAGTTATTTTTTTATACAAACTGATTGCAAAAATATATAACCACGGTGTTTTTTACACTTGGTAGCATGGCTATGTTTTGGATTTATACATCTATTTCCAAACACTCTGCATAGGCTAATTACTATTTAAAAAGAAACACCACCTACGGGCAACACTATTCAATTGAGTCACGCGCATGACGCGCAAGACGCATCCCTAGGCACATCAATTGCTAGCTAGATCTTGGTCGATGGTATCGGATTGGTAACGTTAATCTATTTAATTTACCCAAAAGATTATAAAAGTTATCAATTTAAAAAGTGAATACGTTACCAATAATTTGCGGCTCCGACGACCACATAGCGAGCCCCGTAAGCGGCTCGAGGCTGCGCGAGCGCACTTTCCCTCCAGCTGAGAGGGAACTGCCCTCTTCCGCGCCGGCACCGGCTAGGCTCCCGTCTGATTTGGCCTATAGAATGCAAACAAATGGCCGTAATTGACAAGGCAGGATTCGGTAGGCACTACTACGATACGATACTAGCCGCAATATTGAGCTGAATGGCGCAGTGGTTAACGCGCCCAGTCTGCGATTGCTAAAGTTAAGCAACTTTCGCAAATACCAGTCATCGAATTGATGACCAAAGATTTTTAAGGGACATAAAGAATGAGCTGGTGGTGGTGACTACGGTATTTGTAAAGTGATAAACTAAATTAACATGAAAAAACAAGATCTATACCAACATTACCCTTCACAAAACAATACAATAGAAGTTTAGAAATTAATTACAGTATCTTAAAAGCTTTGACTTTTGAGTTATTAAGTTATTTTTTTTTAAATTGAATTGAATTAATTGACCACCACTGTAGGTGACTTACACTTATTTAACTTCATACCACATATTATATATAGCAAACAAACATATAAATATAATTCATATTTATCTACATATACACTTATAATTTATTCATTTATCATTCATGCATCACACGTACAAAACAAATATATTATTATAATTAAATATTGATATCAAGCATCGCCGCGGTATGCTGCTTAAGTAGCGGCTGGACGGTGCAATGTATGCATAGCTATAGCTAGGCGTTAAGACACCACAGGAGCGCACAATGCAATCGGCCGGCCGCCAGTCCGCAGCCACACCTTCCACGCGAAACCTGTTCCGCCTGCGCGCGCGCCTTTGCTATCGCTGATTTACGTAGTGCTAGTATATATTTCTTTCGCCCTGTTACTACTTAATACTCTTGCTTACAACCTTTTATTTATATAGCTTGCGTTCGTTGTGTGTATGCCTCTAAAGTGTTTTGTGTAGATGTTGCAATACAAACTTTCTATATAGTACTGGACTCGTTTCTGTTATCCCTGCACACAAGACACCACGCACCTATTTCCTATAACTGGTGACCCCTCACTGTGCAAGTTACGTTATGAGCTCGGAGAGTGACACGGCAGATTCGCAGGACATCGTAACACGCGCCGTCGGCAGCAATTCAAAATTGCGGAAGGGGTTGAAAAGGGTGACGCGAAATCAAACGTATCGCCTTTAATGTCAAAGCCCGTGAAGATACCACCATTTTGGCCAGAAAAGCCAGCCATATGGTTTGCTCAACTAGAAGGCCAGTTTGCGATTTCGAATATAGACGACCAGGCGACAAAATTTTACCTTATACTGGGTAACCTCGACCGGCAACATGCGGCACAGGTGGAAGACATACTCACTGGTCCACCGGATTATAAGAAGCTAAAATCTGAGCTTATAAAACGCCTTTCCGTGTCAAGAGAAAATAAAGTAAAACAATTGCTCATGCATGAGGAGCTAGGCAACCGCAAACCTTCCCAGTTCTTACGCCACTTGCAGCACTTGGCTGGCCCAACGGTTTCGGAAGATTTTTTAAAAACGATTTGGACCAGCCGCCTGCCCGTCAGTATGCAACACATCATTGCGTCACAACCCACGCTCTCGGTGAACGCACTGGTAGAGCTCGCTGATCGTGTCCACGACATAACGCCCCAGGTACACCAGGTAGCTGTGGCTGCTACATCTTCACCACTGGATGAACTGACACGTCAAGTGGCCGAACTAACCAAGCAATTCAGTGCCCTCACTAGCCAAGTGAACAGTAGGGCGCGTCCTCGTGAACGACAATATGGGCGTCCGAGCAGCAGATCTTCGTCACGGCGTTCTGACTTCAACTGCAAGAAGTTTCCAAAGTGTTGGTACCACTACAAGTTTGGTACCCAAGCAAAGAAATGCCAGAAACCCTGTAACTTCACAAAGGGAAACGCTACGGGCAACCAGTGATGGCGACCAATGATTGCCAAGCGCGACGGGTGGCTTATTCATCACGGAATCCAATTTAAATGTGCAGTTTTTAGTGGACACATTTTCGACACGGGAAGTGATATCTGTGTTTACCCGAAAACCGCCATTCGCGAGTGCCGTAGTAAAACCACGTATCAATTAAGAGCCGCTAATGGTTCGACTATCGACACATATGGTTTTATAGAACTTAAATTAAATCTAGGTTTGCGTCGCGATTTTCCGTGGCGTTTTGTCATTGCTGACGTAACGAAAGCAATCATTGGAGTTGATTTCCTATCGCATTACCGCCTCATTGTTGATGTTCGCAACCGTTTGCTTGTCGATGGTCTAACTAATATTAGTACCGTAGCCGCTATACTTAATAAATCGGATTGTCTGTTAGTGTCAAGTGTAAAGGTGCAGACTGGTGGCAACAGTAAGTACGATGCAATTTTAGCTGAATTCCCTGAAATTACACGTCCAGCCGGTACACCTACTACAGTAAATCATCATACTAAGCACTACATTCGCACCACTCCAGTACCTCCAGTGTCGTATTCTCCGCGACTACTCGCACCGGATAAACTCCAAATTACCAAAAAGGAGTTTGAAGCTATGCTTTCTTCTGGCACTGCTAGACCTTCTGATAGCCCTTGGGAGTCTTCTTTGCACCTTGTTTCAAAGAAGGACAACGGATGGCGCCCCTGTGGTGATTACAGGTTACTCAATGCGCGAACAATCCCTGACATGTACCCTATTCGCCACATACAGGATTTTTCACACAATCTGTCCATTTGTAAAATATTTTCGAAAATTGACATGGTTAAGGCGTACAATCAGCTACCAATTACTGAAGAGGATATTTCGAAAAAAGCGATTGCTACACCGTTCGGGTTGTTCGAATTTCCTCGTATGACTTTTGGTTTACGAAATTCAAGTCAAACATTTCAAAGTTTCGGCGATGAAATGACTCGCGGGCTTGATTTCGTGTACCCCTACTTAGATGACTATTTAGTGTTTTCAAATACGAGTTTCGATCATGAAAGCCATTTACGCCAACTCTTCACACGTATGAGAGATTATGGAGTTCTCGTAAATACCGCAAAATATGTTTGTGCGAGCAGCACAAAACCGGTCGTTGTGGAGAATCTTGGGGGAGGCCTTTGTCCAGCAGTGGACGTCTTTTGGCTGAGATGATGATGATGATGATGATGATGTCTTCGGTATTTCAGAGGTAACGTTTTTAGGTTATCACATTACAGAACATGGCACTAAACCACTTTCCAGCAAGGTTCAAGCTATCTCTGACTTCTCCACCCCTAAGACCGTCCGAGAACTCAGACGATTTCTAGGCATGGTGAATTTTTATCGAAGATTTATACCCAAAGCAGCCCCGAATACAAGCACCTCTTCACGCCGTTTTAGTAGGAAAACTGAAGCCCAACCAGCCGATAAACTTGAGCGGGGATACTCTGCAAGCATTTCAGGACTGTAAAAATAGCCTTTCCCAAGCGGCACTCCCAGCACATCGTGACTCCCAGGCTAAATTAGGACTTGTCACTGACGCCTCCGATACAGCGATAGGTGCGGTCCTACAGCAATTCAAAGATGGCGGTTGGCAACCTCTAGCGTTTTTCACTAGAAAACTCAGTCCAGCTCAAATACTCGTCTTATGACAGAGAACTTCTCGCTATCTATGAGAGCATTAAACATTTTCGTCACATGGTAGAGGCTGCCGTTGCCGCTGCTCGTCAGTTCAGGCATTTAGATTTTATATCGCAATTTACCACCGATATTAAACATATTTCCGGCAAAGATAACGTCTTCGTTGATACTCTTTTTCGGATAGAGGAGCTTCAGGCACCAGTTGATCTGAACTTCTTTGCACAGTCGCAATCCACAGATCCTGAGCTTGCACATTATCTTACAAGTGAAAACTCACTCCGTCTAACTAAAATGACCATACCTGGTAGTCGTACTGATTTGTACTGCGACGTCAGCACAGCGATTCCCAGACCATTCGTCCCTAAAGATCTTCGGAGACATGTGTTCGACTGCCTCCATTCTTTGAGCCACCTCGGAGCCAAAGCTTGTTGCACAGCGTTTTGTCTGGCCCCGTATGCGTAAAGAATGCCGTGAATGGTCTAGGGCGTGTTTAACTTGCCAGCGTGTGAAGGTAACTCGACACGTACACACACCGTTAGGTACGCTCGACTTACCTTCAGAACGTTTTAAATACGTTCACATAGACCTGATCGGACCACTACCTCCAGCTGGAAACTATCGGTATTGTTTGACAGCCGTCGATCGTTTCACACGATGGCCGGAAGTGGTCCCGCTTACCGATATCACAGCAGAAACGGTGGCCAAAGCGCTAGTCTCATGTTGGGTGTCTCGGTTCGGTTGTACTGACATCGTCACTGATCGAGGTAGACAATTCGAATCGGCACTTTTCCAACAGCTATCCAAATCCATTGGATTCCAACACCGGAAAACAACTGCTTACCATCCGCAGTGCAACGGCTTGGTTGAGCGATTCCACAGGCAGCTCAAGGCAGCAATCACATGCCATGCTGATTCTAATTGGACTGAGTCATTACCACTAGTACTTCTCGGTATAAGAAGCGCCTACAAGGAGGATCTCCATGCCTCGTCTGCCGAGCTAATGTATGGTGAGACCCTTCGCCTACCTGGTGAATTCTTTGGCTATGATGTGCAATGCTACACAACCGACTTATCTGACTTCTCGGCTCGCATGAAAACCTTTGCTCAGGAAATCCAACCAGTCCCAACTTAGCATTACTCTCGTAAGAAGATTTTCGTGTACAAAGATCTCGCCACCCGTAGCCATGTGTTCCTAAGGGAAGGCATCCTGCGAGACGCACTTCAGCCCGCTTACACGGGGCCACACGAAATTCTCAAGAGGTGTAATTTTTTTTAAATTGAAAGTTAAGAACAAAGATGTCACCGTATCTGTGGACCGTCCGAAGCCGGCCTATATACTCGCTGACGAAACTCTCTCCTCTCAAAGGCCACAGCCATCCCCAAACCCAGGTAAACCTCAAGCACAGTCATCTTCTGACATTAAAACCACGCGTTCCGGGGACATGTCCGCTTTCCTAACTATTATCGTCCGTAGACACGGCCAGAGGGGAGTGTTATAGGTGACTCACACTTATTTAACTTCATACCACATATATATATTGCAAACAAACATATAAATATAATTCATATTTATCTATATATACACTTATAATTTATTCATTCATCATTTATGAATCACACGTACAAAACAAATATATTATTATAATTAAATATTGATATCAAGCATCGCCGCGGTATGCTGCTTAAGTAGCGGCTGGACGGTGCAATGTATGCATAGCTATAGCTAGGCGTTAAGACACCACACAGGAGCGCACAATGCAATCGGCCGGCCGCCAGTCCGCAGCCACACCTTCCACGCGAAACCTGTGCCGCCTGCGCGCGCGCCTTTGCTATCGCTGATTTACGTAGTGCTAGTATATATTTCTTTTGCCCTGTTACTACTTAATACAACCTTGCTTATAACCTTTTATTTATATAGCTTGCATTGTGTGTATGCCTCTAAGTATTGTGTGTAGATGTTGCAATATAAACTTCCTATATAGTACTGGACTCGTTTCTGTTATCCCTACACACAAGACACCACGCACCTATTTACTATTACCACCATGGAAGCGATTGTGCTTCTTGGTGAAAGCGCAAATTCTCCTAGAATCCTCTGCTAGTGTAGACCCAGGTATCTTCGGAACACAACAGTACCGCTAGCATTGTTACATACCCCGCTAATAATGGAAAACAGGACCACTGGGGTCTAAAACTGTTGATCTAACCAATTGACTAGACTATTTACTAGCATATATGCTCAACACGTGCTCAACTTGGAAACACCGTTTTGTAGGAAAGTCTTAATATTACAATGCAATGAAACCTTTTACCGGGAATAATATATTATAATTTTATATATTTCAAGCGTAGTTACAACAATAACTATATTATATCAACTCATTTTATCCCATTGTAAAGCAAAGACCTTCCCTTTTTCTTTATCTTTATTCAAACGCAGCGTAGGAAAGTATTTGAATACAGATTATTTTTTATTTTTTTTATTTTTTTTCCTTCCTTTCTGTATTGTTTCAACAACATTAATCAACAACCCTTGTACGACAAAACAGCGTTTAAACAATGGCTAAATACGTGTTTATAATATTGTGTTTATGTCTAAAAATATTTTGCTTAAAAGTGACAGCATCTGTTTAAAGCAATGTTTAACTTTAGCTATCGTTTTGTGGTAAAGCAGTAAAGATCTAACCTTGACCAGGGTCGCAGAGGGCGGGGCTAGTTCCAGCGCGGGCTGCGGCTTAGGCCGCGCGCACACCATGCACACTTCGCTGGACAGCTCCTTCAGTATCGACACCACTTCCAAGTGGTTCATGCCGAGCAGACGGTGCCCGTTCACCTCTGGAGGAAATCATTATTAGTTAATACTACTAGTGGTCGCCCAGTGGTAGAAATTCGATTGTTATTTTTATTAAAAGATTTTTATTATTTCATACACACAAAAAAACGTGTTTATTGTGTTTGTTTGTATCTGATTCGTCATAGTAAAACGTAGTAAATCGCGTAGCCAATCAGTGACAGGGTTATCACGTGACGGGCGATGCGTTAGAATAAAAAGAATAAGAATAAAGACATTTATTGGAATCACATAACAAAACACACAATTAAACATGCAACATGTAACAAAAATTTCTTCTAAACTTCTAAATTATTAGACTTTTATTTTTCTAATAATTTAATTTAGTTAGTTTAATTGCTGGTTTTTGTATCCGTCATTTATATGCCTAAGTATTTTCAAAAATTGTTTCAATTTATGGTACTATAAGTCTTTTTGGATTAAGTGTCTTATGTAATTGTTCTTATATGGCTGTTTGTTACCTAAATAAATAAATAAATAAATAAAAATAATAGAAACAAATAACAATTGACATTGTGCCCTGTTATGTGATGCCAACATTGTGCACAGCTCAGTATACGCAGCAAGCGACGCCTGCTGCACTGGTATTCTGCTGTACACAGTAGTGAAATCATGGCACGAAACAGGAAAAAAAAACAAATCATACACATAATATAAAATAACACAAATAATATTACCAACAAAACGAATATACTATGACACAAACAAACATCAATAACAAAACGCCGAGGCGCAAAACTGACTGACAGTGACAGCAGTAATAAAAAAAATATGATATTATTGATAAAGATAAAGCAATCGTTGTTTTAGTTTTCAATGCGGTTCTAAAGGAAGATCGAAATTATGAACGTATTACTGTGTTCAAATGGGAGACGGCATGTCATTTCAGCAAGTAGCGAGCAATTCATGACGAACAAAAAACAGCAACAAGGCCCAGCACCAACCTTAGCACACCAACCTTTCTTTAAATCGATAAAGCGTCAGAGATCGCCATAGTACAGACGCCTGCATTATATGTACTAAATCATATCCAAAACTGGCAAATTTCTTCAATAAATTTTTAAAACATAATGTTAAGGCATAAAGTTCAAAGTGTAGTGAGAAAAATCGGTGCACGGCGCACCTTACGTGCACGGTGTATGCAGTACCTATACAACGTGTAACAGAAAGGTGTGGTCAAAATTAAAAGATCTAAAGTGTATCCGATGTAGATCTTGTATGCAGAGTTACTATGGCATAATTATTAACTTTTACTTGCTATGCAATTTTTAATTAAACATTTCTATTGTGACGTAACAAAAAAACAAGTCACAGCCCTAGTGGTTTAGTAACCTCTGTGTTCTTACATTTATGATCACTGCTGCTTGCTTAAGCGCGCCTGACGTGCATGACTCCACTAATATAAATATTTAATTTAAAATTGCATGACAAATTAAAGTTAATAATTATGTCTCATTAACAACACATACCGTGCCACCCTCATACCGTGCTGACCATCAAGACACGTACCAAAAAGTTGGACAATCGTTCCTTTGCCGAACTGCCCGTATGTGGAATGCGCTTCCCGCACACGTGTTTCCCTCCTCTTTCTCTTCCGGGTTATTTAAGCAGGGCGTGAAAAGCATTTATGCAGGCCGCCATAGTGTGAGCGTTCGGCATAGCGTGGTAGCGCTGTGATGAACGCTTTCACTTCTTGGGCTTCACTGGCTGCTTTGCATCAGGCAGGGTGAGGCCATTTTGGCGTGCCACAATAAAAAAAAAACATACAAGATCTGGATCGGATACTTTTTGTACCTTTTCATTTTGACCACACCTTTCTAATACACGTTGTATACTAATGCTTCGTCTCGTACGTACCGAGCAGCTCGTCGCCCGGCCGGTGCACGGCGGCGCGCCCCACCGGCCCCTCGGGCAGCACGGAGCGCACGTAGTGGTGGGGCCGCACCTCGCGCCCCCCCTCCACGTCCACGGTGCCTTCGAGCGATATGCCGAGTCCGCCGCCGCCGCGTACCACCACGCCTACTACGATCTCCACTTCGGAACCTGGGTAAGAGACGATCAAAAATGAAACAAGCGCTTAAACCAAAGAAATATTTAAGTAGGTAGATATATGAAAAATAATGAATCTAAAAAACTTATACTTCATTTACTGGAACTAAATATAGAAAAAAAAAATATATAAAAAGAAATATACATAGAAATATATATTTCTATGTATAATAAGTAGGTATTTAAGTATGTTTATCCGTTGTCTAGTAACCATTTTAACGAGTTTCATAACGAAGCTTCTCTTGGGCTAGATAATTGGTGTGAGTGTAGGAAAATTTATTATTTATAATAATAATTATAGAAATATGAAAATATTTGAAAATCTACAAAGGCGTTTTACGCATACTAAGTATGCGGCCGCGCTGACTAATGTCGTGATGTGTCGTTACGCTGATGTTTGCGCTACAATTTTCTTCCCCCACCGTCACATTATTAATCCAACTACCTCCACACACAAGACTAACGTATACAAGTTTTAATCCGGTACACGTCTGTTAACTAAAGCTGACACGTTCAACACATTTACACGTTGCGCTTGTGTAGTGTGTGTATCTGTGAATAAGCGCGCGGCGTGACGTCGCACTGCATACGCATCATGAAAGTCTATCCGTCTCTCTCGCGCTCGGTGAAGCTTATGAGTATGAAAGAAGCAGTTATTGTTTTGTTTTTGCTGCTGTTTATAAATAGTATTTTTTGACATTCGTCCGTTAGCGTTAATCACGCTTAAATCGACGAAGATTATTGTGTCATCTTCGTTTACCTATTTTAAGGTTAGATTAAAATGTCTTCTCAAAGAATTGGTTCCGGCAAAACATTAACAGGACAATATAGTGAAATAGTGTACAATGTTTTTAACTATTTTATGCTCCATAAAAAAAACCGTAATGGTGGAACCGTTTAATGAAAGATTTGTAAATTTTTAGATGTTATTTACAACCCTACAACTTTACTCAACCTACAACTTACAAAATTATGGGCCTCTTTCACCATCTACAAGTAAGTCCCCATTAGCGATTACTTGACAGATAGTCCATACAAAACTTTCACTTTAACTGTCAAGTATCTCCTAATCAGACATTGTGAAACAGGCCCTATAACTTATAAAAGAGTAAGGGACTTTAATTGATAAAATTTAATTTAATTTCTAAACATGCTGTATAGTGAATTTACATTAGTGTGTGTACTGTGAACATGTCAGCTTTAGTTAACAGACTGCTAACCAATATTGCCAAATATAAGCCTGAGTTAGCGTAAAATCCCGTTAAAAAACTTTCGTTTAAAATAGGATATTAATTAGAAGTTCTCACCGAGTATAGCCTGCCACTTGCGCTTGATGGCGTCTTTCTGTTCCTGCGTGCGCGGCATCTCGAAGGGCGGGTGCGGGCGAGGCGCGGGCGGCGGCGGCGGGCTGCGCGGCGGGGATGAAGATATCACCTCTTCCACTGTGCTGTCCAAGCTGTCAAGTCAAAGTCAAAGTCAAAATATTTATTCTAATAAACTTTAAGAAAAGTTTTTTTGAATTGTCCAAACCTTTTTACATACTAGCTATTCAGGAAATCTATTTTTTAGCTGTGGAGAAGAATGGGCGCACGAAACTTCACAGCTTTAATAGAAGTAACGACATTTACAACAAAAAAAAGTATGTCGTTACCAAATCATACAATATTTTATTTAATACATTTACAAATAAAAACTTTTAAGAGTCCGGAATCACAAATTAATGCTTACCTCTATACATTTACTTAACATTACACTTGATTCTAAAATAACGTACAAGAGTAACACGAGTATTGACATGTGGTAACAGTAGTGTAACAAATTTTATTAATCTGAAGTAAATCTTGCAAAATTACCTGTACATGACTGTACCGTTCTTTTTTGGTTTTGTATCACTTTTTTTTGTCTTTTTTATAGTTTTATTTTTATTTTTATTATTGTTTGCTATCATGTCTAACATTAATGTATCAAGACTGCGGGAGGGGCCTGGTGTCCAGTGATTACAGGTTCTCTTCTGTAACCTACCTCAGGCATCAGACTCTCACAAACATGGATCATTAACAATGAAATTAGCTAAGCGTTAGATCTAAGTCATATTTGTTAGAGAAATCAATAAAAAAAATATTATTTATTAGTTTGCGACCAACTCAGCAATACGTACGAGGTAGGTACAGGAGGTGCGTCATCTGTATGTCATGGTCGGCGGGCGGTTCGGACCAGTGCATATGCAAGAACGGGTTGTTGGCTATTAATTAAGTATTGAGTTTGCAAGCATTAGATCGGGTAAGTACGAAGTGTGTAGATCCCTTCCCTATGGATGGATTGGGAGAACGAGCCATGAACCACCAGTTTAGTCCAGTGCAGATTGGTGGTTGTTAACGACTGCTAATGTAGCCGGGACCAACGGCTTTACGTGGCTTGCATCCGATGACCTTGCGAAAGTTGCTTAACCTCAGCACTCGCAGACCGGGCGCGTTTACCACTGCGCCATTGAGCTCCTCACATGTGTCAGGTGTATGGATGCGGAATCGGAATGCCGTGGTCGTTGGGCGGCTCAGGACGGTGCATGTAGTAGAGCGGGCTTAAGGACGCACTGAGTTTGCCACGTTCACAAGCAAAATGACCAATACGCATAATGAACAACGGGAAATACTCATTTTGACATACACGCGCAACGACCAACACGCATAATGACGCATACGCAAAGCGACCTATACGCATAATGACCAATATCAAATACTCATATTGACATATACGCAAAACGACCAATACGCTTTAAGACCAATACAGTCATAAAACCTAAAGTTCACATGTCAACTTTTGTAATGTGAACTAGTATATGAAAAGAATGACAAATAAAAGTACACATAAAATTAAACGGTTTATTATTGGATAGTTTGAACATAAACACGTTACTTGTAATAAACTAAAAATTAACTTAAGATTGAAGTACTCATTTGAAGTATCATCTCATAGTGATAAACTTCAAGTGGCCAGTACTTTGTATTAAACTCGTCATAAATGAGGCAAGACCATCACAGAGACGGGGAAACGAATACCTACATTATCAAACCACAAACATTTACAGGTGTGTCGTTTAGCGTACTTACCTTTGTACGGATTTGTCATTAAACGGATAGGTCTTTTCACGTGTGCAACATTTTGCGTGTTAGTCCAAATGCTGATACGTCAATATGCGAATGTGTCATATTGCGAGAAAAAACATTATATTATTGGTCATTATGCGTCAAAACGGTTTGCCACATCTCGAACGAAGTGTATGTGTACATGCATCATCTGTATGTAGTAGTCGGTGGACGATCAAAGACTGCATAATATGCTAGAACGGGTTTCGAGACTATTTTAGAAGCGTGAAAGTTGCAACAATTCTAACAAAGATACGTACGAGGTGTGCAGATGCGTCATCTGTATATCGTGGTCGGCGGGCGGTTCGGGCCGGTGCATGTGCAGGAACGGGTTGTGAGGCGCCACCGCGGCGGTGGTCTCGCCCGCCGCGATCGCCTGTTGGAGCTGCTCGAACTTGGGACCGCGGAGGTATCTGAAAGGGGATAAAGGTTTTATAGCAAACATAATTGGAGAGACTAGTTGTTGTTTTGTAACGTTGTTCTTTTAATAAAAATAAGTTTGGCAGTGACTACCAATGACGTAGAGACGAACTGTCGCGCTCGCACTTGTATTGTAGCTCGTGTCTTGGAACTTTGCACACGGTCATACTTGTTCTGTGTGACTTACGTTCTTGTCTCAGTATAGCGACAACCAAATATGTATATATTTTTTTAAACTTTTGATTTTATAATCAGCAAGATCAAGAAGTAGGTAACAATAAAATTGTTATTATTTACTATGTTGCCTATAAAAAGGCTCCGCTTGAGCGCGTCCACGGCGCGCTGGTTGGACTTGCCGGCGAGCGACACGCCGTCCACCGCCACGATGCGGTCGTTGACCCGTAGCGTAGTGTGACGTTACCTCTCCAGCTCCAGGGTGACCACGCTGCCGCTCTGCTTAAGCGCGTCCACGGCGCGCTGGTTGGACT
Source organism: Eudonia lacustrata (assembly GCA_947562085.1). NCBI lineage: Eukaryota > Metazoa > Arthropoda > Insecta > Lepidoptera > Crambidae > Eudonia > Eudonia lacustrata. The sequence continues at coordinate 13,190,928 of OX387340.1, forward strand.
TGCCGGCGAGCGACACGCCGTCCACCGCCACGATGCGGTCGTTGACCCGCACGCGCCCGCTCATCGCCGCCGCGCTGCCCGCTGTTACGGACTTCACGAATATGCCCGATAGCTCCTCCTTCTCGCATACGTAACCTACGCAGTATATCAAAATATATAACAGTGTACCTATCTATATTAAAATGAAAATAATTAAAGATAACTTATGCGCTTGGTGTAACATCAATATCGTATAAAAAGCAGTTTTACAATGCTGCCATGTTTTCCTCTCTCATTTTTTGATGTGTAACATCTTTCCGCTCGCTTTCTATAGCAATTTGTGGGAGTGATTTCGTGAAATGGAACGGAAGTATGTGTAACAGGAAGTCGGAGAAGCGCGCAAACGCGCGCCATTTTGTAAATTCAGTAATCGGTATTATGAACATGACATATTAATATTATATGTGACATATTGTGTCATTTGACTATCAAAGGTCATTTTGATATGTCAAATGTTTCCTAATGAGTATTCACTGCATTCTCTTTATGATTTGTAAAAAATATACGTCATTGTTAATTCTTTATTCTATTTTCTATTGTAATATTGATTTCAAAAGGTGAGATGTCAAATGTTACACATCATATGAGACTACTTAAGGCTCGCTCGTTTTTTTTATTGTTGGCGATAAATCTAGTTTATTTTACCTTGGATCACATGGCATTAAAACGGATCAACGGATCGGCGTGATATATGACGGGGGCAGCAGACAACACGGACGCAGACCTTCATACAATGAATGAAGGAGATAGGCATAATAAAAATAAAAAGTGCATAATTACCGGCAATAGTAATACCCAAGCCGTTTTCGTCTTTCTTCAATTGCACCGTAAATCTATCGACCTCCGGCGATTCTGCATCTGTTAAACGAAGAAAAATATATCAACAATATATATATTTTTTAATTCTTTAAAAAATAAAATCAATTATTTTTTAATACAACCTGTGTTTGGGGATAGAAGCTCCTTTAGTCTAATCATTAATTCACTAGAGTAATCTGACGTTTACGGTGTTACCAGTTTTTGATGAACAGAAAATAGTGTTGTGACATGAAGATCGACTCATCAATCACTGATCAATCACTTACCCATTCATTCTCATTACGTCCTGAATCAAATTACACTACTCATTTTATTTACTTTATTAAGAATTCTCCTAGGCCAGTTTTGTTTAATCGATATAAAAATATTAGCATTGGTACCTTTATAGGCCAATAAATGATAACTTTAAAAAGGCGAATTACTCGAATTATATAAAATTAAACAAAAATGCAATGGATATATTTTTATTCGTCGTCGTCAGACATAGAGATGAGTCGTTCATGAATGTATCCTTCAATTGGACTAGTCCACTTAGCAAGTATATCTCATTCACTTGTTAATTCGGCTCCCAATTACTTCAGTACTTCATTTAGTTCACACTTCACTGAAGGAGAGTAATTTAATTATAACTTTTTAATTTTGCATCTTACAATGCTATTTGTATGTGATAATTTTTATACAAGAAAATATACTAGAAAAAAGCAACTTGTCTCATGTCGCCCTGACGGTAATTTTATTACTCCTATCTAATCATTAGAACTACGAAACAGATTGAACTAAACGAATGAAATGATGCGATTGAACTTAATGACAGGGTGACTCAAAGGGACTACTGAAGTACTGAGCCTAGTGAACTATATGAACTAAATGAACTAGATGAGTGATATACTTCATCTAGTCCAATTACAATATACTTCCAAAATTTTCGAATAATATCAGCTCCCAAAGCAAAACAAACACTGACAACTAAACTGTCAGGTGAAATATCTCTTTTTATTTTTTTATTTTTAAGTGTAGTTTGTTCCCTGAGGAACTGGCTTAGTACACAGACACCATTATTTCACATTAATATTCGACATAACACAAATTTTAGAAAATAAACAAAACTGCAGACATGACTCTTCACTTTCCCGGCAAGAAGTCCGTAAAATTTATCGGTACAAAAAGACATTCATAATCCTATCCTATCCTATATTAAAATTAATTAAGTATCTTTTTACAATAATCGTTCCTATATCTGAATGACAATGAACGAAACGCATCACTAGTACAATAAATATAGCAACATAATTTTACAATGTGCCATTAGCCTCTGTCAGTTTACTCCAGTGAATTAATGATTAGACTTTAAATTTAAGAAATAAATAAAACCAAGTTAGTCACTTTATTCTAATAAACTAAAAACTTTCAAAACTTTAGCTATTCATACATCTGAAAAGCAGACATTACCGGACTCAGGAGGTGGCGTGATGGACTTGTCGAAGATGAATCGCGTGGCGGCGGCGTGCGAGGGCAGCGGCGGCTGCGTGTGGAACACCTGCTCAAATCCGGCGTCGAGTAGGTAGCGGTCCAGTGCCTCGGGGTCCGAGAGAAGCCTGTGAAGAAGCAAAGACTTGGAAACTATGGTGATCACGTTTAAAGACATTTATTTTCTCAAAAGAATTTTCAAAATTTAACTAGAGTAAATACAACACTTAATATTAACCAAATTTACAACACCGACATCCATTTTAAAATGGTAGGTAGGTTAACAATCTATATCTATCTTATCTATCTTAGTGGGGACTGCTGAGGTTTCCCTCTGCCAGTAACACTTCGACCCATCGGGATCTTTTGTGCAACCCCATCCTTTCACTCTTCCTCGTCTGTAAAGATAGATGCCATAAGTTTGGCAACGTCCTTAAGAGCAAAGAGCCTGAAGTCCTCCGGTTTCGGATAGGCCGACCCCAGGAGTCCCATTCTTTTCTTAGCCAGAGAGTCGCAGTCACACAGTAGGTGCTGCATCAACTCCGTTTCCTCTCCACATGCCCTACATAAGCTATCTGTTGAGATGTGCATTCTGTGAAGTATTTGCTTTGTGGCATAGTGCCCTGTCAAGGCCCCGATGGTTAATCGGGCTTACCTTCTGCTGAAGTTCATATGCGGAGGCACCGCATATGAACTTACTCCGTCCTAAGGCGTTTTCGCCTAGGAAGGATTTGGAGTGTTTCATACCCGGCTGCTCTTTCCATTCGATGCTATGCCTGTTTTCGATGTAGTCTTTTAAGGCATTGTTAATGGTACTTTGTGCAAGTGCCACGAACGGCTCGGGACCAATAAGCTGGGTCTCTGAGCCCTGGCAAGTGCATTCGCCATCTCGTTGCCGTGGATTCCCATATGGCCTGGGACCCAGATCAATCGCACCTTGTTATGTCCACCAAGCTTGTTCAGAGCTTTTGTGGTTTCCAGAACAAGGCCAGAGACGATTCAAGGCGACAAGAGTGACTTAATATATGGCGATAAGACCGCCAAATTGTAACTTTGTAATTTTTTATTTTTTTTCTGTTCATGATTATGTTTTATAGTGTTGCAATAAAAGTATTATCTATCTATCTATCTATCTTAATAATATAATATAATAATATATTGCGCTTTTTCATAGCCAACTCTATATTCTGCTTTGCGCATAGGAGTATTGCGAAAGTTATATATACTATTAACCTCTTGTTCATCGTTCTCGTTCTCGTTCGTCGTCCATAAAACCAGACACAATAGAAATTCAATTGTTCTATGGCTCCATATGGAGTCACTGGGAGATAAAAGATTAATAAAGAGGTAACGTTTGTGACTTTGTTTGTTTGTATGTCGGGGCTAATCTCTGGTCCGATTCCAAAAAATATTTTACTGATAGAATGCTTCATTCCTTGCGGGTGGTAAGTAGGCTACATTTTAATTTAACAAAAAACCGGCATCTATAAAAACGGCAAAAAAATCATGTCTGTTGTAAGGGAGCCCCCTTAAATATTTATTTTATTCTGTTTTTTAGTATTTGTTGTTATAGCGGCAACAGAAATACATCATCTGTGAAAATTTCAACTGTCTAACTATCACGGTTCATGAGATACAGCGTGGTGACAGACGGACAGACAAATCTATGTTTTAAAAGAGGTTACTTTGATATTTTTATCTCTGTTATAAAAGTTAACAAATCGTGTTTCTGCAACTAGCAAAATGAAGTCAATTAAATGAAAAATCATGTCATCAAATATCACTTTCATATGTTTTGTAACTGTTGGGAAAAATCTGGATCCCCACCACGTAAATTTCCAATGCGTCGCCTTAACTATCCGCGTCTGCCCGGACGTGGATCGTTATCCACTGGTATCAACTGTTATATTCATTTATGTTTTGATTTATATTAAATTAGATTAAGCCCACATTCACCTGAAAGACAGGGTTTACCTAGCTCAGGCAATAGTATTTAAAAAAAATAGATTATTAGATTAAAGCTCTTTGTAAAAAATAGATGTAAACGTTTTTCAATAAAGATTTTATTATTATTATAATTCTCTTTATTTATTTTCTTTCTTAAAACTAGATTTTTACAATATTTTAATATAAAAACAATAAAACATTATAAAAACCTAATCCTAGAGTACTGCCAGCAGCGAGGCAGGGCCCAAGCTACCGGTGGTCAGGGCTGCAGAGTGAGGAACCTCCTGACAACACGTGCCGTGTCAAGGAGTACTGCCTTTTGCATCTGACCCTTGACCCAACCTTTCAGCGAGAGCCTCTCTAGGTGTTAATCGAGGCTCTTGGCTAAAAGACCGTTTGCCGAAACGACTATCGGTACAATAATGGTTGAATCCACATCCCACATGGCGGTAACCCCGTGAGCCAAGTCAAGGTACTTACTGAGCTTGTCCTTCTTGGCTTTCACGAAGTTCTCATCATGAGGTATGGTGATACCAACCAGTATTGCCCGGCGCTAGGATCGGTCGACCACCACGATATCAGGCTTATTGGATACAATAGTCCTATCCGTAATGATAGAGCGATCCCAGTAGAGCGTTGCATGACCATTTTCGAGTACTGGCGCAGGTGCGTACTTATAGTACGGCACCTCCGATTCAACAAGGCCATATCCAAGAGCAAGTTGCTGGTAATAATTATAATTATTATTATTATCCCACATAACTGTGACATAACTCTCCCACATAGCTCTCACCGCAATTCGCACGATTCGGCACTACACAAACTCACTAAAAACCCCAGCACATCACTTACCGCCCCAGGCTGAACCGGGACCAACGATATGACAATTTCCGGACAACGCCGACTAGGGTGGAGCGCTCGCAATAGGCCCTGTGGCAAGAGGCGTCAAAATCCTAAATGCGAAAAACAATTTATAGCAAAAAAAAGTTTATTTTTAGTTAACACGGCAAATGACTCCATTCCAATTTAATGGCGCCTCACCAGATCATCGGTCTACCTTGTCTGCCGACACTGCGTTTTCCGGTTGCTACAACCTACTACTACAAACTATTTTGGGCAATAGCCAAATTACTTTAAAAATTCTATCTCTAGTTTTTTCCTATTGATACAAAATACTTACCAATTTAAAAACTTTGCGGTTGGTTAAGTAAACTTATACTTATACTTCCTACTAAAACATTAGTCATTCTTATAATTAGTTGGTACACATAACACAACTTATACAGTATCTTGAACGTTTCAAATAAGAATTTGTGTTAATTAATAGGGGTCGTTGATCTTAAGGCCTCGTCGACCCCCAAAATCAGTTTTCGTTTATCGTTAGTCGACCCCTGGGAATCCGATTTCGACCCAAAGGGGTCGAGATCGGCCACTTTGGGAAACCCTGCTTCAAGCGATCTTCATAACTTTACCTAGGGCTGACGTCATACCTGGCCGGGACGAGCGGCGCTGCGGAGGGCTGCGCGGCGGCGGGGTCGGCGGCCCGCGCCACCACCAGTCTCACTCGCGACCCGGACGCACGCAGCACCCCCGCCACTTGCTCAGAACCCATCTCCATCAGACTCACCTACAAATGATTACATTGTTAAAATTTTAACAAAAATAGAGAGGTTATGGTTATATTTAATTTTACGCAAATTTTGTTGCGATTAGTTGCGAACATATTACAATTTGAAAAAAGCCAAAGTGTTGAAAAACTCCACGATCGGGATTCGAACCCGCATGACATGACATAATGCTATCGTGGCTCTACAGGTGCACTAGTGCACTACCAACTATGCTTGGTATTTTGGTATTTTTTGGTATATCTTGGTTTTTTTTTGGAAGTGCATGATCGGGATGACGGAATTTTTTCAACCTTTGTCTTTTTTCAATAAAATAGAGAGACACTTTTTTTGTGAATATCAATGTTATTAAAAATAAAGGGTTATTAATTTTTAAGTGTTCCTGAACGTGCAGGAGCAACTGGCAAATAAAACCAAACAGCGCCAATTTCACTCTCCAAATTCTTTCAAGAAGACCGTGTGAGGTCTCAGTTAAGGCAGATGGGACTTTACCAAACTTTTCGGGTTTGGGGGAATATAATTTATAATTAAACATTTCTATCATTATCCAAAAGAAAATACTTTACAGTTTATCCTAAACTTTGATTTTAGTTAAATATGCACTAAACCATTATTAAGAAAGAATTCTTATAAATTATATTGCTTTCTAGCAATAAGAATAATACATTGCTATGACTTAAAACTGCTTACATCTCCTATTTGTAAAATGTGATCTCCAGATTTCAAGCGGCCGTCTCGATCGGCGACGCCACCAGCCAAAATGGTCTTCACAATAACGCCGCTAGTTCGCGCACCAATTATTCCTAGAATTTATTAATAGATTAGTTTAGTTTTCAAACAAGAAATTATTGGTAAGAGGTTATAACAATCATCTCAACGACGAAGAAGAACGAAAGGATGTGGTTGATACTACGGGTCTAAGTGTTACTGTTTGTGGAAAACCTCGGTAGGCATTTGTAAGATAAGATAAAAATTACCAAAACCTAGTCCGGTGCCATCATTTACGAGGTTTATAATTTCAACTTGAGCCCAATCGCCAGCGACAATGTTGTGTGAGGTGGAAGCTAAGGAATCATCATTTCGCGACAAGTCCAATAATCCACGGCTCTGAAATGGAATAAGAAATAAATATGCATTATATTATCTATACAAAAAAATGTTACAGCTAGAAAAAATTGTCAACGCAGATGGGATAGGATCATTCAAAGCCTAATCATTTTGTGACCTTGCTATTGCAATTGCTTGCACTTTTGTTATATATGTCGCTGAGCCAGTAAACAAGCATAAGGCCCTCCTGATGGAAAACGGCCATACAGCCCATGGACACTTGCAACACCAAAAATATCACGCGTGCGCTGACGACCCTGAAGCATTAGTTCTTATGCATAAATGCCCGGTTGTTTTACTGGATCTACATAGAACAGACGCCTGCACATCAACCTATCAATAAATGTTTAACCACATGCCACATAAGTACTTAAAGTTCAAAGTCTATTGAAGAAATATGACCGTTTGCGGTTGTCTGATGGGCAGGCGCGTACGTTTCAAACCAGAATGAAAAAACATAGTCAGGTACTTGGCATCAAAAATTGATTATAGAGTTGTAGCTATCTAGTTGGATCCTGGACAGACTCCTAGTCCTAACTAGGCCAAAGAAAAGACACGTCGCGGGGTGTGTGACTTGCTCGGTTACCTAAAAATTTGATTACTGCTGGATACCAATACGTGATGGCCAGAAGTCCAGTTGGTGAAGATATAAGAAAATTTTACATATATTTTAATAAGCAATGGGTTAAAAAGGACGAAATACTTAATTATTGTTGCTGTGAAAATGAAAAAATTAGAACTAATAATAATTTAGAAGGCTGGCATACAAAAATAAATAAATACATAGGTCGGTCGAAAATCAATTCTGCAATAAACAACCTGAAATCCGGAAAAATGTTGCACTGTATAGAAATTATTTGCCCATATGCAATCGGAATGAGGGCAAAGAAGGGTGGAAAAGGTTTTTTGAGAAATATAATATTACATTTTATTTAATTTTGTAGGTAAGATAGAATTATATGTTTCAGGTTGTGGAGTTTTTGTGTTTTGGTAAAATACGTAGATTGATATTGCGATTTTTTGTTTTAATTGCATATTTTTTTATTCATTATCTTAGCTACTGGTTGCGAATTGAGAAATGCCTTTCTCCCATCGCAACTATGTAAGTTTGGGAAGTTCTTATTTTTTGTTCGCAACCAAGTTGCGGTCAAGAAAAAAGTTCTCTTGATTCGCAACTGGGTGCGAACAAAGAATAAAAATTCTTAATTCGCAACTGGTTGCGAATCGCAGTTGCGGCAACGGCCGGAGGGGAATCCCCACATTACTACGATACAGATTGTAAAATATTAATCAACTCAACTTGTCAACAAATGAGAGGAAATTTAAAGGAAAACCAAAGTTAATTTTGATGTTATTTACCTGTTTAGGAGACATATTGGAATCAACGGAGGCATTGTCCATGCCTATCATGCGTTCAGTGTCGGACCCAGAGCCAAAGTCGAGGCTCTGCGGCGGAGACACTTGCGGAACACGCTGCTCCTCTTCCCCTTCATGGCTACCGTACAAATTTCTCGCTTGTAACGCTAAGTCACCTACAATAGAAGTTACAATGTAGCTAAAAACAAATATTATTACTATTACTGTTGATAAACAGACAGGCAATTGTTTTCAAAAGTTTACAAGAACACATTTAAATGTCAGGTCACGACACATCGAAATGTCAGGATAAACATTAAATCAAATTAATGTGTAAAATAAACGCGAGTAGATCCGAAAAAGTTTCATTTCAACAGACAGGCAGTAGTGACAACTGTCTCGTAAAAAAACCGTAACGATAGCGTAGTGACGCAATTGAAGCCATTTTTGTATTTCCATCTGTCATTCAAGCCGATTTTAAACTCGTTCAAGCGAAGTTTCAATCAACTTTATTGAGATCTACCTTAATAATATTACTAACCGTAGTATTGTAGGGACTTAGTTGTCGAAACCATTTTTATATTTTTTATTTTTATTATTCATATTGTTATTATGAAAATGGTTTCGACAACTAAGTCTCTACAATATCGTTACGGTTTTTGTTACGAGACAGTTGTTACTACTGCCTGTCTGTTGAAATGAAACTACTTTTACGGATCTACTAGCGTTATTTTACACGTTGATTTGATTTTTTATCCTGACATTTCAATGTGTGGTGACCTGACATTTAAATGTGTTCGCGGAAACTTTAGAAAACTATTGTTTATTAACAGACAGGCAATAAAACCCTACAATATCGTTACGGATTTTGTTATGGGAATCGGAAGGCTGATCTAGTCTGTGTCCTGTTTTCTAGTTTTAAAATATATTTTTTTAAATATTTATCTAGTCTGTTTTTAAATTGGTTAGGCAATCTGTTCCAAGCTACTCTGCTCCCAAAAAAGTGTTTATATGTAGCTTGTTATGTGATGCAGTTTTTAATAATGGCGTCCTCTAAGATGTGTATTAGTTGAGTATTGAAACATTTGTTAATTAAAATATCTTATTTTGTTTTGACTTCAAAATATATTATGATGTATTTTCACAGAGTAAATATGGCACTGACTCCCACAGCAATCAATTTAATAGTTCTTTCTGCTTTTCCACAATGTGATATTTCCCATAATTATTTTAAATAAATTTTACTTTTAAGTACTAATTGCTGCACTGAATCTGAATTAAATATTTATAAAATAAAGTGAAAAAAAATTAAGTGCCTAACCGACCCAGCCAGGAATCGAACCTGGGTCTTCCACAATCCGGGAGGCTGCACTGACCATTATGCTACCGGGAAGGCTAACGTAAGCGCTGAATTTTGTCACTGCTTTTTCATTTTTGAGTGCTAATAGTGACACAGTACGCCATCTATCCAACGGTCATTGCAACTAATGGCCATGCAGATTCACCTCTGCAGATGAAATACCACAAATTTGATAACACAACGCTTTGGTAAATTTTACTTTTTATTTTTAAGTGCTACCTAATTGCTGCACTGAAGCTAAATTAAATATTTATAAAAATTATTAAATTTTATAAATATTTATGAATAATATCCGAACTTTGACACTGAATTTTTTCACTGCTTTTTAATTTTTTACTGCTTCATCCAACAGTTATTGCAACCGATGGCTATGCAGATTCATCTTTACAGATGAAATACCACAAATTTTCAGGCTGGGTCGGGTAGGCATTTCATTTATTCACTGTATTTTTTTCTTCATATTATTTTAGATATTAAGGTTTTAAAATATTTGTTAGCACACACACACAATTTACAACGTTAGCAATAGAACCTACCTGCTGGAGTGATGTCAAAATCGCTTGGCAGTATTGATGGATGGTGAGCCACTTGAGTAGCAAGCATCCCCACAGAGTCATGCAACGTTGCTATACTCTTTAGTATGGGGCTCTCCAGTAAATTGATGAGCATATTCAAGTCATCACTAGTAGCAGCCTGGAAATAATTTGTTTGTGTAATATTATTTATTTATTTATTTATTCATACAAATATCTTAAAAGCTAACTTAAGATTTAAGATTTTATATCCAAAGCGCTAAAAAGATTAACAATTATTAAATTAAAAATGAAAATAATTACAATATGTCAAGCTGAATGAAATTTTTTTAAATTCATAGATCATAAAAATATGTCAATCAATACAATCATATATCGTCAAAATTACATAAACAAAAATAAGTCAATAAAATAAATATCACAAAATTATTAGATAATAAATTAATAGAATATCAAAATTATACAAACAAAAATATTTCGAAATAATTAACGTCAAAACATCAAATCTACAAAATACTACAAAAAAAAATCAATAAAAACACTTTTGGTATTAAATACACATCATTTAGAAATTTGGCATCTAATATTAAACCTAGGACTTTAATGTTATATACTCTTTCCTTTGGCTCCACTGTGAAACGGCATCAATATCCTTTTGCAAAGCCACGATATCCGCTTCAGTTTCTATGCCCAGACTGAGCTTCAGGTCATCAGCGAACAGGAGATACTCCGAAGAAGACACTCTTTCAGGCAGATTGTTAACAAAGATCAAGAAGAGTATTGGCCCCAGCGTACTACTCTGACTTACTCCTGATCTTGTAAAATAGTCACTAGAATCATACCCATCTATTGGCGACGATTATTTAGGAAGCGGGAGAAAAATTGGAGAAGCTTTGGCATGAAACTAATGATTGCCAACTTTTCAAGCAGTTTAGTTAGTTTAATCAACCAGATCAAAAGCCTTTTTCATTCCATCTATTCGAAAAAGACGACTTGGTTCGCCTTTAAAAGCACCCAAAGGTGGTGTTTTCTATAAGAAACTTTTAGCGGGCAGTAATGAGTTTTTAATCCTCTTTATAAGTGCGCCGCAATTATCTTTGCCGCGCACTTTTTGAATTTGGAACATCTTAGTGTTCAGCGCCAAAGAAATCGAACGCAAATATTGTTTGAATAAAGACTGGCTGGTACGACGGCCCATAGTCGCGCCGCCGCCCGGCTGAATAAAAAAAAAGAAATCAAATTAAAAACGCGCGAACTACAGCCCGCGTTTTCGCCAATTTTCACGGATTGTTAGAAAATTATGGTTTTGTTTTGAAAAATGAATTCTTCAAACTGTATACAGGACATTGTTTTCGTCGTACTCCTGCTACCCTTTTGGCAGATTCTGGAGCGGACTTGACTATTCTCAAGCGACATGGAGGATGGAAGTTGAGTGCTGTAGCAGAGGGATATATAGAAGATTCCATTGAGAACAGGGCGAAAACATGTGAACGCATCGTGGAAAACATTAAATTGCAACCATCAGTTAGTCCATCCATGCCACTGTCTGTCTGTCTGTCGCGCCCATCTACATCCAAACAACGAGATTCACCGTCACATTTTCCTCAAAATAAGCCAGATTCGGACATTATTTCAAACACGCTTCTGCGTGTGCGTGTGGAATAGAGATTTTTGTAGATTTTATATTCTTATAAAATCTACAAAAATCTCTATTCCTAATAAAACTGTAACAATAAATTTTTATAATTGCGAAAATGTCTCAAATGTAAATATAAGCCTTTTATTTTCTTATAGAGAGTGATGAAAAGTAGAGTGTATCACACGAGCGCAAAATATATTTTTGGCTCGGGCGACGTACTTTGAATCCCTCGCTACGTTCAGGATTCTACTAAAGAATCCCTCGCTATGCTCGGGATTCTACTCTAGAATCCCTCACTTAGCTCTGGATTCAAAAAAGCGCCCTCGCCGTAAAAATATTATTTTACTCCCTTAAGATACAATCTACTATTGAAATCAAAGTACGTTTCGTCCACCTAATGACGCTTATCTATTTGAGAATGGATACAGTCTACATGCGTGACTAAGTTTGTAGAAGTGGAGCGAGGTCTCCGGAATCCGTGCTGACTAGTGTGCAATAGATGACCAATCTGGTCATTATGTACTTGCTCAAGATTGCTTCGAAGATTTTAGCAAAAACAGAGAGAACTGCAATAAGTCTAAAAGACGAAACGTCCATCCCTTCATCTCCTTTCGGGACAGGGGTGACTCTGGATAGTTTCCAGCTCTCAGGATATCTCGCTTGAGCAAGACACAGATTAAAGATAGCAAGGGCGTGGCTAAGGCAGACATGCAGTCTTTTGCCAGAAATACTGGAATGCCATCAGGCCCACCAGATGATCGTGGTTTGAGGTGCTTTACAGCTTTCTTCAAATCTGTCACATCAACAGCTACAATACAGGCAGAAGATGCATTCATACATTTTCTACTCACGAATTTAAGTGCCGTAAAAGCTTTATATGAGGCGTTAGTGAAAAGCCACTTGACATGCAATGCATGTATTTGGTCACCACACGAAACTAAGTACAAATTGATGGTAGAGCGAATACAGAACAAATTTACTAGGTTTCTGTACCTTAAGTTGTATGGCGTCTACCCCTTCTATCCATTGATGTATCCATCACTATTTGTACTCGGTATGGTGGGATACAATAGATTAGAAGTTGTACGAGGACTCAGCCTAGCTACTTATGTGTTCAAGTTATTGAGAGGGCGAGTGTTCAACCAAGCCGTGTTGCAGGCGATAGGGCTGTGCGTGCCGGATCGGTACGTGTGGCGGCGACGACGGCCGCCTTTATTCGCAATTCCGCGTGCGCGAACTTATATTTTGGAGGAGGCGCCTTTCACCCGAACGTTGCGCACTTTTAACGAGATATCTAACGCAGTTGACGTATTCTGTTGCACTTTGACCGAATTTACAAGGGCAACACTATTTGTCTTATGTTATTTGTAAATTTAATTTAATTTATATATTATTTAAATGCAAATTTTATATTGTAACCATTGGTAATCAATTTATAATGTTATTATTATTATTGTTATTTTTTTATTATTTTTTTGTTCGTATTTGTTATATATTAATGTTATGAATGTGATTTTTATTGAGTATTTTTAGATTCTTTATTTTTGTAAGTGTATTTTTTTAATTTATATTATTTTGTAAAACTAACTCTGCTATCGCATTGGGTACGCACCTGCTATGATAGTTGTAAGTGTTATGATCAATAAATAAATAAATAAATATGTGAGCAGCTTGACAGCTCTCAGGATCAGGATTCAATAGAGGTGCGTCTGCATGGAACACGGAGGAAAAATATTAGGCAAATGTGTCAACTGCGGCTTGACCTACAACCTCAGTATCCTGATATGTATATGTGTCCAAACAACTCCTATCCTTCCTCTTTTCTCTTTTAAGTAAGTTAAGTAAAATATATCAAATAATAATTTCTCTACCCAAAAAAAGTAACCCTAAATCATTTATTGAATACCAACCCATTTCCATTCTTCCTTTTCTATCCAAAGTCCTCGAGCGCCTTGTCCACAACCAAATCAGTAAATTCTTTTCTAGTTATAATCTCTTTAACCCATATCAATTCGGCTTCCGTCCAGGCCACAGCACCGTCACTACTTTAGTTAAGATCACCGACGACATCCGCTTTGGAATGGAAAACGGCCACTTAACTGTGCTAACCCTGCTTGACTTCAGCAATGCCTTCAACACCGTTAACTTTGAAATTCTTTTAGCTTTACTTCGATCACTTAATACAACTTGTTGATTTGCATTCACGCCATATTCATAGCAGCAGTCGTATTGCTTATACTTATTACAAATAAATTATAAAAAGAATATGAAAAAATAATAATCATATTTTCAAAATCTGTAAATACGAATCGCACGTCTGCGTAGCACTAAAAAATAAACGCTCGTTCGCGTACGCCCGCGCACCCGACCACGAGTAGGTAGCAACAAGCTCGAGCATCGCGGCGCGCCCGCAGCCTAGTCGGCGCGGCGAGCGCCGGCGGCCGGCACGCGGCACGCATCAAAGCCAGTGTGCCGCGCAACCCCGAACGAGTGACACATTTCTTAGCCCTAGCGAATTTGGAGCGAAACGTGTTCTTAGGTGTGTTGTTTGTGTGTGTAAAAAAAGTAAAATGACGGAAAATTATTCTAACGTAGAACTTGTGGAGATGGTGCGATTATACGCAATTAGTGGGAACAGTCTACGTCGAGCCGTGGTCATGTTTGTGGAAATGTTTCCAAACAGACCAACTCCATCGCGCGAGGTAATGCTTGCTGCCACGCAACGACTGAGGGATCATGGCCAGTTCAACGTTCCTCGACATGCGCAGGGTCGCGGCAGTGTGGGCCTCTCAGTCGATTTGCAAGAGCAAATACTCGAATACTTCGAGAGGGAACCACGTGCCAGTACTCGTGATGCTGGCCGCCACTTCAATGTCCACCACACAACAGTCTGGCGGCTTCTTAAGTCGGAGCAACAGCACCCGTTCCACTTCAGAAGAGTTCAAGAATTGAACGAGCAAGATCATGCCGCCCGGGTCACTTTTTGTCACTGGGTACTAGAACACCGAGAAGCCAGCATTCTATGGACGGACGAGTGTATGTTTACGCGCATCGGTGTTTACAACGTCCACAGTGAACATTGGTGGGCTCACCGCGAACAGAACCCGCATAAGACCAAAAAAGATTCGTTCCAGCATAGGTTTAGCATCAATGTGTGGGCTGGCATTGTTGGTGGACATTTACTCGGGCCCTATTTCATCGAGGGTTATCTCAACAGCAACTCGTATTTGCAACTTTTGCAGCACGTAGTTGACGTAATGCTTGACGACGTGCCACTAGCTCTTCACCGGAATCTCTTTTACCACCAGGACGGGGCGCCTCCGCATTATGGACGCCAAGTGCGCGATTATTTGGACGAAGTGTTCGGAACCGAGTGGATTGGTCGAGGTGGGCCAGTGCCCTGGCCTCCGAGGTCGCCAGACTTGACTCCTTGTGACTTTTATTTGTGGGGAGACATAAAAAGAATGGTTTATAAAGACGAAATCACGAGTGTTGTGCAGTTAAAACAAAATATTTTAATGGCTTTTGAGAGTGTAAGGTCAAATCGTAGTGTGCTGCAAAAGTTACCTAGAAACTTAAGGCGCCGTGCTCATTTGTGCATAGAACGTGAAGGTGCCCACTTTGAGCAGTACCTGCGAGTATCTTAAACATGATCAGTAAGTACCTAATAATAGTTTATTGCAACAAAGTATACTTATGCGTAAGAGTAAGCCACTTTACCACAGAATACATAATAGTACCTACAAGTTTACGTAAGTTCATCGACTTAATGTCCGCCCGCTGCGCTCTTATGTACCTACTACGGTCTGCACCCCTATTCTCGTCAGTCGACGGTCGCTATTCTAATTTACACTGAGATCATTTTATTAATCAATCGGTTCCTTATTACTTTCTCCGTGTTAAAAGTATTTTTTAGTCATTAAGTGTACCAATTACGATCAGCTGTAAATTTATGGCGGGAATGCAAATCTACAACCTGTATATCTCCAACGGCAAATTATTGGTTTCAAAGTTATCTGAACGGGCGAAGGCAGCGAGTTCGTCCTGAGGAGAAGTTTTCTTCATGGTGTGACTCGACGGCTGGTGTCCTTCAAGGTGGCGTATTGTCTCCTCTTCTGTTTGCAACCTTCATCAACACTATTTCAGAAAAGCTTTCTACTTCTTACCACCTATATGCAGACGATTTACAAATATATTGTCAGGCACTACTGGTCAATATTTCCAGAGCTATATTATTGACCACCAATGCCAACCTGGGACTTATCGTTCATTGGGGTCGAGCCTTCGGACTTAGAGTAAATCCTGGAAAAACGCAGGCTATAGTAGTTGGCAGTTCCAGATTGCTCTCTAGGGTTGACTTGGAAACCCTTCCTAAAGTTAACTTTGATGGCGTGGACATTCCTTTCAGTCAATCCGTCACAAATTTGGGTGTAGTCATTGATAGTTGCTTGAGTTGGGGGCCGCAACTGCAAGCAGTTAGCCGCAAGCTTTACGCATCGTCAGCATCCTTGAGGAGGCAGTGCAACTTTTTACCACTAAAATTGCGCTAGCGCAATCTCTGCTGCTTCCAGTTCTAGATTATGCTGACGCCTGCTATCTTGATCTCACAGAGGACCAGCTAAATAAACTTGAGCATCTTCAAAATGTTTGTATTCGGTTCATATTCGACTTGCGCAAATATGACCATGTTCATGAGTATCGCTAAAAACTCAAGTGGCTTCCTATTCGTCTTCGCTGGAGTACTCATATACTGTCCCTTCTATATACAATTTGTTTAATCCCACCTATCCTTTTTATCTTAAGAAACGTTTCAGTTATCTTAATTGTTCAGGTTCACGCTCATTACGGTCATTAGAAAACTTAAGCCGTAAAACTCCCCCTTTATGATTATTCTTTTACCGTCCAAGCTGTTTGTCTCTGGAATTCGCTTCCAGTTGCGATCAGGTGTGCGAAATCCATTTACATATTTAAAGAGCTTGTGAAAAAATTATACCTTTCCGATTAACTCTGTCCTGCTGTAAAACTGCCATATCCGCTACTTTCCTATTTGAGACTACTATTATGTTTAAGTATAGTATATGTTTATCATTATTATTATTATTATTTTGCTTCATTCATAACTACACTTTATACAATACACTTTATTCTAGTATGTTTTCATAGTTTCACCTCTGATCTTAAAGTTAACTAGCTCTCTCCATTCGACTGGTTGTCTGGAAGAAATCGCTTGAAAGCGATAAGACCGCCAAATTGTAACTTTGTAATATTACTATTGTTTTTCTTTTGTTCATGTTTATGTTTTATATTGTTGCAATAAAAGTATTATCTATCTATCTATCAAAATATAAAACATTACAAGTTTAGATATGAAGGTATTTGCAGTGAAGTGTCTAAAATGTAAATTGGAAAATAGAATGACTGGAATTTTTGTAACTTAGGTACTTTCTGCATTACTTTTTAAGAATACTGTGGTAATGTTGATGCTATAGGGCATCATTTTTACATCGTTGGGTGACCTCGAGATCATGTAGGTATTTACTTTTTTTGCTAACTACTGAACAACTGTGCAATTATGTATTTAGAGATTGGATATCCAAAGTTTATTATTATTTATTGAACATCTAGTACGTAAAAGAACTAATACACCGATGTTGAAGTGTAAGGATCTGATGTGTACAGACATTGTAAAAGTGTAACTTTATTGCAATTTGTACCTTCAGTTTTGGATCATCACTTTGATCGACAGCAGCTTTAACACTTTCCAGTTGTTGTAACGCATTTGATATATTGACGCCGAGGTGCATGCTAAAATTAAATTAAACATAAAAATCTTATCATACTGAAAAAATAATTAAATTGCTATTCCAAACAAACGTAAATAAGTGTAAATGACATACGTGGCAAATTAGCTTTTTTTGTTGTGCACAACAATATATAATATAACTAACTACGACTTCAAGTAAAATGCAATTCCCAGGCTACCTATCTAATTTAAGTAGGTAAATTTATTGCTCTAAAATAATACACAAAGTACACAACAACACACAAATTACGACGTCAGGATGTCAAATTGTTAATGTCACGTTTTTTTTTTGTGTCTTGTTTTACGGCTCCGGATGAAATACATCAAGCCTATTCGTCCGTTTTTTTATTGCACTTATTGTTATGAATTTACGGTGAATAAATGAATATGAATATAATCTTAACTCAGTAAAGATATGGGGCTTTACTAAGTCCTCGGGCGGACTTCTTGAGAGAATTTGAAAGTGAAGTTGCACTGTTTTGTTTCATTTGCTAATACTCATGCGCACTTACAAACACTTAACGGTTAATAATCCACTATTATTTCACGTTAATATTCGACATCTTAACACAAATTTTAGAAAATAAAACAAAACCGCAGACATGACTCAATTCAATTTCTTGAAAAATGGCTTTCGCTACGATTTAGCCAGTGTCTTCACTTTCCCGCCAAGAAGTCCCTCAATGTCACGCAGCCACGCAGCAGAACTGCTGACTTTTTTTTTTTAGTTGATGGCTTCGTGCGATTTGCACATTAAGCCAGTGTCAAAGTAATTTTCTTACAAGTAATACATAAATAAACAATATTTCCTTAAATGATGATGATGAATGATATTAGAAATGGGAAGTGAGAAATGATATACTCCCCAACCCCTCGAGTATCTCAGTAAAGTTGTGGGGCTTTACTAAGTCCTCACGCGGAATTCTTGAGAGAATTTGAAAAGTGCCGTTGTACTGTTTTGTTTCATTTGCCAACACTCATGCACACTCACGAACACTTAATCCACCATTATTTCACATTAATATTCGAAATAACACAAATTTTAGTAAATAAAACAAAACCGTAGACATTACTCTTCACTTTCCCGCCAAGAAGACCCTGTGACTTTTTAGGACTTTTTATTCTGATTTGCTTTTTTAAAGGGAAATGCAAATGGATTTAGTCAATGCAGTAAACTTTCTTGTTTTACATGATATATTGAATATTATCATTTTTAGTGATCGGTAAATGATAAAATTATTGAAATTGCCCGTACCGATTTATTTTATTATCGATTTTTATATTTTTTTATTCTCAGATATCAAAATGGTTAGTTGAATGAAATCAAACTTGTTTTAAGGTTCACATATTACATAACTACCTAACGAAAGTAATAGTATTTTAAGGGAGGTAGATCCACAAATTTAAATATCTGAATAACAGTAATCTTTAAACAAAAATCCTATTGTGATATAAGCTTACGATATAAGTGATATATTTTTCAATAATTATCTAACAGTATTTGACAGAACCCACCTACAAGCCCATCTTATTAAGTTGTTTCATCCACAATCCACAATGGATAACGAAATAATCGACCTTACAGATTCGTTTTCACTGGCTGGTCATCGCTCTCTAGCTAATATGATAATCGAACTTGACACAGACGATTCCTTTAGCAACTCTTTCATTGCTCAAACTATTGAAGAAAGTGGCAATTTAATTAAGAAAACACTTCTTAAAAAAGGAAGACAATCTAGTATAACAAAATATAGCAAAAAAGTAAGTACTTACCTAACCTATCATATACTTATATGTTAAATGTTACATTTTTACTATGTTAACCAAAAACTTCAAAAACCCAGGACATTTGGGTGAAATAAAGATATTACCCCGGATTCCATCGAAAAAAAATACAATAAAATATAAAAAAAACATAGTTATCATATTTTTAGTTATTTGTAGAAAATCAACTTAATCGACTAGGGAGGTCACGTCACGTCACCAGAATCACGAGTGCGCGGATATATTTGCCGCACCGAATAACTATGAAATGCTGTATATTATTGCTAATCATTCCATTCTATCAAGTTAATCGGATTTCCCCTAACATAAAAAGTGCCCGGGTTTCACCCGGACACTTTTTAGAAACCTCGCCCGGACGCTCCCCGGACGCCCTCCAAACTAGGACAAATCCGGGCAAAACCCGGACGGGTGGCAGCCCTATGTCTAGGTCTCTTTTAGAGTTCTTTTTCTTTTTGATTGCAGGACCATCACAATTTTAAACATAATTGTCATTCTCAAAATAACAATACGACAACAGAACAAAATGATAGCAGAAGAAGATCAGTTGGATGGGGTGATTGCCCTATTTGTTGGGATGAACTAGGTAAAAACCCACTGGCTTCCACTAAATGTGGCCATGTGTACTGTATGAAATGTTTAGAAAGATCACTTAGGGTTGAAAAGAAATGCCCAACTTGCAGACAAGTATTAAAGGGATCTTCGGCTTACCATCCCTTATACTTAAATTAGAGCGATTATTGCCTTGTCTCTTGATAATAATAATGCTGTGAGTGTGACATTTTAATAAAATCAATGACAGTTTAAGTTCTATAGTTCTGATATACATAATTAATTACATATCAAAAATTTCCTTTTTTTCCTGTAAAGCTACAAATAACCTAAAAATGACAAAGACTTTTTAAGTCAATGAAATCTAGAGTTAAATAAATAAGACTGACTGAAAAGATATGGAAAAGACCAAGACTTGACAAATGAAATATTTACATCTCATGCTTATGGAAAGGTAATTAGGTACCTATTTACGTAAATAATATTATTGGAATAATATATTAACCCATGTTTTTTAAATGTAATGAAATTAAATGTTATTTGTTTTCTGAAAATAAAATACCTAAAATCTAGGTTGGATAATTATTATTTTGGTATATGAAGCGCCTGCCAAAACCCTTTATAGTTTATGATAAAACGTGAACATGCAAAAACATCATAAGTACTTATAGAAAAATATGGAGCTCGGTGGCGCAGTGATTAACACGCCGCAAAGGCCGGTCATCGGATGGGTGACCAAAAATTTATCATCTCGAGTTCCTCCGTGCTTCGTCGTAAGATACGTAAAGCCGTTGATCCTGGCTGCATTAGCAGTCGTTAACAACCACCAATCCGCACTGGGCCCGCGTAGGGACATAAAATGAGCTGATGATGATAGAAAAATATTTTTTAAGGAATATTTTCTTCACCGTTTATGGAGCCCATTATTTTGCAAAAAGAAACAGCCTGTATTATGTATGTACTACGTAATGGTGAATGGTGACCAATATTATTCCTTATTGTTGTTAATAATAAATAAGGAAAGCAAACTAAAGAAAAGCACTCATTTCTACGTTTCTTTTTTTAAAATTATTTATCAAGTAGCCATTTTTGAGCTTCTAATTTATTAAAACAATAACACATTTATAATCCTACCCGCCCCACAAAGAAAAAAAATCATGCAACTCATCATTGAATATAAGCGCTGTCAAATATTGCAAATTGGAACGTCCATCTGAACTTGTCATGATCCCGTGACCGACATAGTTATAATTTAAAATTCTACCAAAAATATGAAACAATACGATTCGATTATAGAAGTTCTAGTGCAAAATTGAAAGAAGTACAAACGCCTGCACATCAGACTGCTAAGAACTGACTTTCCTCACTCAATAGACTACGAGCATTATGTCTGTGGCATACAGTTGAACATTTATTGAAGAAAGGCAGTTTTATATAGAGTGTGATGTGCAGGCGTCCTTCGTCGTCGGCGTCGTCTGTACTAGCTAAAAGTTGCATCAGCCAGCTCGGGTGTTGTTTTATTAATGTTTTTGTTCTGCGTGGCATGATATATGTAACCTTAAAAACAACACTTGAGCTCTATGAGTTTCACCACGCTTTTTTTTGGAGAGAGTTTGCCGTCAGCGTCACCGGAACTACCAACTGCGTAACAACCCGAAGGGGCCTCTTAACCTCTGACCGACTGTGACATCAATTGATGCGTTATTGCCCGCACACATATTTTGGCCACGACATCAATTATATTACTTATGTAAGTAAATAACGCATCAATTGATGTCGCGGTCGGTCACAGGTAGGACCTTGGCTCGGGTTGACTGGGTCGTGAGAGCGGGGAGAAGCACCCATATATGTACATACTACTAGTAAAGAGCGCGTTTAAACCGAGTCGTGCGTCGTAAGCTTATTCTACGAGTACAGTGTCTTGGGCTTGAGCCTAAGTGAGTGTGCAAGTTTATTGTTGTATCATGTGAATGTGAAGTGGCATTTTGAGGATCGGGAGGGGAATTCACTTTGATATTTCTTTAAGCTCCTAATTATACTGTTTATCCCACGTTTATCCCTTCTACTTTTTATGCTCATTTTTTAATTTGAACAAAAGGAACAATACCAAAATTACTAAAGAGAAAATAATAATGACACTGCACATTGCAGTATGATCGTTAAGTTTAAAATGATTCATGAATTATTAAGGCTTTTATGCCACCTTAAACGCTATATTGTGACCAACAAGCAATAGTATGGGCCCCGCGGCGGCGTGCGGCGCCGGCCGTCAACGTGTTAATAAGATAACCGCTTCTGTGGTCTAGTAGTTGTGGTACCACCGGTTTAGACCCAGAGGTCTCGGGTTAAATTTTAAAACAGGTTCGATTCCCGGACAGGATAAATATTTTTTCTAAAATCTAATGACGTATTTTATTTTGTATTAAAATCAGCTCCGCGACTGCTCTCATTCATCAAAATTTTCGACTGCGTTTTGTCAAAAAGCACTTATTGTCTGTTGATTTCAAGAAGCTACCATTAAGTAGTAAAACTTTAGGCTAGCAATTCTTTTTAGCAAAATGTCAATTTGCATGGCGGTGCGTCGCTTTTTTGCCAATCACTGCCGTATTGCAGCTAATAAGAATTTATTTACAGTGAAACAACGTGATTTATTTACCGTTATCAAGAGTTTTCCAAGTTTACGTGCCGTCTCAAAGAGTTTGGTATGTTATTTTGCTAATTATTAACCATTTATAGGGCACAATATGCTATTCAACCACTGTTTTCATTCTGTTATCAACATTTGAATCTTGAACATTTCACATAAGTACCAATTATTCAATTGCTAGCTAATTTAGATACAAGTGGTTATAGTTTATGCGTAGTAGTCACCTATTTTTTATTATAACCTCCTGTAGTAGCTAGTGAATTCTGTTAGTGGATAACCTTATGACTTGTACCTGCTTCATGTACAGAATAATATAATTTGAAAAAGGATTGGTTCGGTATTTAGTTATTTAGACTAGATAAAATGATAATAAAAGTATTCTTTTTATTGCACAACAGGGAAGTGTACCTATGGCCTTTATCTCATCTAATGAGAAGTGATAAGGCCGAAGATAGAAGTTCACATCATTCTTGATTTATAATCCTATTAGAATATTGATGTAATCTTATTAAAGACATTAATTCCCATTAGTAATGAGTATATATTTTATAATGTCATTTCTTCCTACTAAGTATTCAAATTTTGTAATAAACCACAATGAAAGTTGTTATTTGCGGAACATAATTTTTTTTATTTGATTTATATAATATTCTTTTTAGTGAAATTGAATACATATATATAATAAGTTAGAGATTTAAACTACAATAATTTTATAATTGTTATATACCTACACTTTTTTATCCAAATATATTTAAATTTTCTAATTAGAAAGATATAAGCATAAAAAAAAAAAAAAAAATTGTAATTTGTTCGCAACAAAATTTGCGTTAAAAATTATATAAACATTTATAAGATATAAGCATTTTAATTTTTTGACATTGCCAACAAACTTCTATTTGTAAGACCAAAAAGTCTTAATAAAATTAATGCAAAGCTCTTTTTTTTTAAATCAATCTATATTGCTATGCTCAATGCCCAAAAGTCCTAGGCTCAATTCTCAGGTTGTTTAAAGTGTGTTTCAGTTTTTTCAATGCAAAAAACGGGATTGTAATCCCAAACCCACATTATTGGCGAGAGTGGTGATAAAACCAATACCTATCAACTAAACATCTTCAATCAATCTTGATTTCAATTCTTAATGCTCTATTGTAATATGTACATCACCTTTTAGTTTTTGTATGTAAGGAATTTAAACTTTTATAAAATAAAACAAAGGCATTATGGCATTCGCCTCGCATCAATAACTTGAACAATAAAACACAATTGTTTTATTGTGACATTTAAAGGAGACGGTCTAGATTACTATAGAAAGTCTTCACTAAAATGCAGCTGGACCAAAATGAATGAAAATCGGGAGAATGCAATATGTAGAACTTGTATGATTTGAAAAAAAAAATCTTAGTCTAGCCAATTTTTCACAATTAATTATTACAAATTAAATGTTTTTTCATTTTTTACACGGCCATCATGTTGTTTAAGTTTTATGGCAGCACTAGCACAAGCAGTAGAGAAGAGATAGAGTCAATCAGTAACAGTGTATCAATTTGTTATACAGTATCGATATGTATCGAGGGCAATTATATAGATTTTTTATATTTTGCAACAGCTTTCTATTTCATTCGATATTTCGTTACGAGTTTAAAAACAATGCCTTAATATTATAGATTTTGTTAAATTATTAAAACTAAGTTAAGAGCATGATTTTTAACGCGAATTAATATAATGTCACCGCATATCGGTGGGTAATGAATTGATACTCAACTCAGTACCTAATATAGATATATTTGGCTCATCTCTAACAAATAGTTATGTCATGCATTGACATTGTCAATTTGACAATGACAATAATTGACAGTCAAATACTTTTTAAATCGGGTATGTTCTCATCTTCAAACCAAGAATAGCTGCGTTCTCTAACGTAATTAGGAGTAATTTTGTATTTTTTTGAAAATTAAATATAAAAAAAGGGCTAGCTTTAGAATTTAAATAATAACGTAAGGACATTACGTTTTAAAGGCTTTATCGATTACAAGTCTCATTATGCCAGCTGCTTCTTAGGAGATTTATATTCCGTCTCCTTTTGTTTATATCTATTTGTACTCTACTGGAGTCGGAATCTAAAACTACTGACTACTGACTGTGTGTTTGGCCTGATTTACTAGATTTCTTTGTAACAAAAAACATAGATAATAATTACGTCACAATAGAATCACAAATCGACCTCACTTCAGACCACATTCCTGTCATCCTAAGTATAAGTTCAACAATAACTCTGGCGCAACCACAACCGAAGTTATACAACCCTAGAAATACTAACTGGGAAACATATGGAGATATAATAAACACAGAGATAAATCTAAACTGCAAACTAAAAACTACTGAAGCAGAGAATGAAATAGAAAAACTTCATATGACTATCCATAGAGCTGCAAATATTGCTACTACAAAAGGGAAAGGTAAACCCCCAAAACAAATCTCTTACCCAATAGAAATCAAAGAGAAAATTCAAGAACGCAGTCTGCGGCGTTCTTACATTCTTACATTCAGTTCTTTACCTTTCCCTTTTGTAAATTCTGGCACAGGAGCGGATATCCCAGTAATAAAACAGCTTTCAATAAATACCGAATACCGAATACCGAATCAGAGGAACTGAAAACTTACATTAGCCAATTAGAAAATGAAAATATCCAAAACCGTCTTTCGAGTCTAAGGCCAAGCGCTGACACAGATTACTCATTGTGGAAAGTAACTAAAACCTTAAACCGCCCTAAAGCTCATATGTCCCCTCTCAACAACAGCTAGGGAGGGTGGGCTAGATCAGACAAAGAAAAGGCTGAAACATCTGCAAAACACCTGAACACCGTTTTTCAATCGCATCCTGAGAGTAACCCTGATCAATCTGCAGAGGTTATTACATACCTAGACTCGGCAAACCAGATGTGTCTTCCTCTAAGAAGCACTAGTTCGAAGGAAGTCGCTAGAGAAATCAGAAACCTGAAGAAAGGTAAGGCACCTGGATACAATATAATCGATGCTACATTGTTAAAACAACTGCCACCCAAAGGAATACTGAAAATTGCCAACATCCTGAACGCCCTTCTTAGACTCGAATATTTCCTTGGACAATGGAAGATAGCGCAAGTGGTGATGGTACCTAAACCAGGTAAACCACCGCAGGAGACGACCTCATATAGACCCATTAGCTTGCTACCAGTTATTGGAAAACTGTACGAAAGTATACTGCTCAACAGAATCAAGGAACCCCTGCTCACTGTACTGCCGAACCATCAGTTTGGATTTCGTGAGAAACACGGAACAATAGAGCAAGTCCATCGAATTGTAGACATAATCAGTAAATGTCTTGAAAATAAACTGCACTGCTCTGGCGTCTTTTTGGATATAAGTCAAGCATTTGACAAAGTGTGGTATGAAGGTCTACTGTATAAATTGAAAATGAAGCTTCCTCACTGCTTTTATCAAATTCTAAAATCCTACCTTTCCAAAAGAACCAACCAGGTGAAATGCAACGAAGATCTCTCCGAACTCTATGAGATAAAATCAGGAGTCCCACAGGGCAGCATACTAGGACCAATATTATACTGTACCTCATATATACAGCCGATATCCCTGAGAACAGCAAAACGATGACTGCGACTTATGCAGGTGATACCGGATTCCTATCCATTCACAGTGATCCAGAAACCGCGTCTCTCATGATGTAAGAGCACCTCGCTGAAATTGAGACATGGATGAAGTTATGGAGGATAAAAGCAAATGAGAGTAAGCCCACGTATGTGACGTTCACACACGTAAGGAAAAAAACGTGCCCGCCTGTCACCTTAAACAATAAAGAAATTCCCCAAGAAGACAGTGCTAGATACTTGGGTATGCACTTAGGACGAAGACTGACATGGCAAAAACATATATGGACCAAGAGAAAACAACTTGATGGGAAACTGCGCAGTCTAAATTGGCTGATAGGCCGCCACTCACAACTGAACGAAAACAGCAAAATTTTAATTTACAAAATCATCTTAAAACCAATCTGAACCTATGGCATACAGCTTTGGGGTTCTGCCTGTAACAGCAATATTGAAATCTTAGAGAGATTCCAGACTAAGGCTTTCAGAACCATGAACTTGGTATCCCCAAATGTATTGCAAATAAATACATCTACCTTGATCTCGGTATAGTCTACCTTAAACTCACTCAGACGCTAAGCGGAGCCAACAGTATATTAGGCTAAAGAGACACGACATTCCGAACCTTAGCAAAAGATTCTGATATAAATAAAACACCAGAAACAAGGGTGGAGTCGCTGGACAAGCCCCTTCTAACGAAAACATTTACTCGTGAAAATTTCTCAACCAAACGAAAAAAAAGATATATAGATATATTGTTTAAGGAACAAATTGCCAAGTTGCTGAAAAACAAAAGAAAAAAAAATTGTGTGTTTGAAGCATTTAAACATATTTTTATTATTTTATCTTATTGGATACTTTATTCGAAAATCTGGAATTTATCAATATTTTTGTGCTTGAATGATTTGTATGTTAAGGAGGTCAAAGCCTTCTTATAAAGAAATCGTTTCACTATTTTTGTGCCAAGGTAGTGCGCACGCTACGGTAAGCTCGCGAGATAAAACTGCTTTCCTCCACCCATGCTATTTTATAAGGTAATAACGAAAACCCATTTAGGTATCTTTTTTCATTTAAACTGAACTTGAATATTCATAACATTAAAATTCATAAATATAAAAATCCATAATTTTACAATTCTGAGGGCTATTTACTATTTTGTAGCCCTAATTATAGTTCTCTATCAGAGTTCGAAATTAACAAGACAATAACAGAGCTTGATAGTCATCTGATAGGTGGACATGAAAGAAAGCGCACGAGCCAAGCGAGCGATGGATGAGGATGGCGCAGGAGCGTGAAGAGTGGCGTGCGAGGGAAGAGGCTTATGCCCTGCAGTGGGCGGAAGTGGGCTGATGATGATGATGATGAAGAGCAAGTTGCCAGGTGTCCAGCTTTTTTAGACTATGTCCGGCCTGTCCGAATTTTGTTTAGCTTCATGTCTATATTATAATATCGAGTGAACGGGCGAAGCGTTAAAATAAGTACATAAAAAATTATTAAAAAAATAAATTTAAAAAATCCGGCTACCTATTTGGTTCAAAACTCCGGCTAAATCTTGCACTGAGACGGCCTTTGAATTTCAGGACCTGGTAACCCTTATGAGGTAAGAGAGGTTAGCTATTTTTGTCTTAAAACTTTGTATGAATACGTATTCATCCTACCTACATCCTAACTAATTATACCTTCCTAGTACGTACTAGGTAGGTATAATTAGGTAGGATGTAGGTAAATTATTCTCAAAAAAATCTGGCGTTAGTTATTCTGTGCCTAATTCACTGTTTCAACTAGACTACTAAACAAACTTTATAGGTATAATAGGTAGGTAATACAAATAGGCACTTAAACTTAAACTTTCCTACACTCACACCAATGATCTAGCGCAAGAGAAGCTTCGTTATGGAACTCGTTAAATGGTTACTAGACAACGGATAAACATACCTACTTAAAATACTTAAATACATACTTATTAATTATACATAGAAAACACCCAGACCCGAGACAATTTAGAAAAACAATAATTTCTAAATTGACCCGACCGAGGATCGAACCCGGGACCTCAGAGATGGCAACACCATGAAAACCGGTGTACAAACCACTCGACCAAGGAGGTCGTCAAACCTTAAACTTATGGTCGTTAAACTTATGGGCTTATATGAGCAACATACGATAAACTGAATACTTTACTTTAGAAAACTAGTGCACACGATGGAACATTGCCTAAACTAATAAAGAATTTAAACGGAGATTAACGCAAACTAATTAGTATAAGGTATAATACCCTTTCTTCTGTGCTAATACTTTCTTTATTACCTACATACCCGACGTCTGTCAGTCAGCTCGTGACCACGGCCGCCGTTATAACTCGGTCGAACGTCGGGTTTAACCTTTTACTAATTCATCATCATCATCATCATCGACCTATATTAGTCCACTGCTGGACATAGGCCTCCCCTAATGAGCGCCATAGCGCCCTGTACTCGGCTTGACGCATCCAGCATCTGCCTGCAGTCTTTCGCAGGTCATCATCCCACCTGGCCGGAGGGCGCCCTACACTACGTTTACCGAGTCGTGGTCTCCACTCAAGAACACGTTTACCCCAGCGGTTGTCGGTTCTTCGCCAGATATGGCCGGCCCACTGCCACTTCAACTTGCTAATTCTTAGAGCTATGTCGATGACTGGTTCTCTGTCGAATGTATTCGTTACGAATCCTATCCTTCAGAGAAACTCCGAGCATAGCTCTTTCCATAGCTCGCTGAGCGACTTTAAACTGGTGGACCAGCCTTACCGTGAGTGTCCACGTCTCAGCTCCGTAGGTCATGACGGGTAGGACGCACTGATTAAAAACTTTAGTTTTTAAGCATTGCGGTATGGATGACGAGAAGACTCGACGTAGTTTCCCAAACGCTGCCTAGCCCAGATGGATCCTTCTCTTGGCCTCCTTCTCAAAATTGTTTTTACCTAATTGCAGAATCTGCCCGAGGTAAGTGTATTCGGAAACGATTTCAAGAAGGTGACCATGTACGACGACCGGTATCGGACCAATGTGGCCATTGATCATGACTTTGGTTTTATCCAAATTCATGCCAAGACCGATGCGTCGCGAGGCTGAAGCTAGGCCGTCTAGCATCTGGTTCAGCTCCTCTAGCGACTCCGCCATCAGAACTATGTCATCAGCGAATCGCAGGTGTGAGATGTAGTCACCGTTTATGTTAATGCTCTTTCCTTTCCAATCCAGCGTCTTAAACATATCTTCCAACGCGCTTGTGAACAGTTTCGGGGATATGACATCCCCCTGTCTCACTCCTCTGCGCATTTGGATGGGTTTGGACTGCTGGCCCAAATAGATAGATAATAAATTTTACTAATTAGTTTGCGTTAATCCCCGTTTAAATTCTTTGTTAACTATGGAACATGGTGGTCTGGTTTTCTAAATTTTTTGTACTACCTACATAAAAATAAACAATAACTCAGTAGAACGGAAACTCTCGCTCCGGACGGGCTCAAGGTCGCGATATGATAGTACCTGTTAAACAGTATGTTCAGTCGGGCTGTCACGGCCGGCGTCACCGCACGCGCGTTTGCCTGTTTGTGCGTTCCGTACTTTATATTATACTAGCTGTGCTCGCGACTTCGTCTGCGTGAAATAGTGACTTTCGGCAGCATTTTTAATTTTTTAGGCTCTTGTTCCCGTTTTTGCAACATTTTTCACTGATGCCTCGCTCCTATTGGTCGCAGCGTGATGTTATATAGCCTTAAGCCTTCCTCGATAAATGGACTATCCAACACAAAAAGAATTTTTCAATTCGAACCAGTAGTTCCTGAGATTAGCGCGTTGAAACAAACAAACTCTTCAGCTTTATAATATTAAATATAGATTTCCGTTTTCCGTATTTTATATTTGTAGGTATGTAAGTAAGTAATACTTACTTCAATGGCTTCATTTGGTATGGTACTTACTATATCTTATTATTTATAATAAGTATCTATGTAGTACGTAACATAATAATTTATATATCTCATATTTTGTAAAACTAGAATAAAATAATGATTTCAAAGTAAAGAAAAACTTATATTTTAGCAATATTATTTTTAGACGTAAGCAATATTCAACAGTAAGCAACCCTGGCAACGCACCTGGACGACAGAGGGGCATAACTAGTGTTGCCAGATCCGATTTTCTAAATATCGGGACCTCAACGTAAAAAAAGCGGGACTGGGACGAAAAAATCGGGACAGTAAAAAAAATCGTAAGTAGAAAAGTATAAGTAGTATAAGTAGATACTACTTATACTTTTCTAGCGGTCCGTCCTGGCTTTGCACTGGTGAACATTTTTTTTTAATAAGCCTATGTTACTCAGCGCTAATGTAGCATTCTAATGGTGAAAGAATTTTTTAAATCGCGCCAGTAGTTTTTGAGTTTATTCGTTACAAACATACAAAAATACAAAGCTACTTACCTACCTTGCTGAAATAGCTACTATCAATACTATAATGAAAAAGCGGGATTTTGGGCGTCCCGCTCAGGGGTTTGGCGGGACGCGTCCTGAGAGGGCCAAAAAACGGGAAGTCCCGCCAAAAGCGGGACATCTGGCAACACTAGGCATAACGTCGTTAAGGGGGAAGTAGGTCCATAAATGGCGGCGTTTGGGACTCGGTCAAAGAAGATTCCGTTCTATGTTATTGCATGTTTATTCTTATGGCACCTATTTCTTTAGAAGTACCTACCTATAGTTTTAGGGCCTACTTACGAGTATATAAGTCACGTAATTAGTGTTATAATGTGTTACACATAAGGCAGAATGTTATTATTATTTTTGAAAGAGTATTTTTTCTAGAGAGGTAAGTTTACCTCTGTTTCGTCTGTACGTGACGGTAATAGCAAATCACTTGACCATCAATCACACGCTATTGTACGGCGAAAGAACAATGTATCATTGACATTCAAATGGTGTCATTTGGTCACACGTTGGACAACAGACAATTAATGGCTCCGCACACTGGACGACTTGTCGCTGCGTCTAGTCGTGTTGTACACGCGCACACACGACGACAGTCGTGCGACAGTTGTAAGTAAGTTTCGCGACTCCCCTAGCTTGTCATCGCGACTCTGCGACTGACGCCAAGTGTGTGCGGAGCTTTGAACAAAATATATGAAAATTGTCGGCCGCAGCCTGTCGTCGCGTCTAGTCGCTGAACTGTCGCAGTCGCGTGTCGCCTAGTGTGCGGAGGGAGCTATTTAAAGTTCAGAAGATGCCCATCGTAATATCTTTACTAAACCTTTGATGTGTTTGTCGTATTCATATTTTGTTACATACCAAGTTTTCATAGAAACTTTAAAACTTTCGTAGTTTTAAAGTCAATAGGTACCAACATGCCCGGGAACACTCAACTGTGCAACGGTGCAACTCGGCCGAAACGTCGGGTATTTAAAAATGTATGCTTTACTTAGTTTAAAAGAGTCCTAGCCACACTAAAACAGTTTTCTATAAAAGTATGTTTAAATATTCCATAATATTTCCGTAAATTATAATTATAATTATTAATAATAATAATTATTAACAACTTCGCTGTCCAAAAATTAAAACAATAGATAAATCAATTGTTATGTATCACATGTGACTCATGGGACAGGGAAGTTGTTAATTATTTTAATTATTATTATTATTTTATTATTATATTATTATCTCTTTATTTCTTTTTTTTTCTTAGACTAGGTTTGTTATAATATTAATATAAAAGTAAAATACAAAAGCACATACAAAACATAAAAATATTATAAAAAACCTAGCCTAGGGTACCGCCGGCAACAGGGCAGGGCTCATGCTGCCGGTGGTTAGGGCTGCAGAGACAGGAACCTTCGGACTATCCGCGCCGTGTCCAAGAGTACCGCCTTCTGTATCTGACCCTTGATCCAACCATTGAGCGAGAGTTTCTTAAGATGTTGGTCGAGACTCTTCGCTACCAGACCGTTCGCAGACACGACTATCGGCACAATGATTGTCGAGTCAATATCCCACATGGCGGTTACCTCGTGAGCCAAGTCAAGGTACTTGCTGACCTTGTCCTTCTCGGCCTTTACAAGGTTCTCGTCATGTGGGATGTTATTATTATCTCTCTATTTATTTTTTTACATATTAATTTACATTTTTAAATATTTTCTAAAAAACAAAACAAACATTTAAAGATATACAAAATAGGGGTCCACCGGCATCGGGACCAGGGTCCAAACTACCGGTGATTAGGGCTCCAGAGACAGGAACCTCCTCACAATGCGTGCCGTATCGAGTAGAACTGCCTTCTGAATCAGGCCCTTGATCCAGCCGCCTAACGGGAGCCTCATGAGATGTTGATCGAGGCTCTTGGCCATCAGGCCGTTCGCCGTAACAACAATCGGCACGATGACAGCCGAGTCCACATTCCACATGTCGACAACCTCATGTGCTAAGTCGAGATATTTGATTTGTTTCTCTTTCTCAGCTTTCACTAGGTTCTCATCATGGGGAATGGTGATATCGACAATCATCGTGCGGCGCGCTAATCGATCTATCACCACAATGTCTGGCTTATTAGCTACAATAGTCCTGTCGGTGATGATAGATCGATCCCAGTATTATTGTTATTATTATTCCCTAAACCGAAGAGCATGTATGAAGGAAATAATGAAAGTGGACGAAGCGAAACAAGTATGTATGGATCGTAGCAAGTGGAAAAAAGTGGTCTATGCCTACCCCTATGGGAAAGAGGCGTGATTATATGTATGTATGTATGTAAATTATGATGTCGTGGTGTAGCAATACTTAAAATAACTAACTACCTACCTACCCTAGAATTTCGCTTAAAACTACTGCTAAATACTCTCGTTACTCACCTTTTAATGCTCTAAGTATATCACTCATAACGTCGAATTGGACCATAAATAAATTACATGCTAAATAAGAACTCAAGAATTAAACCTCTTTATTATTCATGCGCAGTACTTCAATGAAATGTCATTCTAACTTTACAGAAAGTTGTCAGTACGCGCTATTTTACGAACGCATTACGCTATGCAGCAACCCAACGGGAACATAGCGGCGGCGGCAGCATCGCCATGTACCCGCTGGTGTTCGAGGAAGGATTGTTCTTGCCAGAGCGCGGTTCGTTGCCTTACAGAAGTGCTGCGATATAAGACGGGCCGGGCCGGCGCACCAGTCAGTCGGATCCGGCGGCTGTTCGCGTTAGGTCGCCATGTGTCCATACGCCAACAAATGTTTCGTACGTGTTGTGTCAATGTGTGTGTTGTTGCAGTGCGCCTGCGCATCGACTTCCTCTGCACCTAAGAATATGAGCTTCGAGTACCCTGAGGCACGGCGGGATGAGACCGTTATCGACGACTACCATGGTACAAAGGTAAAAAATAACAATAATATAACATAACTTTCACACATTGTGAGACCCTACAGTTTTGGCATTCTATTTTAAAGCTTAAGTTAAGTGGTTACATTAGGTTTAACAAGATTCTCACTGTATCTACTCAATAGATCAGATGAAGTTTATCAACATGATAATAATGTATGTTGTGAAAGGTCATTGCGTTTGATGAGATAAAACTTTATCCTGTTATTGATTGTCCACGAACGAGTAGATCAACCCATTCATTTATCGTAATTCTAACCTTACACAAAGCGTGAACATTTTTATGAACGCTATTTTATGTTTTTATTTTTTTCGTTATTTAATAAAATAACCTTAGAACCTATTAAGCGTCCATAAAGTCATGCATAAATTTAAGATAAAACACCTAGGTATGTCAATAGTGGCCCGATCCTATACTTCGCAGTAGTCCTTACGTCGGCTTCGTAACAGCGGGTACGGTAACCCACTAAAAGATTGAGGATTTTCCCGCCTATTTCCCGTTCGGGGCGAAGTGTGGAGAGAGAACCACAACCCCACCGTATCCCGACGACACCCGACGACGCGACGGTTACGTAACCGCGACGATCTGCCCAAAAGCAAAATACAAGTTATGTGGGGGGTAAACGGGTCTATTCCTGCCTCTATTGCACACATAAATCGCCAGACCACATATGAAGCAAAAGCTGCAGAAGCGGAGCTGTTCGGCACAAGTCATCGAGAATCTGTATAAAGTAAGACTTCTTAATTTCGATAGACATTTTCACAATAGTTAAGGTATAGTTTTTGAGCAGTGTTGGTCTAGCTGTTAGCGATCCCGACTGCGAAACCAGAGATCCCACAATAGGGAGTTTGGAATCCTTAAGGGGTAAATTAACAGAAGCATTTGTTTCCAAGTGAGTCATTCTTGTTTACATAATTATCTATGCTTATCAGATTAATTATCTAGTAATCTTAATCTGGTAATGGCATTATTCTTATTGTTTTTGTAAATTTCATAATGTAACTTATTTAATTGCCAAATATGTAAACAAAGATATTTTATGTATGTATGTTAAGTTTATATGCTGTATTATAGCATGTACTTAACCTAAGAAAAAGATTCAAGAATTCACCAATTAATTAAATTCTACTTACTACGTTATTTTATTCGGAAGTAAAATATTTTTTGTCCTTTGCAATATTTGAATATTTTTGTTAAAAAGCAATTAAGCACACATTTTTTTTTAATACCTCAAAACTACTATAACCACGAAGCAAATACTATTACTATCAGCTAACCGAATAATATGTTTTCCTTAAAAGAGGGAAATTCATTAAATATACTAAGAACAAAAAAAGTACCCTTGTGGAACCCCAACGACACTAAGGGTTCTATCAGACAGAGAGCGGTCACGCGGTCAAGCGTTCCGCGTTCGCGTTCTGCGTTCGAGCGTGCAGTTGCTCACGAACCCCGCTGTTAAACGGTCGACGCAGTACAAATTGAAAGGAAGATGGAGACCGAAAAGCTTATGTAAAATGTATGTATGTGAAAGGCGTTTTTTATACGTTGCGAATGGTAACGATAATAAAAACCGAGGAAAAGTAGCCGAAGCATGGTTTGAAATTGCCAGAGAAATGGGGATTTTTTCTTTTGCTGAAATGGCTTTCCTCTTGTTATTTAAGTCATGAAGTGTTAGTATCTTGTTTAACTAAGTCATGTTTAATTTTGTCATACAGTTCATTGAAGATATCAATTGTCATCAAAGAATTATAAACTTCATCATTAACCCATTTAGAAAAAAGTCTATGAAATTCTCCATCTTGTTCTCTATCTTTATTTACTGGGCGCACCCAGTATTTTCTTTTCCGTCTTGATGCTGATAATGACCACAAAATCAATAATTCGTCTTCCGTGAAGAATTATCGTCAAAAAACATGGTGACAGTAGTGGTATCGCGTCGACCGTTCAACAGCGGGGTTCGTGAGCAACTGCACGCTCGAACGCAGAACGCGTACGCGGAACGCTTGAACGCATGACCGCCGATTGCCTACATGATTTTTATAAGTATGGTATGATGTTTGGGAGATAAAAATAAATGCTTTTCGACTGTTGGAAGAAAGATAATATTAAAACGTGTTCTTTTAATCACTGTAATATTTTTCGCAATAAGAATCCATAAAAATATATTGTCTTGTCTGCTATCGAAAACCTGTATATCCCGTAAGCTTTTAACTATAATAACGTCTGCTTCACAAAAAAGTGTATCCGGTCCGTTGGACAGGGTCCGACAGACAAGCAAAAACCCATGAATATTACATAGTAGGCTGTATACAAAACGTAGATAATGCCGTTTGATAATAACAAGTTTTCTTACCGCTTTTTTGTTAGTCAAGGTTTTGGTTCTTGTTTCTTAACTCTGCGTCTTATAATATTCAATACTGTCGCCTTCCTTAGGATATTTCGTTCATCAGCTTCGCATTCTTTATCAGTTCTTTAATATCGGTAAAGATAATTTCGCTTAAGTTTACACGTTAAGTCCTGTTAAACCTTTCAGAAAAAGTTATGCGCGGCTTGGCTACCAAAAAAGGTCTAAAGCTGAGAACCATTTTTCACTATAACCGCTTTAAACATACACGACCTTCATTTCTCACTAGAAATATTAGAATCACATAAAAAATAACGTAAATGTATATTATTATGAATAAAATTAATCTCCCAGCAGCTATCAATTGCTTAATTAGTTAACTGCGTTGAAGAGATACTTGGTACGAGTAGTCTGTTTTCAATCATATATCGATAATATATAAATAACTTAGAACACGTTAAATGAATACCGTTATTAAGATGCTTCTTTGGAATTTTAATAATATTAATATTAACATTCTAGCTAGATGTTTACCATTCTGGACAGGCTCTTATAGACCTTGTGCTAGAATTACTTTTTGTTGATGCATAAAATGTATATTGCATGCAACGTTGCGGTACTTATTAAATAATCATTGTGATCAACTTACCATGTCACGATTATATATAATTTTACGCAAATTTTGTTGCGAACAAATGACAATTTGAAAAAAGTGTTGAAAAGAAATTGTCATGTTCATGTTTAGCGATAAACGACCACATGCTCAAATGCTTACGGATATCACAAAAAACTTTTTAAACGCTCATATTCAACGAGTGAGACTGCGATGTCATTTTTAAAAACAAGGTAATTTAAAAAAAGGCTTAGCAATGGAGTTCTTAAAAATTTGATGCACCTATATCTCGTATCGTATTATCAGTTTTGCATGCCTACCAGTCTCTATTGGAGTCTTAGAGATGTGAATGTGGTGTTTGCCCATAAGTGATTGTACAATTAGATTAACGACTCTTGAGTGTTTTATAAATTGAACGCGTGTTATATTGAAGCAATTATTGACACACCAAATAAATAAAAAAAAAATACTGACCAATTCATGTCTGGAAATTTTATTAGAAAACAAACGTCCTTGTTAGAAATGCAGGGTCTGCTTATATCTCGGTGCCATATCCTGCATATCCAAGGTCTCGAGCCTCCGCAAGTGGATGGTTCAGCGTTTTAGTGGGTATGCCCATATGCGCCCCGTCGAACTATTTGGAGTTGGGAAGGCGGGGAGCAGGACGGAGAGCCCCACATAACTCGCGGGTTGCCCCTGTCCCGCTCTAGTATGAAATCCAATGCATTTTTTCAAAGTGTTAAAAAGGAGACCTGCGTGTGCACTAATTTCATAATTATTACCACAGATAAAAGACCCGTACCGCTGGCTAGAAGACCCTGACTCCAACGAGACCAAAGAGTTCATAGAGGCAGAGAACAAAATCACGCGGCCGTACCTGAACGCGTGTCCAGTGAAAGCAGACATCAATGAGCGGCTCACGGAGCTGTGGAACTACCCCAAATACTCCTGCCCCTTCCGAAGGGGCAACCGCTACTTTTTCTTCAAGAACACCGGCTTGCAGAATCAAAAGTGAGTTACTAAATTCCAATAATCCTTGGTTAATGCCGTTTCCCTTGTTGTGCTCCGTGAATCCAAAAGTATGTAGCTAGCACTTACCAAAAGCTTGTAGCACAAAGAGTGTAACCGTAGTGTCTATATTGGCTCACCAAAAATTAATCATCCAAATTTTTTATTCTACTGATTTGTGTTTATAATCTATATCTATAAAGTGGAAGTTCAGGGAAGGTTTAACGGTGACAAACAAATAATAAGTAACGGAAAATACTAAAAACGACAATTTAATTTTCCAATACAAAATGTTCCTAGCTGTGAAACATTTGATGTCTTTTTAGAAATAAAAAATTGTTACTTGGTTGTCAAATATTTATGTAGATGCGTTCAGAAATTTGTCTGTTTCATACTCATAGCTGTAGTATGAGGTCCGATCTCTTTGCTCTGGAGTCTGTTTGTTTGTTTGATACGCTTTCACGCGTAAACTATTTACCGATTTGTTTGTTTTGTTGTCATGGAAGCTGTCAAAGCGATACGAAGTCTGCCGGGTCAGCTAGTCTCATAAAAATTTTCGACTTCTAATAGTTAATCGGTGTTTAAAAGTAGGTGAACTTTGGCGCATCCATAATCGTGCGGATACCTGAATACGTTCACCGTGTAGTCAGATATTTGCGTTATGTTCAAACATAAACGGGTCCATAACGGCAGAAATGCGTAAAATGCAACGATATTCATTGCTGCATAGCTTTGTAATAATTTTATGCAACGTGTTACATCAAAATGCACTACACTGTGCTGCTCGATCGGTCGCATGTTTTAACAAATCGCTGCTCGGGTCGCAACAGTTTACGATTTATTTATTATCAAATTCTTATGTTCATTTACTCTTAAAAGTCAGATATAACATTGGAGTTAATGCTTTTTTTAATGCAGTT
Source organism: Eudonia lacustrata (assembly GCA_947562085.1). Lineage (NCBI taxonomy): Eukaryota > Metazoa > Arthropoda > Insecta > Lepidoptera > Crambidae > Eudonia > Eudonia lacustrata. Next base: position 13,229,524 of record OX387340.1, read on the forward strand.
AACTTGATAATCGACGTTATAGTTTCAAAGTTTTTTAACGGGGATTAAAGCAAACTACTTTATATATAGGTTCCATCGAGATACTTTTAAAGTACTTTGCGTTAGTACACATTATAAAACTGATTAAGAGCGTTTACTCCGCACACTAGCGCCACTAATGAAAAAAAAATCATATCTAGTAATTAGAGATAGAAAATCAAATTATGCTCAACAAACTATTTGAATGAACGACGTTACGGCCACTTTTAACTATAACGCCTTATTTAACTAAACCATAACATGTCAGGTGTTCATTAGGTGACGTAAAAATGCTAAATTACTTCATTCAGATAGTTTGTTGAGCATAATTTGATTTTCTATCTCTAATTACTAGATATGTTTTTTTTTTCATTGCCGGCGCTAGTGTGCGGCGTAAACGCTCTTAAAAGGAACGCTTAACAGTTCGTGGTTCTTGGTATAAGTTTCCCTTCTTTTAATGTTTCGCACTTCCCCATGCTAACATGCTTGGATTTCGCTCCGCTTGTGGGTTCATAGTCTATTTAACTCCACATCAACCAACATAATTTAATAGTGTTATTTGTTTTTACAAGCTTTTATTTAGTAACAAATTTATTTATTTGTTTGTTTGTTTGGGTCAAATCTAGTAATTGAAATTTGACCCCCTTCCTGTTGACGGATTGAGCTGAAATTTTGCATGCATGTGTAAATCGGATGACAATGCAAAATTATTAAGACATGGCGCTGATCTGATGATGGAACCGGAAGGTGGCCATTGGAACTCGGTAGTTAAACGACAAAACCCCATCGCGTTTGGATTCGTTTGATCCGTCTTGACGAGTACTTTGATGCTAGATGGTGACCAGGGTCTGATGATGGAGCTGGAAGATGGCCATAGGAACTCGGTAATTAAACGACACAACCCCATCGAGTTTGGGCTCGTAAGATACGTCTCGACAAGTACTTTGGTGCTAGATGATAACCAGGGTCTGATGATAGATCTGGAAAATGGCCATAGGAACTCGGAAAAATAAGTTCGTTCGTTCGTTCGTTCCGTTTGTTATGTATGAATGTGAATTCTGTCTTTGATTAGATGGATGACTCAATGCCAAGGTGAGCACGTGCCTAGGGCTCAATGGTATGAGGGTGCATAAACATGTCATTCAAAAATACTAAAAAGTTAAAAATAAAATGAAAAGAAAAAAGACTTTTTAATAACAACTTGATAATAAAAAAAATAACTAAAAAATTAAAAATAATTTAATATAAAAATCTTTGCGCTTTTATCACAGACCCAATTTTTTTATAAATAAAAGGTAAACGTTTTAATTTATTAAAAAAATTAGGTTAAATTTTTAGAGTATACTAATATAGTTATTTACACGAAATGTAATTGGCCTTCTGCACGCTTAAGTTGTGTATAGGTATATATAAAGTGCAGTTAGTATCTAAGTATAAATAAACAAAGGCGCTCCTTGCTTATTAGTTGGCTGCAATGCGTATTTGGTTTACGTTGATTAAAGTTATTAATATAATATATAAGGGCAAAGTGTTACGATTTGCGACGAAGTATTCGTATCATAAATAAGTTCTATTTAAGGGTATCACAAGTAGTAAACATTGATTAAGCAGTTATTCTGCTCAACTACGTACACGTGTCGGGTAATACTTATAAAGAAAGAATTGTCACGTTTGTTGTTAGGTTTGTGTTTTAAAATTTTGGTGACCAGGTATTAAAAATATAGGTTAATGACTCCACTATACTTTATACGATACTTTTATGATCTAAGGCTTAGGGCATACTTTTAAAAATCATAATGTCAAAAGCAAACTATTCAAAGGTTAATTATTTATATTTACAATAAAATAAACTACCCTGTAAATGGTACTACTAAATTAAAATAACTTTTTAAGATATGTATCTAATTAATCAATTGAACTCTGTGAATATTATTTTAAATCATCCGTGTGCATTCACCTTAAATTCCAATTAATCCTTGTAGGGAACTACCTACTTAATGCGTTTCGTTTTAAGGTCAAGGTACCTTTGTAGAATTGCGTTTAAAATATCAATGAGGTCCAGTTACCAACATTTTTAATGTACTACGTGGGTGTCCTATAAAATGCATAACATTATAAATGTCATGTTTATACGATTTATAAAAAAATACATAACTTTAATTCGCATAACAATTACAATGTTTTATTTGTTGTTGTTGTTGTTGTTGTTTGTGTGTTAAATTCTGAGGGCATGGTATATAAGGTTCTTATGTTGTAGACCTAATTTTCATTCGCCATATAATTAAGTACTATGGCATAATAACAAGTTGGATGAAAACGAGCACATAAAAACAATAGGTTGCGAGGAGCGAAGCGACGAGCATGTTAGGTGGACATTAATGAAAACGCACGCGAGCGAGCGCAGCGAGCGTGTCGCGGTAGCGGTCGGCGAAGTGCCATAATAGTCCAATAAGTTTTAAGGGCATTTTACATTATATACTAGTGGCCCGCTCGCGACTTTATCCGCTTAAGAACACCCGTATCCCATGATTAACCCCTATTGCAGCGCCACCTGCCGGGTCCAATTGTAAATCTAAACCATTTCCAAATCCACTTGAACACACACAAAAAAATTCATCAAAATCGGTCCAGCCGTTTAGAAGGAGTTCAATTACAAACACACGTACAGAAGATTTAAAGATATTAAAGTTATGGGCTTAAATTTTTTATAATATTATTATTAGCAAGCCAGAACTTCTTTTATGAAAAGTTGTAATTCGTTGTTATTTGAAGGAACATATATCATGATTTATATCATGATATTTGTTCATACATTTAAGTAAAACTGGGCATTAAATCCTGGAGATTCAGAATATAGCTTCTAGGCTAGCAGTTCTTTCCATAAATTCAACTTATACCAGTTATAACATTTAACGCATGTCTTGTATTTTATATTCTCTCCAATAAATTGTTATACTCAAGCCCCCGTATTAATAAACAAAGTGTAAGCTAGGAGTAGTTACTCCGTGTTTTGTCTCTTTTACTCTAATATGAAATGAAATTTACATGACGGGAACAAAACACGGAGTAACTACTCCAAGCTTACACTTTGTTTATTGATACAGGGAAAGAAGAGTAATGAAGTTGTAAGCACGTTATTAGTTTTAAGACCTATAACTAAAGTAAGTATAATAATAGAAAATGTAACATTGAATAGTGAGTAATATAAATCTGAACACATCCAGTATGTTGACCCAATTGGCTTAACGATGTGGGACAGGCGACCACCAATTATTGAGCATAAACAATCAATTGTGGCACACACGCAAATCGACAGCTACTCGTTATCATATAGTCTCGTGACCAGCCAGCATTAGTTTTTTTGTAACACCCCTCTTCTCCCTTATCTTTAATATCGTCTTACCCGGTCTACTTTTGTACATCGATTGATTATAAATGTCACATACAAAATATGAGCTTGTTATGTAATAATAATGGCTTTATACATATTGCCAATTTAAAGATAAATACAAATTTGATTTCAACCTTAAGAATTTGTAGTCTGTGTATCACATGAGTAAATACCCAAACAGAGTCCAAGCTTCGCGCTCTAGGGCGCGCTGCGACAGGTACACTACTACATGTGTGCGTGACGTGACCTCTCACCGACGACGGTTTCACGTACGCGCCGCGAGAGGACAAACCGGTTTACACCGGCACAGCCAGCGGACAAGCTCAGTGAGTGTCACACGCGTTGTTTCGTGTTGTGAACTGTCATCGCTCGTAAAATATTGTAATTATTTGAGGTTTTGTTAAGTTTGATTTTAATTAGAGTGGTTTACTGTAAAATATGGTTATTTACTAGGTATAACGTGTGTATGAACAATGCCAGAAGTCTTAGATAAATGATTGGTTTCGCTGCGCTCGACTAGGTACCGCCGGCGTACTTGTTAAATGCGGCAAAAAATACTACGCCGGAGTCGCCGTACCCGAGTCAGTCGTCTGCTGTCAGTCGCGTTGCAAACTGTGTGTGAAGTGCGCGTTCTTACACACACTACAATATTGAGGACACCGTTCTTACACACACTACAATATTGAGTTGCCGCATTCACGGAGCTATTGTTTTTAGGTAGCGCGGTATCTAGTCGAGCGCAGCAAGACCAATCATTCATCTAAGGCCAGAAGTATAAAAATATTGCCTATTTCACAAAGTTTTACAAGCAAACACTATAAATATTAACTCTGAAAAGTGAAATCTTACAACGTGTATAATGATTAATGAGTAATGACTATACATTTGATCTGCCAATGTAAGTGTTTTCCAATTCAGTATTTAAAAAGACTTTAAGAAAATATTTAGAGTAAAGTATTTATTTATGAAGAATTAAATAAAATATTTTGTTTCATTTATCTTATCCTCATATGACAACCCTACCATAGTATGTATAAATTTGACGCGGTTTAGGGAAGCTTGGACTCTGTTCGGGCATTTACTCATGTGCTGTGTACTATACTTGGTGCGGGTATTCTATTCTGTGACTTAAACACTATGTCCTGGTTGGTGGTTGCCACAGAATATAGACTAATCCAAATATACAAGACAAACCTAAATATGCAGCATTGTACGTAACGTGCAGAGCGCCAGCTGAACATATAATTTATTGTTTTTCTAAAGTTTACGCAAACACTACACATTAAAATGAAACTACTTTTACGAAAATAGTAACGAATGTAGTTTCATTTTAAACATCATCATCAGGTTATTTTTTTTTTGACGATCCTCGGTCGAGTGGTTTGTACACCGGTTTTCATGGTGTCACCATCTCTGAGGTTCGATCACCGGTCGGGTCAATTTAGAAATTATTGTTTTTCTAAATTGTCTTGGGTCTGGGTGTTTTCTATGTATAATAAGTATATATTTAAATATTTTAAGTAAGTTTATCCGTTGTCTAGTAACCATATAACGAGTTTCATAACGAAGCTTCTCTTGGGCTAGATAATTGGTGTGAGTGTAGGAAAATTGATTTATTTATTTATTTATTTATTTATATGTCCCCCACTGCTGGGGCACGAGCCTTCCCTGGATAGGGAGAACGGGCCGTAAACCACCACGCGGGCCCAGTGCGGATTGGTGGTTGCTAACGACTGCTAATGCAGCCGGGACCAACGGCTTTACGTGCCTTACACTGAGGAGCTCGAGATGGTAAAGTTTTGGTCACCCATCCGATGACCGGCCTTTGCAAAAGTTGCTTAACCTCAGCACTCACAGACCGGGCGCGTTAACCACTGCGCCATCGAGCTCATTATTTTAAACATAATTTATTTAAAGAAGTAAGTAATTATGTAAAATTGTTTATTCACGGTGCCATGTGACGTAGACTCGTGGTACGTAAATATTACGCCTTATTCATAGCCCCTCCGTCCGTCCGTCCTCCGGATGGTTATGGAGGACGGGTTATTTATTATACCTACATTTTCTTTTTGTTCAATGTGTCTGTAAGTTAAAGTTATGTAGTATTTCATTGCAACAAGTGCCGTGCGTTGGCGCAGTGGTTAGCGCGCCCGGTCTGCGAGTGCTGAGGTTAAGCAACTTTCGCAAAGGCCGGTCATTGGATGGGGTGACCAAAAATGTATCATCTTGAGCTCCTCCTCCGTGCTTCGGAAGGCACGTAAAGCCGTTGGTCCCGGCTGCATTAGCTGTCGTTAATAACCACCAATCCGCACTGGGCCCGCGTGGTGGTTTATGGCCCATTCTCCCTATCCATCCATAGGGAAGGCTCGTGCCCCAGCAGTGGGGACATAAAATGAGCTGATGATGAAATGCCGTGCCAATTTTTATTAGCAATGAGCTAGTGCTGACAACTTCTACCGCGGCGACGAGCAAGGGAGTCATCAAAATTCAAAATTCACAATTTTTAGTCAAAAAGAACTTTTATAAGTATTTTTTGGATGTCATACATAGCCTGGTGAAGGTCGCGGGAAGCCGCTGGATGCGAGCAACACAAAACCGGTCGTTGTGGAGATCCTTGGGGGGGGGGCTTGGTCCAGCTGTGGATGTCTTTTGGCTGAGATGATGATGATGATGATGATACATAGCCATTACTAAGAAGCCGAAAGAAACTCGGGAAGTTGTTTTTTTCTCCGGTAGTAGTAGGTTGGTAGGTTCGTGCTCTAACTCTTCGACATCCATTCCTCTTCAAGTTTTAAGACATTCACTGTAGCATGTTTACCTTTGTTCCTTAGTGTGCTGTACGTGCAAGACAGCCTGGACGGCGAGCCACGCGTGTTCCTCGACCCCAACACCCTGTCTGAGGACGGCACTATCGCGCTGTCCGGCAGCCGGTTCACTGAGGACGGCTCCACCTTTGCGTACGGCCTCTCAGCCAGCGGTTCGGACTGGATCACGATACACTTGAAGGATGTCGCCACAGGTAAACTCGGATTTCTCCTAGTATACAGGTTGTAGATTTGCATTCCCGCCATAAATTTACAGCTGATCGTAATTGGTACACTTAATGACTAAAAAATACTTTTAACACGGAGAAAGTAATAAGGAACCGATTGATTAATAAAATGATCTCAGTGTAAATTAGAATAGCGACCGTCGACTGACGAGAATAGGGGTGCAGACCGTAGTAGGTACATAAGAGCGCAGCGGGCGGACATTAAGTCGATGAACTTACGTAAACTTGTAGGTACTATTATGTATTCTGTGGTAAAGTGGCTTACTCTTACGCATAAGTATACTTTGTTGCAATAAACTATTATTAGGTACTTACTGATCATGTTTAAGATACTCGCAGGTACTGCTCAAAGTGGGCACCTTCACGTTCTATGCACAAATGAGCACGGCGCCTTAAGTTTCTAGGTAACTTTTGCAGCACACTACGATTTGACCTTACACTCTCAAAAGCCATTAAAATATTTTGTTTTAACTGCACAACACTCGTGATTTCGTCTTTATAAACCATTCTTTTTATGTCTCCCCACAAATAAAAGTCACAAGGAGTCAAGTCTGGCGACCTCGGAGGCCAGGGCACTGGCCCACCTCGACCAATCCACTCGGTTCCGAACACTTCGTCCAAATAATCGCGCACTTGGCGTCCATAATGCGGAGGCGCCCCGTCCTGGTGGTAAAAGAGATTCCGGTGAAGAGCTAGTGGCACGTCGTCAAGCATTACGTCAACTACGTGCTGCAAAAGTTGCAAATACGAGTTGCTGTTGAGATAACCCTCGATGAAATAGGGCCCGAGTAAATGTCCACCAACAATGCCAGCCCACACATTGATGCTAAACCTATGCTGGAACGAATCTTTTTTGGTCTTATGCGGGTTCTGTTCGCGGTGAGCCCACCAATGTTCACTGTGGACGTTGTAAACACCGATGCGCGTAAACATACACTCGTCCGTCCATAGAATGCTGGCTTCTCGGTGTTCTAGTACCCAGTGACAAAAAGTGACCCGGGCGGCATGATCTTGCTCGTTCAATTCTTGAACTCTTCTGAAGTGGAACGGGTGCTGTTGCTCCGACTTAAGAAGCCGCCAGACTGTTGTGTGGTGGACATTGAAGTGGCGGCCAGCATCACGAGTACTGGCACGTGGTTCCCTCTCGAAGTATTCGAGTATTTGCTCTTGCAAATCGACTGAGAGGCCCACACTGCCGCGACCCTGCGCATGTCGAGGAACGTTGAATTGGCCATGATCCCTCAGTCGTTGCGTGGCAGCAAGCATTACCTCGCGCGATGGAGTTGGTCTGTTTGGAAACATTTCCACAAACATGACCACGGCTCGACGTAGACTGTTCCCACTAATTGCGTATAATCGCACCATCTCCACAAGTTCTACGTTAGAATAATTTTCCGTCATTTTACTTTTTTTACACACACAAACAACACACCTAAGAACACGTTTCGCTCCAAATTCGCTAGGGCTAAGAAATGTGTCACTCGTTCGGGGTTGCGCGGCACACTGGCTTTGATACGTGCGGCGTGCGCCCGCCACCCGCCGGCCGCCGGCGCTCGCCGCGCCGACAAAGCTGCGGGCGCGCCGCGAAGCTCGAGCTTGTTGCTACCTACTCGTGGTCGGGTGAGCGGACTTACGCGAACGAGCGTTTATTTTTTAGTGCTACGCAGACGTGCGATTCGTATTTACAGATTTTGAAAATATGATTATTATTTTTTCATATTCTTTTTATAATTTATTTGTAATAAGTATAAGCAATACGACTGCTATGAATATGGCGTGAATGCAAATCAACAAGTTGTATATAAAAAATAATATATAGGTAAAATTAAATTTAATATTTTTTTAATCATAATTATCATCAACCCATATTAGTCCATCCATCCATCATAAAAATATTTTAATAATTACTTATTTATAAAATAATTATTTACTATGATTGACAGATAGATTAATAGATAAACACTTTATTGCTCACACTATAAACAACACAAACAAGAGATATTTTTTTTATACAGTTGTGTATATTGAAATTAATTTAATTTCTTTAATTCAATTAGTACAAGTATTGTTAAGTTATGCCTTAATAGGGTGCATGTGTTCATCACAACATAGATAATAAGACCTTTGTATTAATTACCACGTGTTATGCAATAAAAAATTGAGTTTGAATTAATAAAAGTAGTAAATAGCCTATATACTGTCCCACGACTGGGCAGGAACCTTGATCATTGAAATCAAGTCATCATTAAATTGATGTGTATTGACGTTTATAGGGCTATACATCTAAAATCCGAAACACTTCTTACACTCGTTGCCCGACCTGGGAATTGAATCCAGGAACTCCATTTCGAGCCAAGCGCCCCCCCCCCCCCCCCCCCGCCCCCACGTCTGCCATCTTGGATCTCGACATAGATGTTGTATTCGAAATTGGCAACCCCGAAAACCATGAAAATGATACCCCTATTGATTTTACAACAAAATATCACGTCCGCCATCTCGGATCTCGAAATAGCTGTTGCATTCGAAATCGGCACACCCGAAAACCATGGAAGCGATACCCATATTGATTTTACATAAAAAAATCACGTCCGCCATCTTGGATCTCGAAATAGATGTTGTATTCGAAATCGGCACCCCCGAAAACCATAAAAATAATATCGATATTGATTTTATATCAAAAAGTTGCGTCCACCATTTTTGATCTCGATTTTAATAGCTAATTCACTCTTGCCTAATTAATAGCGAATTCTAAAATGGCGTTTATCCATAAAAAAAACATATTGAAAAGACATTATACGCATATTATAATGCAAAGATCAGAAACACAAACACATTCTAGAAAAAACAAAATAAATATTAATACATACCTTTTTCAAATTTCTATTTACGTGAAAAGATGACATACAGTCTCTCACAGCACATGGAATGAACCATTTTTAATGTTATAAAAATTAATTAAAATTGACTACACGCGTTTTAATACAATGTGTGCCCTCCCCTCGCCCGATCCTCTAAATGCCACTACACATTTACAGAATACACTAAACATGCACACTAGTTTAGGCCCAAGACACCGTACTCGTAGAACAAGACATGACACCTGGGCGCTTCTCTCCTCCACGGCCCGGTCTACCCGAGCCGAGGTCCGTGCCTTAGAGGCGCCCTCGGATGGTTCCTTCCGCTCCCCGATCCGATCCGAACCCTTCGGAGAATCTAGTAGGGCACGGAGACGCTGAAAATGCCATAATACGCAATCAGCAATCTCACTCAAAAAAAAAGAGACGAGCGCTTTGGACGCCGTGGGAGGTGCTACAAGTACAAGAAGGACATTGATTGCAAGTTACCAGTCTAAGCTGTACACTTACCCCCTTACAAATAAACACTATTTAAGCATTTACTTAGTTAATCATTGTTTTGTCAACGTCACACAAACGTCGTTCTCAATTTGAGAAAAAGAGACAAAACAATGATTAACTAAATAAATGCTTAAATAGTGTTTATTTGTAAGGGGGTAAGCTACAAGTACTGTAAGGAAGGTATTTTCTAATATGTACTTTCATTCCTACCGAAAAAATGTAATGAAATACCGCTCTTTAAGCTATAAGTTTTTTTTTTCTTTTAGTATGTTATGCTCAAATTTAACGCTTGTGTCACACATTTGTTCTGCTATTATTCTTTTGTTTATATTGAAATTAAAACTATGAATAGAAGAGACTCCTGCAAGTATTTTCCTTCATGTAAGCAAAAAAAGTATTGTCTGCTTAATTTGCCATTCATACCATAACTTCCGCGCCAATATTTAAAGGATGGGTTTCGTGATCGAAACAATGGGTTTTGTATGATTATCCATATCACACACATTCATTTTAATAGGTCGAGTTGTTGAAAGTAACGGCAACGGTGTTCGGCGTAAAACTTGAGCGTCCCCACTAGTCGCGGAACATGGCGTCCCCCATTCTGTTAGTGCATATGGATCCAATCCGAACGCCTCGGAGAATCTAGTAGGGGACGGGGACACGCTTGCGTCATGCTATCCCCTAGAAATATTCTGAGGATGTTTTAACTATAGGACTTGAGGAACCGCCCAGAAAACGTCCGGTTACGCTATACATAATATAGACGACAGCGGGCGGCCGGCGGGGCACCGATCCGATCCGAACCCCTCGGAGAATCTAATCCAGGGATGGGCAAACTACGGCCCGCGGGCCATCTCCGGCCCGTGAATGATCGAAGTCCGGCCCGCGACTATCAAACAAAAATTTGCCCATCCCTGATCTAATCGTAAGATGACGACCTCCTTGGTCGAGTGGCTTGCACACCGGTTTTCATGGTGTCGCCATCTCTGAGGTCTCGGGTTCGATCCCCGGTCAGGTCCGGAAGCTTTTCTTGGGGCTAGATAATGGGGTATTTGACAGGTTGTAGAAAAATATGTCTAATGATTCATTATAGCATAATATATTTGCAATTTGATTAATTCGTTATGAATTTCTTTATTTTTTACAAATTATACGTACAAAACTTTGATTGACATTTACTGTAAACAAGCTGCTGACGTCACTCCAGATTCAGCGTCATCCCGTGCGTTTTTGATCACGTGGTCAATCATAAAAATTTTATCATGTTATTAATGATTTTTTATAAAAATCATACTTATTTTTTGTGCTGGCTAAATTAGTTTAAAAACACGTTTACTATTAAGTTAACAACAGTTTGATCAATATTTTCATTGTAGTCAAATACCCTATTGGTGTGGGTGTGGGAAACATTTAACATTTAATAGGGAATAGGGACACGCAACTAGTGCGTGATGCCATTCCCTCTAGTAACCTGGGCTGCGTTCGTAAACCATCGCACGGCTGCGAGTGATCGCCCCAAGGCGGACGACACTCAACGTCCTACGTTTTAGAACGACACCCGCTGCTGAAGCTGTCGTTGATAAACAATTGATTTCAATTTCCAAGAAACGGATTAAAAAAATCTGGTGTGAAAGCTATTAGGAAAAACTAATTTTCTGTGCAGCTGGACAAACTATAAATCACTTAGTCGAACTATTTGAAATCTAAAAAGCGCGCGAGATAATCATAACCTCACAAAGTATGAAAGTAATTTTTTTGTATTCAATAAACTGTCAATTAAACGTCAGGGCGACTTTCACCCATACTTTCACCCCGAGAACTCGTAGGGCGACCGGTGATGTGTCGTCGAGCGATGTTTTCGAACGACCACAGATCATCGTCAAGCGAACGCACTGACACTTTTAGAACGGGTGTTGCATCGTCGAGCGTCATCGGATGACCTTTACGAACGCAGCCCTGACGGTGCTTCGTTTCATACGGCTTGAGGAACCCTTTAAGTTTCTCGCCGCCCCCAAAAAAGTCCGGTGACGCTGAAAACGCCGGTTGAGGCAATCAGCAAAATCTCTAAAAAAACCGGTGGGGTAGTGGCAATGGCGGCGCTCGCGCGACTTCATTAGAATGCTTCGGTTTCCATAGCCGTTCTCGACGACAGCGGAGAGTAAATCAGCGTAACCCATACATTTCACCGCTCGCACCGCTCACCGCGCCGCTGCCTTACGTTTGCCTTAGTTTGTGGCCTTAAGCCGGCCATCAGCAATCTCTTTAAAAAAAAACGACATAAACGTATAACGAAAACCTACTTCAATACGCTCCCACTTTGATATGAACTATGTTAGCGTATAAGCGTAGCTTTATTGTATTGTACTTAAATGTATTTCACATTTCCTTTTCTTGTAATTGCAGGTGAAGATTATCCAGAAGTTTTAGAGAAAGTGAAATTCGCGTCGATGTCGTGGACCAAAGACAACAAGGGTTTATTTTACTCAGTAAGTAGCAATTGATTTTAACACTAATTTGCTTTAGTAACACCCGCTATTTGGAGACAAGAAAGACAAACGCATTTTTTTTATATAATCTCGATGGCGCAGCAAGAACGCAACCTGAAGGTTGCGTTCTTACTTGCTTGTTTTTAGACTCCATGGGTGACCAAATGAAGAAGATTTTGAGCTCCTCTGCACTTCGGAAAGTACTTTAAGCCGTTGTTCTCGATTGTTGGTGGTTTTTGTCGTAAAAGGGCAGTCGTTTAACTTGCCAATCCGCTTTGAGCCTTTTGCATTATGGCCTAATGTGCTTTTAGTATTTGTAGGGAAAGTTTGTGCACAACAGTGGGACGACTATGGGCTTATAACATAATGAAGTCCAATAAAATATTACAAATCAAGTGCGTAATCGATTTCTTTGTGTGTTTATCAACGACTACTACAGTTTCGTCACTGCTCGATTAAAATTGCTATCTTGATTAATATTTGAACAATATTTTAAAAAGATTTGAACAGATGTCAATAATAATTAAAGAGTTTTTGTTTAGCTGTTGTTTGTTAAAAGACAATTGATTTAAGTACTGCTTCAATATATAATTATACAACCATCAATTCATTAGTAGGGATTGTTCTTATGATTAACATCGCGTCCGCATAGCGGTTAGTGACCCTAATTGCGATATCCAAGGCTTGGCCACTGTACGGAGTCAAAGCACTGGTCGTCAAATAATTAAATGAATAGTCCTATATTTTGAAACAGTCAAACGTATCAAACGTAGTCAAAGTATGGATTCTAATTGTGCTTGAATCGAAAATGTTGACAGCGTTAATCAAAACGTACTGTAAAAACATGACAAAAAAGCCTATCTATCTATCCTTTTTTATTAAATGTCAAGTTATGTTATTAATTAATGTCGATCCCTTTTTATTAAATGTCTTTTTTATTCTTTCTTTTTTATTTTTGTAATTGTTATTTGTATTTTTGTTATTTCTTTTATTATCCCTTGTACAATTTACTGTAACTGGTGTTAACCGTTGTAATTAGTAATAATAAATAAATAAATAATTATGCTGTGCTATGAAACGCTTCAGTGATTATTATCATTTGTTTCACAAACAGCGGTACCCAGAGCAGACGGGCAAGACGGACGGCTCAGAGACGGAGGTGAACCGCGACCAGAAACTGTGCTACCACCGGCTCAACACGCCGCAGTCGGAAGACGTCATTGTGGTCGAGTTCCCCGAGGAGCCCTTGTGGCGAATGTGAGTCTCATGTTATGGCGCACCGTAGGCTATAGCTAAAGATCTTTATCTAGAGACTAGCTTTTGCTTGCGGCTTTGCTCACGTGGGCTACTGATATTTGTTATAAAAGCCAAACTAAAAATCTAAATACCCATCTATACCTATTTAAATAAATATTACATTTTTATAGTTTTTACTTTAAAAATAACAACATCTTTATACAAAACTTCATCCCTTTTTTACCTTTTTTAATGGAAAAAAAACATAATTCCTGTGACACGTCATTTTTAGTTTCTTTTCAAAATGCGAAATACCAATTTTCATGTATTTTACTTCAAAACTGACAGCATTTCATACAAACTTTCACCCCCGATTTGACCCTCGGCCGCCTCGTATCATACGCTACATGCACAATAAGTTGCACGCGTTCCATTGCGTGTCATAAATAACACCTGTTTTTGATACCCAAAAATAAAAGTCGTTTACCAGCATTTATTTTTACTTAATGTTTCTTAGTTTGATGTACACTATTACGGCTTCGGTAAGGGTTTTTTCATACCCTGCAGATAGATGACATTATGGCGCACATATATGTCCCTCGGGATGCCTGTTTATTTTTGCTGAACACTTTTGCATTTTGTCAAAGCAACCTAATATTTTAAACAGCCGATTGTCAACTTCTAGTAAAGTTATTATGACAGAATAGCCAGCGACTTCCGCTGTTCTGACTGTACACACGCGTGCACATCACACTACCACAAATTATCAAATTTCCTCAATAGATTGAAATGAAACAACTTTTACGTATCTATTCGCGTTTATTTTACACATTACTTATTTAATGTTTATCCTGACGTTTCGAACCCTTTCAGGGTCCGTGGTCACAGGGAGACAGGTGTTGGTCGTCTCATAATTAGTTGGTAGCTTGTATACCCTCATTGAAATTTAATCAGGTGCGTTCCGTTTTACGCAGAAAGAGCTTACAGTATCTTTTGGTCTGGCAGTATGGTGTTGGGGCTGGGATTTAATATTTTGTATGATGGGATCCCAGGCTGGTGGTAGATTCCAACCATCTTCTCTATTAAAATTAGGATGTTTTTTTAATTTCAATAGCCTCGCGTATCATCCTAGGGATCCTCGTATCCGTAAAAGTTGTTTCATTTCAATGTGTAGTGTTAGCGTTAACTTTAGAAAACAATATGTTCCTCAATAGACTTAACTTTATGTATATGGCATATGGTTGAACATACAGGGTCTAACAAAATCAATAAGCGAACGTTTAAAGGCGGTATTTATACATCATTCTGAATACAATGACAAAAAATGGGCTCCACTTTTATAGTGATTTTTCAAAGTTATGTTTTCTAACAAACTAAATCAATTAAAATAATGCACATCGTGAAACATGCTGTATCTTTACTAACACGCACGCAAGCGTCAATAAAAAGATAGTGTACAGATACACGCACACAATTGAAAACCATTGTATGACATTCATACACACACGGCTATCTTTGTGTGCGTGTAGTACAGCTGTACGGGTTTGGAAAGGGTGTATTTTTTGGTGAATTATGATAATGTTTTGTTGATTATCTCGGTAACGAGCCTGTAGTTTTGGACCAAAATTGGTGAGCTTGCTCAGTGTGATGTATAGATGCTCCCCTTAAACGTTCGCTTATTGATATTGTTAAAACCTATATATTAAAGAAATTTGACAGTTTTGGGTAGGTTGATGTGCAGGCGTATGTACAAATAGTGCTATTGGTATTGTTATTGTCTGATGATACGGTGAAAATACGGTTTCGCGGAATGTGTGTCTGTCACTAGTTTACGACACATCTTAAAAATTACAAAGTACTTACCACTTGATAATAAAATTCCTTATTTATGAGTTACTTTTATTTTACACAATGCAATAAAGTCATTATTTTTATGCACACGAATGTAGTGTCTAGACACGTAATATTTAAAGTTAATGGTTTCGAATTAATAGATACTGTATGTGTCTGTAGAGTAATCAAATATTTTATTTGATTTTTTGGATAGGTTTTTTGGTTTTTAATTTATTATTTTTTCTCATTAACAGAGACATTCACTCTCATTTGCTGGGGCTAGGCAGTCGCGCGTATGTCTTCTCTAGTTTATGTAACTTATGTAGTGTGGTTGTCTTAAGTAGATTTGTAGTAGTAACTTGGAAAAAAGGATGACCTCTGCAAGAAGTTTCATTAGCTTCACCAAATAAACATTTTTATAATTATTATGGAGACTGTTAAAAGTTGTACAGTTGAAACACTTATACAACTACCAGGAAAAAAAAACTTTATTTTATACTATCAAACTGTTTCAAGCAATAATAGATTCAAAGCTAATGTGTTAAGACTTATTTTAACTAAAGGCTTCAATACTGTATGAACTTTGAACAGAATAAAAGCTTCGTTTTACGCCGCGCCCTCTTCTGTTATGTAGATCATTAAAATAGTTTTATAGACATCATAATTTAAAACGTAGAATTTTTTGTACTAGTGGTCGCTCAGTGATCGAAATTCGACTGTAGTTCACAAAATAATTAATGCTCACAATATTATACACACATTTTTACATTTCGGGACTCTTCCATATGTTTGTTTGTTTACTATGTTACTTAATGTATGTTTTGCTATACCAAATCTCACAGTCTTCCATGCGCGCAATTAGCTAAAAAAGGGCCACGAAATTTTCGCTTCACGCATTATATATAGAAAAAAATTAAATAACGTAAATGCTTTTATACACTTTTTTTAAGAATGTCAAAACGTAAGTAAGTATGTGTTTCGAATATTTGCAATGTCATCACCAACTCTATGTCCCCACTGCTGGGGCACGCCTTCTATATAAATAAATAAATAAACTTTCTTACTTTCACACGAATTATCTAGCGGCTAGATTCTAGCCCAAGAGAAGCTTCGTTATGAAACTCGTTATATGGTTACTAGACAAGGGATAAACATACTTAAAATACTCAAATACATACTTATTATACATAGATAACACCCAGACCCGAGACAATTTAGAAAAACAATAATTTATAAATGACCCGACCGGGGATCGAACCCGGGACCTCAGAGATGGCGACACCATGAAAACCGGTGTACAAACCACTCGACCAAGGAGGTTGTCAATATTATAGATAGATGGACACTACAGGGAGAACGGTCCATAAGCCACCACGTGGATCCAGTGCAGATTGGTGGTTGTTAACGCGTGCTAATCAGCCGAGACCAACAGTTTCCGATCCGTGCTTTGGAAGACATGTAAAGCAACTGTTTTTTATGTCACCCTCGCATCGAATATAATTCCGAATTGCGTGCGTATAAGCCACTTTAGATGCGTTTTCGTACGAATTTTACTCGTACGTACACGTACGATATTGAACACGCACACTCGACTTGACACAATCATTTCTCACTTTTCATTTCCATTATAATTATTTATCATTCATCATCATCATCATCATATTAACAAAATAAATATTGTCTATTTATATAACTTGTAAGAAAATTACTTTGACACTGGCTAAATGTGCTAACCGCACGAAGCCATCAAGTTAAAAAAAAGAAAAAAGTAGTAAACTCGCGGGCGTTTAACAGCGGCGCGGAGGTGAGCGACTGCGGGCGGTACCTGGTGGTGTCGCCGGTGCGCGACTGCCGCGACAACCTGCTGTTCTTCGCGGACCTACGCCGGCACCCCGACATTGGCGGGAAGCTGCCGCTCACGCAGATCGTGCACAACTTCGAGGCTGACTACGAGGTGAGCGGTCACGGAACTTACATCAGTTATTTATTTATTAGTACCAACGTTAGTTTACATTGTTACTTCAAAATAAGTATAATTAAATTATTTAAAAAATAAGCTACATGTAACAAAAGACAGTTTAAATGTCGCAAAACTAAAGTTACAGGCATTATACAGATGTATATGTATATAGATATATACATATAATGACTTGTCCTGACTGACTGACTTATCATCGCCGAGCCTAAACCGCTGAAGTTAATTAGATAAAATTTGGACTGTAGATTAATTGAGTGACGTAACCAGCCGCTAAGAAAGGATTTTACGGAAATCACACCCTAAGGGGGTCAAATAGGGGGTGAAAGTTTGTATTAAAGTCCGTCAGTTTTAAAGTTAAATACATGAAAATTTGTATTTAGGTTCTTGAAAAGAATTAAAGAATGACATGTCTCAGGAATTTTGTTTATTTTTCATTAAATTAGTAAAAAAGGGAAAAAGGTTTTTTTTGGGGAAATCGTTATTTTTAAAGTAATAACTATCTAAATGAATATTATAATCGAACTTAAGATTTTTCAACAATAATAAAGAATGACGTGTTATACCATTTTTCGAAAAACCTCTCCTAGAGAGGTGAAATAGGGGTGGAAAGTTTGTATGGAAATCTGTCATTCCTTAAATTTCTGTATACGGAAGTGCACAAAATTTAGTAGGTTGCGTGTTTGGCGGTTAAAAGGTTAATAAATAGTTTTATTGCTTCATATAAAGGCGTAGTAGAAGTAAGTAGTTATTTATTGAAATTATTATTTAATTATTATTGACATCTGTATCTTTGTCATATATTCAACTTTTCACTCGACACCGGTACGTTCCCGAGTTGCTGGCGTCGCGCTGTAGTCATCCCTATTCCTAAAACCTCAAATCCCTCTATACCCTCCCATTTTAGACCAATTTCCATTTTACCATTTCTTTCCAAGTCCTCGAACGCCTTGTCCTTCAACAGCTCAGTGTGTTTGTCAATTCTAACCACTTGCTTAGTCCTTTTCAGTCCGGTTTCCGCCCAGGGCATAGCACTGTGACTGCCTTGACGGAGGTGACTGATGATGTGCGCGAGGGTATGTCGAATCAACAAGTCACAGCTATGGTTCTTTTGGATTTTAGCAACGCCTTCAATACTGTTGATTTCGATGTGCTCTTGGCGATGCTGAAGTTCATGCTGGGATCGGACGTTGTTGTCGATTGGTTTCGCAGCTATCTCGTCAAACGTAGTCAGTCTGTCCGGATTGATGATAAACTGTCTGCTTCATGTGATGTCACTGCTGGCGTGCCTCAGGGCGGTGTCCTTTCCCCTCTCCTTTTCTCTATATTCATCAACTTCCTTACTCCTCTTCTGTCTTGTCTGTATCACCTGTATGCTGACGACCTGCAGATTTATTCGCGAGCTCCAATTGATGATATAGACAACTTGATTGCAGGCCTTAATGTGGACCTAGCGACTATACACGAATGGAGTCGGACCCATGGTCTAATGGTCAATCCTCACAAGTCGCAGGCAGTCATTATTGGCGGGTCTAAGCAGATTGCCAAACTCAAATACATTCACGTTCCTGCCCTCCTTCTTGACTCTGTTCCTCTTCCTTACAGTAATGTTGCCAAAAACCGCGGTGTCCTCTTCGACTGTACTCTGTCTTGGTCACCTCATATCGCGGAGGTCAGTCGGAAGGTGTTCGCTGCCGCTGGTTCGTTGCGGAGGTGGAGGAATCTTCTCCCTGTGAAGACCAAGATCGAGCTTGCGCAGTCTCTTCTTTTGCCTATCTTGGACTACGCTGACGTCTCTGCCGTTGACCTCAATTAGGATCTACTGGACAAGCTACAGCGTCTACAGAATCTTTGCATTAGGTTCATATTTGGCCTGCGTAAGTTCGATCATGTGTCTGATTTTAGGACTACACTGGTATGGCTTTCTATCAGATTGCGACGTGAGGAGCATGTTCTTACGCTTTTGTTCAACGTGCTGTATGACCCTCGTACCCCTCCCTACCTTAAGGAGCGTTTCCGATTCCTAGTTATGGATCACAATCGCGTGCTTAGGTCCGGGGCTGATAACCTGCTGAAACATCCCTTGACTCGTTCAGAGTGCTTTAGAGATTCCTTTACAGTTAAGGCTACCAGCCTTTGGAATAACCTTCCGCCTGATGTTCGTCACTCCAAGTCACTTGCTACATTTAAGATTAAACTTCATTCTTTTCTTTTAGCTAGGTCTTAGTCTGCAACAACTGTATCGTATGTAGGTATATGTAGTTTATTATAACAATATATATTAGTAGGTATTATGTATATATCTTAAATTACCTATTTTATTAATATATATATTTTTTTTGTTGTATTTTTGCTATATGCCGGTGCACTACCTCTCATTGTCTCCTAATCTGACCTATGCCACAAAGGTTGTCTGGAAGAGATCGCTTTAAGCGATAAGACCGCCTTTGCCTACTATTATGTTAAAATTTCCTGTTATTTGTTTTGTGTATATTTGTGTAAGCAATAAAGTGTTTATCTATCTATCTATCTATCTATCTGTATGTGTTGTAATGTACCTTTACAGTACGTCACGAACGAGGGCTCCGTGTGCATATTCCGCACGAACAAGAACGCGCCCAACTACCGGCTCGTCAAGATCGACCTCGACAACCCCGCCGAGGAGAACTGGCAGACGCTCATACCGGTCAGTATATGTTTTATTTCACTCTTAAACTTCGCCTCGGTGGCCGCCTGGCATAGCGGTCGGCCCAATACCCAAAGGTCCTGGGTTCGATCCCAAAGTCGGGCTATCGATGCATAGTGAATTTTTTGATCACCAACCCGCCTTTAGCAAGCGTGGTGTATTAACCAATACCCAGTAGTGGTAGTTGGTAGTGATGACTTGGTTTTGATGATGGAGTGGAGGCCAGTGGAATTGTATATAGGCTCTTTATTTACTAATTTCTACTCGTAAGCAACCGATAAAAAACAAATATGGTGTTGTGGTAAAACTTATAATAAAGTAATTGTATCGACAGTAGTGAGGAGCTCGATGGCGCAGTGGTTAACGCGCCCGGTCGGCGAGTGCTGAGGTTCAGCAACTTTCGCTAAGGCCGGTCATCGGATGGGTGACCAAAAATTTATCATCTCGAGCTCCTCCGAGCTTCGGAAGGCACGTAAAGCCGTTGGTCCCGGCTGCATTAGCAGTCGTTAACAACCACCATTCCGCACTGGGCCCGCGTGGTGGTTTATGGCCCGTTCTCCTTATCCATCCATAGGGAAGGCTCGCGCCCCAGCAGTGGAGCAAAAATGAGCTGATGATGATGATGATGATCGACAGTATCGACAACTGCGCCGAGGAGAACTGGCAGACGCTCTTGCCGTCTCAGTATATCTTTTATTTCACTCATTAACAACGCTTCGGTGGCCGAGTCGCGTAGTATTCAGCCTTATACCTAAAGGTCCTTTGTTCAATTGTATGTCGGACTTTTCAATGCGTATCGGGTTTTTAATAACCAACCCGCATTTGGCAAGCGTGGTGTTTAAGTCAATTGCCCAATTGTAGCGATGACTTGATTTTAATGATGGAAGCCTTTGCCCAGCTGTGGAATAGCATATAGGATATTTAAACAACCAATAAAAACATGTATGGAAATACTAAAGGCCAAGTGTTTCTATGTTGTAATTTCCATCTTTATATATTTCCTTACTTGTAGCTTTATCCCTTTGAAAAGTCTAACGTTCCATACTTTAATTGAGTAAGTAATGTAGTATGTTTTATATGTGCGCAGGAGCATCCCAGCGACGTGCTGGACTGGGCGACGGCCGTCGACAACGACAAACTAGTCATTCACTACGTCAGAGACGTCAAGGTAAGCACATGTTTTATTTTTTTATATTTACTATCTGCAAATGAGCAGGCGGGCCGCCTGATGGTGAGCGGTCATCGCCGCCCATGGATTTTGTGTTGCCGACCTGAAGAAAACCTCTTTACATCCCTTTTGAGAGTCTCATGTCGTAGCTCAATGTTTACTATTAGAAGTAGTTAAATAGTCAGGAGCTCGATAGCGAAGTGGTTAAATGCGCCCGGTCTGCAATTACTAAGGTTAAGCAACTTTTGTAAAGTTCGGTCATCGGATGGGTGACCAAAAGTTTATCATCTAGAGTTTCTCCCTGCTTCGGAAGGCACGTAAGCGCCACCAACCAACGCACGTAAAGCCATTGGTTCCGGTTTGCATGAGCAGTCGTTGACAATCACTGCACCGAACTGGGCCCGTGTGGTGGTTTATGGCCCGTTCTCCCTATCCATCCATAGGGAAGGCTCGTGCTTTAACAGTGGGGACATAGAAATTGCTGGTTAAGTGATGAATATATGTGTTGTTATTGTATATGATATATATTTATGGTATTATTATTATAGACAATACATAAATATTTGTATATTAATGTTTTTTCTCTCATAAAACCCTTAATAGTAGACGCAGAAAACGCCTCAGGGCGTTATGTTCGCCGTTTTCTTTAATTTTTCAATAAAGAATTTAAATTCAAAATTTCTTTAATTTGTGAAACACACTTAGTGCGGTCTCACACAATCAAATCAGAGCCTCTATGATCTGCCTCAAGATTTTACAAAATATATTAATATTACGATTATTAATTATACAATTCTGATTACTATTATTTTTAATAATTATTTTTACATACATATAAATAAATAAAGAATAAATAAAGTTAAGATGTAGCCGATACTTCGTCCCCCAGAGCGTTCTGCAGCTGCACGCGGCTGCGGACGGGTCGCTGCTCCGCGAGTTCGCGCTGGGCGTGGGTTCCGTGGTGGGGTTCTCGGGCAAGCGCGAGCAGACCGAAATCTTCTACCACTTCATGTCCTTCCTCACGCCCGGCGTCATCTACCACGTCGACTTCACGCGGCAGCCCGCCGACCCCACGGTCAGATATCTATAATTTTTAATAGTTAATATTTTTATTTAAATAACATTGCTACATTAATGTCTGATTCGTAAACAATGTTATTTTTAGTTTTTACGAAACCTGAAAACTGTTTGTTCAGAATTAGTAATAAAATCGATTTCAATATTTTTTATACCATGTTACATTTTGACCAAATAATATTTACAAAATCTCAAATAAAGTATACCCTACTAAAAAAACACAACGGGACAGCACAAAAAGTTTGTAACTTCGTGAGTTTTCAAGATATTATTTAAATTATTTTTGTACTGATTCTTTAAATGAAAATATTTGACCCGTGTTTCGATTTTCGTATAAACTAAAAATAAGGTTGTATATTATCGGCATGTATCAAGATGTAGTTTCTTATAGCGTCGCGAATTCAAAACTTAAATTGATGAAGGGTTTGATCATAAAACTGCATTTTAATATACGCCGATACTTGACGTAACTTTTTTATATATATCCTGACCTGAGTAAAGTAAATAACAATTTACCTTAGTTTTACTGGTTAAAATTTTGATTGGCATTTTTCTTTTTTTCCAGAAACTTGTGAAAAAAGCAAGTTGAAACATGTCTTGTCTGTCTGTAAATACCTACTTTGTTCATAGATAAATCTAGCTTGGTTTTAGTTTAAACAATACCGCCTTACAAGTAAACAAAGAATAAGGCCCGAATAGTTATTCCGTGTTTTGATCCTGTCATGTAAACGTCATTTCAAATGCGAGTAAAAGAGACAAAACACGGAATAACTATTCGAAGTTTATTCTTTGTTTATTTGTAAGACCCTTAGAGCGTATCAGTATTTCTTACAACGCAAGTAGACTTTGTAGACTTTTATGAGTAGTTAATTTTATACATACCAGTATTATGTATTTTTATTATACCTTAAATTAAATGTTATTTGTAACATTATATTAAATAAATATTGAATTTTCAGGTTTTCAGAGAAGTAAAAGTGAAAGGTTTCGACGCATCGCAATATGAGGCTAAGCAAATATTCTACTCGAGCAAAGATGGCACTAAAGTTCCTATGTTTATTGTATCTAAGAAGGTAAGTGCTTTTCATTACACAATTTTAAAAAGCCTAAGATTTTTTTGTTTGCCTTTATTCAAACTATCGCAAACAGTAAGAAATATACCGCGGCCTAGATCTGGGAGCCACTTGAGTTGCTGGCAGAAGCATGAAACGTGGTCATATTTCCTTAAACCGAAAATAAAACGAATACACAGGTTTTGCAAGCGCTAAGTTTGTTAAGAACCGTTAAGTGTTCGTAAACGTGCATGAGTGTTGGCAAATGGAATAAAACAGTGCAACATCACTTTTCAAGTTCTCAAGAAGTCCGCGTGAGGTCTTAGTAAAGCCCCACAACTTACTGAGATTCTGAAGGGGTCGGGTGTTATATCATTTCTCACTTCACATTTACATTTCTATTATCATTCATCATCATCATAATATTAACAAATGAAATATTGTCTAGTTATATAACTTGTAATGAAATTACTTTGACACTGGCTAAATGTGCTAACCGCACGAAGCCATCAACTACAGGAAAAAAAATCATTTTTTTTTATTAAGAAAATAAAAAGTATTTAATGATGAACTATACTTGTGTACCAGGGGTTGCCGCGCGACGGGTCGCGGCCGGCGCTGGTGTACGGCTACGGCGGGTTCAACATCAACATCCAGCCCAGCTTCAGCGTCACGCGGCTCGTGTTCATGCAGCACATGCAGGGCGTCGTCGCCATACCCAACATACGCGGCGGCGGGTGAGCTCGCTACAGATAGTTCGATTTGCCATTAACACACTTTTTTTAATCTTTAAGATTGTACTCGACGTTCATAAAGGACTGCACTATTGTGCCTAATCTAAATAAACATTTTTCATTTTATTTCAACACCATCGGCCCTCTCGCGATTTCGTCCGCTTGAGTGAACACCCGTATCCTATGGAACCCTATGGCAGCGCAGCGCCACCTACCGGGTCCAATTATATGCATATTTTATACATATAAACCATCCTCTTGACACACTCAATCTAATAAAAAAAACCGTATCAAAATCCGTTGCGTAGTTAGAAAGATCTAAGCATACATAGGGACAGACAGACAGCGGGAAGCGACTTTGTTTTGTACTATGTAGTGATATTAACGTCAACGAAAATTGGTAGACTTAATTTTGTCATACAAATCTCGTTTTCGTTAGGGTGATCGAATAACAAATAAAAGTCACACTTTGTTTAAAAGTAAATAGCCTATAACTGTCTCATTGCTGGGCGAAGACGTCCATCATTGAAATCAAGTCATCACACAATTGATGGGTAATAGCTTTATTTTAATTTAACTATTCAGAACTGAAGTATATTTTTGATTATAGTATAGTAGTATCGTGTCCTCGCTATTACATAACCATTTCGAAATACAGACCTAAAAAATACCTATTGTATTAGTGACGCCACTAGTGGATTACATTACACGATTATCTCTTATGATGGTACAGGTCGCTATAATGGAGGGTGACGGGATGTTACTGAAATGAATGCTATTTCAGTGCCTTATTTATTTATTTAAGAAATAATAAGAGCAATTATTACTTTTAACTATTGTTGTAAATAGCATTAAATCGTTTCCTGTTCTATTCTTTTTGTATATTAACTTTGGTTAGTTGAGAGTTGTCTGGAAGAAATCCGCTCTAGAGCGATAAGACCGACAAATTGTAACTTTTTCATTATTACTTTTGTTTAACGTAAATAATTTTTATGGTGTTGTAATAAAATTGTTATCTATCTATATCAGTGAGTACGGCGAGCGGTGGCACAACGCGGGCCGCCTACTCAACAAGCAGAACGTTTTCGACGACTTCCAAGCCGCCGCCGAATACCTCATACAGGAGAAGTACACGCGCGCGGACCTCATCACCATCCAGGGCGGTTCCAACGGCGGGCTGCTGGTGGCCGCGTGCCTCAACCAGCGGCCCGACCTCTACGGAGCGGCCATCGTGCAGGTCGGGTGAGTAAAACGTTAGCAGCTCTTTTTACTTTCAGACGGATCATCTATTTACGTGAAGCGAAAACTTCGTATCCGTTAAGCTAATTTGTGTTTAATATGTGTACAAATAATAATATTTGTAACACATATTAAACATAAACTAAATTAATAAACATTGTATATTTTGTGAATTACGGTCGGATTTGGACCACTGGCCCACCACTAGTAAAAATAAAATTCACTTGTATTACAATAGTTGCGCTTTTAAAAATGTCGCTACGCCGCCGTCGTCGCGTCGGTTCGTAAGTACAGAATGGAAGATCCTGTACCGAGATGAACCGGCTAGAAACTTAGCAATTGCATTTTTTTCTTCTTTTTGTTGCGTTTGAAAAGGATTGCTGATTGAACTTAACCTTTCTCTCGAAACTGTAAACACCCTGGGTCCCCGACATACTTAAAACCTTGTAGTGCTGTCTTCATATTATAATAAGGAGAGATGATTAGCATGTGACGCAAAAGGTGTTGAGCATGAAAGATAACATTAATTACATTGAAATGAAACAACTTTTACGGATCTACTCGCGTTTATTTTACACATTACTTAGTTAATGTTTGTCCTGACGTTTCGAACCCTTTGCAGGGCCCGTGGTCACAGGGAGACTGAGGTGTTGGTCGTCTCATAATTGGTTGGTAGCTTGTATACCCTCATTTAAATTTAATCAGGTGCGTTCCGTTTTACGCAGAAAGAGCTTATAGTATATTTTGGTCTGGCAGTATGGTGTTGGGGCTAGGATTTAATATTTTGTATGATGGGATCCCAGGCTGGTGGTGGATTCCAACCATCTTCTCTATCTTATGAGACGACCAATGCAAAGGGTTCGAAACGTCAGGATAAACATTAACCCCCTTATTCATAAAAACTATTTAAGCATTATTTAGTTAAAATATTGTTTTGTCAAAGTCACACAAACGTCATTTTGAATTTGAGAAAAAGAGACAAAAGAATGATTAACTAACTAAGTAATGCTTAAATAGTTTTTAGGAATAAGGGGGTTAATAAGTAATGTGTAAAATAAACGCGAGTAGATCCGTAAAAGTTGTTTCATTTCAATGTTTAGTGTTCGCGTAAACTTTAGAAAACAATATATTAATAACGTTGTTTGTCGGCCGCAGAGTGCTGGACATGCTGCGGTTCCAGAAGTTCACGATCGGGCATGCGTGGACATCCGACTACGGCAGCTCCGACAACGAGACGCACTTCCGCAACCTCATACGGTACTCGCCGCTGCACAACATACAGACGCCGGGGGATTGTAAGTTATGGAATAGTCTAACAGCACACGTTTTTCTTTCTTTTCGTGAGGAGCTCGATGGCGCCGTGGGTAGGAGGAGCTCGATGGCGCAGTGGTTAACGCGCCCGGTCTGCGAGTGCCGAGGTTAGGCAACTTTCGCAAAGACGGATGGGTGACCACAAAATTTATCATCTCGAGCTCCTCCGTACTTCGGAAGGCACGTAAAGCCGTTGGTCCCGGCTGCATTAGCAGTCCTTAATAACCACCAATCCGCACTGGGCTCGCGTGGTGGTTTATGGCCCGTTCTCATATCCATAGGGAAGGCTCGCGCCCCAGCAGGGGGGGGGCATAAAAATGAGCTGATGATGATGATGATGACACGTTTTCCCACATGGGGTCCTTTAAACGAGGCGTGAAGAGGCACCTTGTGGGCCGGCAGGGTGAGGGCGACTATGCTGCGTCGTTTTCACGCTGCACCAGTTATATTCGCGTCTGGACTCTATTTTCACTCAACTTGGTGGAGTGGTAAATATGAAAATATCTGTAATAAAGACTATATCGTTTAGAGAATCTTTTTCGTAACATTTTAACGATAGATAACGCCGATCCGTCAGCTTTCAAAACAAAACTAAAACCGTTAAGATATTCTTGGTTGACCATTTTGGTAAATATTGCACAGATTGGAAAGAGTACCCGGCGACGCTGGTCCTGACGGCGGACCACGACGACCGCGTGGTGCCGCTGCACTCGCTGAAGTTCATCGCCGCGCTGCAGCACGCCGCATTGCAGCAGGCTGCGCTCAAAAATGTCACTGCGCAGCGTCGCCCGCTGCTCGCGCGCGTCGACACCAAGGCCGGCCACGGCGGCGGCAAGCCCACCGCTAAGATTGTAAGTGCTAAACATATATATTTTTGTATCTTGTAATACCTAGCCTTTCTAAAATAGATAATAAACTTATTTCACGAATGTGTCATGTCATGATGCAAAACATTGCTCCCAAATAAAGTAACTACGGTGTTGATGCACAATAAAACGATGCATTGTAATGAATTTAATATTTTAATGTCAAGATTATATTGAACTAGTGACTTTGATTTTATTCAGATTGTACGAAACATTTTCTTTCTCTCTTTACTTATTTGCGCTTTAGTGAATGCCAAATTGACAAATAAATAATACCTTTGTCCAAATCCTAAACTTTATATTGTTATTTCAGATTGAAGAACACACAGATATCCTATGCTTCATGACGCAAGCGTTGGGTCTCAAATTCGAAAAGTAACCATACCTGCCATATTATTGTAAACAGATGTAGTATTACAACGAGATAACTGAAATAGTATTATGTAAATAAATGTACCACAACCACAGTCTGTTGATGATTACCTCTGGGTCTTAGATAAGACTGGTGATATTGTTACGCATTGCTACTATTTTTTATTAATAAAACCTTGTTTTTATTTTTGATTATAGTCGTTTTATTAGATTTTACCTACCGTAGAGACAACTGGAAAATATCGCCAGTTCCACATATCCCTACTGGTAGGGAAGATAGGATTTTTTTCCACATTTAGCTACTAGGGGGGGATACATTGACATTTTATTTCCACATATTTCTACTAAGATACAAGTAGATAGAAAAATCATTTATTCTAGGTACCCTTAAAAAGCAATCCTCAATATTATATCGGTACAGAAATTAATATAATTAAACTTCTTTAAAATCAGTATAATATGCTGATTTTGATATGTTAAGATAATTGATATGTTATATATAAATTATCTTAACATAACTAAAAAATGACCAACCGTTATATACCGTAACCGTTGCTCCCTCTTTTTAGGTTACCTATTCTAAAACCGATTTTTTTTAGTACGAATTTCATTATCCCGAAAACGTTTGGCTACATTTTTGTTTTCCATAGTTTCATTTTACCAAAAACACGATTGACATATTGCTGATAATTCAAATTTCAAATATTTTTTTTTTAAATTCTATACGTTTTGAAATCTTACACAACTTTTGATAAATATATTAATGTGACTGTGACTTTTCAATGTGATGATACCAATTTCCTGAATTATTTCATCAGTAGAGATAAGTGGAAAAGTATTTCCCCCTAGTAGCTAAATGTGGAAAAAAAATCCTATCTTCCCTACCAGTATAGGGATAGACCAGTAGGGATATGTGGAACAGGCGGAAAATATAACTGTTTTGCATTACAACAAAACAATTATTATGTGTCGGATAAAACACAGTGTTAGGTGAAGAAGCAGTCTATGATTCATTGCCAAATATATCTATGGTATTAAAAAACTTACCAAATTGTCCATGGTTTTTTCGTCGTTTACCTTTCTTTGACACCAGAGGCGCCACTTCCTATGCGAGTGACGCGTTGAAACCTGTTTAAACTTCATAGTCTATCACCAGCAAGACCTTCTTGCAACACTGTGTTTTATCCGACACATAATAATTGTTTTGTTGTAATGCAAAACAGTTATATTATGTGTCTTTATAAAACACAGTGTTAGGTGAAGACCTGTTTGTTATCTGCTGGTGTCAAGCACAAACGCTATGTTATGAAAATAAAACAAATTAAATAATTGTTGTATATAATCAAAAGAGTTATAATTAAAATTACTAAACATAAGATAGGTACTTAAAATTTTATGAGATACTAGTCTTTTAAAATAAATCTTTGTAATTCTTTATTTTAACATAAAATTAACCTAATATAAAACAGCTATGCCTGATACTTTCATAGCAAAGAAATAAAGATAAAATGAAGTTATTACTAACTATGTAAAACAATGATACATTTAAAAAATAATTGTTAATTAAGTACTAGCAAAACTCTCAAATAATAAATCAGCACAAGAGTTGTCCTTATCTGCTCTCTGAACCTTTCGACAATAAAACTTTTGAAATGTCTGTATGCTCTTCCAATTCCCTCTCTTAAGGATTTCTTCAATTGGTCTACTTTCTAACCAACCTCTGGATGCTACTGCTGATCGAATAGATCCAGGTGGTGCATCAATGTTAATATTTTTTTAAATATTTTTGATCCATCCTGCAATATTTGTTCTAGATGCAGGTTTAACTAATCCAGTTAAAGTAATAAATAAACTTGTAATGTTACTTTGTGATCTTCTATCATGAGAAATTCGGATAAGCTCTTTAATATGTCTTACTGGACATATATTTTCATCGGAGTGTTGACTCAAAATCCAACCAGACTGCCTATGTGTACTAGAATCAGTCTTAGAACCAAATTTTGGCCAGAGGGTAATTCTACCAGATTCTTCAAAAAAGCTATCCTGAGATATATCTAAAAGAGTTAAGTCATGTACTCTACGCCCTGAAGCAAAAAGGACTAGTGCAGTTAGTCGAGAAACATCAAAAAATGTGTCTAAGGGTGGTGTGGTCTTAAGCCAATCAAATAATAACTTTATGTCAAAAACAGGAGGTTTTTGCACATCTGGCTTAGCAAGCGAAATGGCTTTTAAAATTTGATGGACAAAAAAAATTCTTTGATAAATTTTCAGTTGATGTGGCACAAAAGGTAGCTACAGCAGACTTGTGCAGCAGTATAGTGCTATATGCCAGCTTATCCTCTAAAAAGAGTTTTGCTAAGAATCTTGCTAAATCATTTCCTGTAGGTACCTTAGGATTTATATTGTTATTATTACACCATATGATCCATCGCCTAATGGGTGCTTTGTAAGTAGATAAAGTTGATTCTCGCCAGCTACGCCTTAACAAATTTTGCTCTTCTGAGGCCCAGTGGGATATTTGTTCTGACCACCCCCAACCTTCCAAGCCAGAAGAGATAACTTGTCTACATGTGGAGGGCACCTGCCTGTTGTCTGGTCTATTAAGGTCTTCCGCAGATCCTTTATCTGTAGTGGCTCCACTAGGGCCCTGGCTCGAAGATCTGGGAGCCAAAAACATTGTGGCCACTGGGGTGCTATCAAAATGAATGTTCCCCTTGAGTGATTCAGATGTGCCAACACCTGTGGAATTAAGCTGGGAGGTGGGAATACCCATCCCAGCTGACAGTCCCATGGACGACTGAAGGCGTCGCAAAAAGTTGCGTATCCATCTGTTGAGTCCAGAGTTACATAGTTTGGAACGACCGAAGTGGCCCTGGAAGCGAACAAATCTATGTCTGGAATTCCCCATTCGTTGAATATGGCCTCCGCGGCCGGGGGCAACAGATGCCATTCGGGTACAACACGACCCCTGGACAGGCGGTCTGCTATCCCGTTGAGCCTTCCTGGCAGGTAACAAGCCGACAGTGTTATTTCCAGCTGTTCGGTCAACTCCAAGAGCTTTGCCGTTAAATTTAGAAGGGCTAATGATCGAGTCCCGCCTTCGTTTCTGATATACGACACTAGTGTTTGGTTGTCGGACTGTATCAGAATATGGGCTCTGTTTAATACCTTTTGTTGACTCAGTATTGCTCCGTATACGGCATACATCTCCTTGACGTTGGAGTGCCATCTTTTTTGATGGGGAGCCCATTTCCCTGATATGTACAGACTGTTCAACTGAGCACCCCACCCCGCATCCGCTGCGTCGGTGGTCAAGAAGTGTGAAACTTCTTTTCGGTGTAAAGTCATGGAATTGTGATCTACTGCTCTTACCCACCAGTTCAGATCTTGGTAAACTTCCTGAGGCAAAACCTTCCTTTCTCTGGGTCGGTTCTTCTTGTACTTTCTCAGAAAAAATTGCATTCTCCGACAATGAAGTCGTCCCCTGGGGATGGTGAGAGTTGCAAAGTTTAGAAGGCCTAACAAGCTTTGCACTTCTTTCAGAGTACAGGTTAGGTTCCTTTTCTCTATGTGGGACACCTAAGTTCTTATTTTCTGAACCTTTTTCAGGGGTAATGACATTCTGTTTATGTGGGTATTCCAGACTATGCCCAGGTATTCCAGTTCCTGGGTAGGCTCTAAAACAGACTTTGGGTAATTGACATGCCACCCTAAAGTCTCTAGCAATCTCAGTGTTTCCGCAACCTGAGTGACTAGAAGGGAACGGTCCTGATGGACTAACAGGTAGTCGTCTAAGTATACCAACAGACGAAAACCTCTGGCTCGAAGGGTTTCCGCAACCCAATTCGACACCGCTGAAAAAATCTGAGGAGCTGAGGAAAGGCCAAACGGTAGAGCGGTTAGTTGCAGAATTTCCCCGTTGTAAACAACTCTGAGGAACCGTCTGTGAGTCTCTGCTATTGGTAAATGGAAATAAGCATTCTGGAGGTCTACTTTCACTAGCCAGTCGCAGTCCTGCAAAAAATCTACTACATCTGACTGTGATATCAGATGAAAATGTTTTGTTGCTATGTGTGAATTGAGACTCCGAAGATCGAATATAGGTCTCATTCCACCGTCTGATTTTTTCACTAAAAACATTCTCGAATGGAAACCCGCATTGAGAACTGGTAGTTGTTCTAATATACTTTTTGCTTTGAGATCTTTGATCATGATTGACATATGTGTCAAAAGATTTTTGTAAGGGAACTGCAATGGGGGTTTTATTTTGAATGGGATCCTTCCTCGTGTTATGACTTTCAGTATAAACTGAGTTGCACCTAGCTGTTTCCAAGTGTCGACATGATGTTTTAGACATCCCCCTTTGAAGCTCCCTAACGGACTGTCAATTTTGCTTTGAATTGGTATTGGACTGTTTAGTATGGTTGTTGCGACGAAAGGGCTTCTTAATAAACTTTGATTTTCTTTCACTTTTATTATTATAGTTACTTTTATGTGTTTGTTTATTATGCTTTTTGAATGAATTCGGTGGCTCAAAGTTATTATATGGTCTCTTTTTTATTAAATAAGATGGAGTATTTAGCCATGTATGGGAACCACCTAATGATTGAATAACCGGCTGGAGGGCTTCTCTACTAAATAAATATTCTGAACTAGGAGGAATATTCTGTAAAGTTGCTCGGAGATTAGAATTTCCTATCTCTTTTAATTTATGATCACGTCTTAATTCAATACATTCTGCCCTTTTGCCGCAAATAATCTGCATTGTAACTTCAGAATTTTTTGATATAGCTGATCCCGGACCAAACATTAATGAGAATTTTTCAAATAAATCATTTACATTTAAATTTGTTGAGTCTTTTGCTGCCAAATCTAATATATTTTGTAATGCACTTTGCACTAAATGTCTCTGTTCTAATACTGCATTGGATAAACTAGCCATAAGAGTTTCAGTTGAAGCTAAAAAATCTTTATTTTTATTGAAGTGACAATTCTTCATTAATCTTTAAACCCATGAAACCGGGTGAGGCAACAAAAGATTGCATTGCTTTTTTAAATCTAATGCCTTTCCAAGCTTGAGAGTCAAACTGTTGCAACTTATTGAGTTCACTAAGTCGTTCTTTATTAGCAACAGGTATAATCCTGTTCTCATCATAATTAATGTTTATATCACCTAATGACAAGGTACTATTGGTAGCGCAAGTAGGATTAGTAAGGAACTCACTGTTATTTTGTGAACTTGTACTAGGTACATTTGAAGTAATTGGATCTGTCGGCAATTGCTGATTCGACAATTGCGCTACGTAATTTGATATGTAATTTACATGCGCTACCAAACTATCGACCCTTGGGTCGGAATAGGTGTGTTTGTACTTAAGTCTCTTGTTGGGAGGAGGTGAGGCAAATCTTTCATCCTCCGAGGATGAAGATTCTGATTTGGAAGAAGAATCATGAGTCAGTCCCCCGTCCGGGGCGACAGAACACGATTTTTCACTCACACCTTTCTCCAATTCACTCATTACACACCTTATACACAACTTTTAAAACTATAACACTGTGATTTATTGCTTAAATTTAATTATTTGTAACTTATCAAAACTTTTGCTGATTGCCCGGCAAAAATCACAAACGCTATGAAGTTTAAACAGGTTTCAACGCGTCACTCGCATAGGAAGTGGCGCCTCTGGTGTCAAAGAAAGGTAAACGACGAAAAAACCATGGACAATTTGGTAAGTTTTTTAATACCATAGATATATTTGGCAATGAATCATAGACTGCTTCTTCACCTAACACTGTGTTTTATAAAGACACATAATATAAGTATTTTGGCAAGCTATGAACTAATTCAGAAAATGTAAAAATGAAACCATTAGATAAATATTTAATTTTTATTGTTTGTATCCTTACACTTGCTAAAAGCACGAAGTTCTTTGGGACTTGCTCGACCCACATAATATAAAATATTAGTTACTTTAAACAAAATAAATAAAACACTTCTTATGCCCTTATGGCGTTTTATTGAATTTATAAATTAATTTCTTTATGCTAGTTACTTGTGCAACTTTCAACATGAAGAAATTTTTCGATGGCCTCGATTTAAAATTGTTTCGAAAACAATGAAGAGAGTTCGTACTTCAATACATTTCACCAGTAATATACCATCCTTATAAATAGTTTACAAATGGTTACACGTTACTTACCTGTGAAAGTAAAAGATTACAAACCGTAACAGTAAATACCTCTTAAATGATATTTGTGTTAACAGACCCAGTACAATGAAATGTACAATCGATAAGGTACAATCCATACAAACGATCGGCGTGCGGGTCCCGCGGGTCGCGAGCTAATTTCACGTACAACGTTGTCACCGATCAGTTGTATTCACACTTATTATACTTTAACATCTAGAGAGAAAGGCTATGCGTTAGTCAAACGCTACACTAATTCAAAATGGGTATATGCATAAGACAGGTTACACAGTGCCTAAAATTAACAAGCAACTTCCAACCTTAACCTAAGTCGATAAGGAGCGTAATGCTAGTCAATCGTACGTTCGTGTCGAGTTTCGGCCGAGCTTACGTCTAGAATTACACATTTCAAAGCTTAGGGTCGGGAAAATTTGTGAACGCTCACCCACTAGTGGTCAGTTAAAAATCGAGGCCACAATATAATCGCCGCACTCCCCGCAGTGCGGTCGGAGGAGGCGACGCGAAGGGCCGGCGGCGCGGCGATTACTCTAAACCTAAACTAACGAGACACCATGGCCGCATGATGCAACTTTAGCGTTCACGGGGCCGGCGGCCGACCACCGCCCGCTGGCTCGGTGCAACATTCACACTACATTGAAATATAGAACCCATAGCAAACGTACGCAGATCATGTTTTGTTTACACATATTCGGTGTGTCATTTGTTTTTAACTATATGTTATATAGCACACGTTATATGCACACGTATTTTAACCATGATTTTGCATACATTATTAATATGACAGAATGATGGGTCTGCCATAAATTAGCACAGCTAGGAGGCCGAGCCGTCGCGGCGGCGGTGGTCGCGGGAGCCAGGCCCGATGAAACTGTTTTGGTTTGGCTTCACAGCCGCAGTTTCGATACAATATTTCTTCTCTACATAATTTAACTGATACTCCACATCCAATTATCTAAATATAAGAATCGGCTACATTTCATAAATATAACCAATCGTCTCAGGTTGGGGATATATTAATCTATTTCAAAACTACACTAAAATTAGTCGAGATGAGCCGTAACCTCCTGCTCAATAGAACAAAATCCGAGTCGATAATAAATTGTATAAGTACTTATCAATAAAGTATAATATAAAATGTACACCTAGTTTGTGAGCGGGAATCATTTCATGAAAAACAAAATTCTCTAGAGAACAACTAAAACAGATCCTCGCGGTTATCTAATCACGTATAACAAAAAAATATATGCAATTCTAACATAATAGGAAACGTTTAGAATCAACAAAAAAAGAACTAAATAATAGTTGCAAGACCCGAGATCAAAAAAAAATCGTGCATGTGAATATGTCATAGCTGGAAACAACACAATAGCGTACATTCTACGTGGTGATGAAGTCGTCCCGAACTATATTTCGCGCTGTGAAATATTCACGACGTTCCTAATATTATTGCATCCGAATCGAGAAACGAGTGACGCACAGTGGCGAGGGGGGGGGGGGGGGGGGGCTTGTGGGGCGTCACTCCGCGAGCCCGTTGGTGAGTGCGGCAGGCTTGGCCGCGCCGCCGCTCGGGATGCTCTGCAGCCTGGAAAATAATAATTTGGTTAGGAGAAATGACGAGTGAAGAGAAGACGATGAATGATGTAAGTTATCAAACTTGATTGGCAGTGATCGGAAAAGGTAAGAATATAAATGCCTACAGGCAGGGAGTTTGTTTGTTAAAACAACCATATGAAAAATTCAAACTTTGATGAAAAGGACTGTCCATAAAAAGGTGAATTCTTGATAGACAATATTATAAGTTGGCCGACACTTGCTTCATGGGATCGATAATTGGTATAGATTAGATAGATAGATAATACTTTTATAAGAGATGCAACTTTTTATCATAAAAATTGAACATGAAATAACTAAAATGGTTACAGTTTGGCGGCTTCAAATCATCAGGTATCATTAATTTGTATTTTGTTTGTGTGCAAGTCTTACGTTTCTGGGTACTTCATGGCATAGGCGATGGCGGTGTACCCGCGTACCCGCCCAGGTTTATGGCCCACTGCTGACATTTTAGCTGGTTTTTCACAATTCCAGGGCATCCTCTATAGGACTTACGAACCGATGGCGTAGTGCCTCTTCATGAAGAGCTCAATTGGTAAACTATGGTGGGTAGGGTGGTAGCTACGCGTTGGGTTGCGCGCTTGTGCGGCAGGCGGCGGCGCGTCCAGCCCCATGAGCGTGGCCCGCGCGCACTACTCCGCTTATGGTGATGAAGGGTAATTGAGTATTCCGATTCAGGATTCAGGTTGAGGGTCGGTGACTTGAAAGCCAAGTGCTTAGTAGCCTAGGACATTGAACTGAGAAGAACCCTATCTCAATCTCATCTCTCGGGTAGTTCATGGCGTATTCACCCGCCGAGACTGGCCCACTGCCGTCTTTTTAGCCGAGTTATAACAATAAAAGGGCATCATCCGTAGATTAGTGATTTTTTTATTATATATATTTTTTTATTGCTCAGTGCAGTGCACTTGGAGAGGCTTATGTCCAGCAGTGCACGTGTGTAGGCTGATGATGATGATGATGATGATCCGTAGATTTACAACCTTATTTTAGTTAATGCGAAAACCGAAACACGGGTCAAATATTTTCAGTTAAAGAATCGGTACAACAAAAAAATTAAAATAATATCTTGAAAACTCACGAAGTTACAAGCTTTTTGTGCTGCCCCGTTGTGTCTTTAGTAGGGTCTAATTTATTTGAGATTTTGTAAATAT
Organism: Eudonia lacustrata; assembly: GCA_947562085.1. NCBI lineage: Eukaryota > Metazoa > Arthropoda > Insecta > Lepidoptera > Crambidae > Eudonia > Eudonia lacustrata. The sequence goes on from OX387340.1 coordinate 13,266,350, forward strand.
TATTTGGCCAAAATGTAACATGGTTTAAAAAATATTGAAATCGATTCCATTACTGATTCTGAACAAACAGTTTTCAGGTTTCGTATAAACTAAATACAGGGTGTCCCAAAAATGGCACGCCAGGCTGACACTGGAGATAGCTATAAACCTATTAGATAAAAAAAATAAACAAAAAAAAAATTAATTAAAAAAAAATAAAAAATAAAAAAGAACTAACAGTGAAGTTTTAAGAAAAGAAAAAAGTGGCATTTTCTCCAAAACTAAGAGACTTTTACTAGAGTTATGTTATTTTTATCTGATAGGTTTAAAACGAACTAAAAGTTGAGTTTTTAGAACATAAAAAAGTGTCATTTTCTCCAAAACTATGAGACGTTTACTAGAGTCATGTTATTTTTATCTGATAGGTTTATAGCTATGCTATCTCCAGTGTCAGCCTGGCATGCCATTTTTGGGACACCCAGTATAACATTGTATAAATCCTGAAGGGCTAAATAGGAAAGAAGGGTGCATAGTTACGCGTTGGTCTGCGCGGCGGGCGGCGGCGCGTCCAGCCCCATGAGCGTGAGCGCCCGCAGCGCGGCGCGTGCGCACTGCTCGTGCGAGTGCGCGGTGGAGGGCCCGCCGCCGTGGCACATCACCGGCGGCTCCGTCGACAGCGACACCAGCGACAGGTACTCGCCGTGGTTGCGCTGCAGGGGACACAAACATTATTCTTTATTAGATATTCTGTTCATATCTTCCACCGATAAACAATACAATTTTTAATATTATTTAATTTTGAAAAGTTTTTTTTTTGTAAAAATTAAGATAGTAAAGAGTAAATAGCTCAAGATTGTCCCACTGCTGGGCGAAGGCCTCCATCATTGAAATCAAGGCATCACTACAATTGATGGGTAATAGCTAAATCACCACGCTTGCCAAATGCGGGTCGGTGATCACAAACCCGGACCATGCATGAAAAAAAAACGGAAACAACTTTGCCCGACCTGGGAATTGAACCCGGGACCTTCGGTATCGAGCCGAGCGCTTTGCCACTAGACCACAACGAGGCGTTAAATAAATAATAATAAGATAGAAACACTATTTTGTTTTAATACAAAAAAATGAGCACCTTATTTCTTAGAACTAAGATTTAAGATTTCAATGATGGAGGCCTTTGCCCGGCAGTGGGACAATTATAAGCTATTTATTTACTTGTTTTTAACATGTTTGGTGATATTAGATTTAAGACTGTAATTAATTGCGTTTTATTTCCAATTTCTTACAACTCCATTTTTGGTTTAAAAAAAATTTAGAGCGTCCGCACAGCGCAGCCGCAGGTGTCGTGCCTGTTTAATGTAAATCTACAGAGCAGCGCTGCATGAGGCGGGTCGCCTGTCCGGCGCATTGCCTATGAACAACGCAGGAAAACAAAATAAAACCGGCTATGCGCCCGCTTGACGCAGCGGACGCTTTAAATGTATTATGTAACAATGACATCCAAAATGTGGTTGTTTTTATATTATAACGTACTATGGTTGTACAAAGTTGCCACTAAAACCTGAGAGCTGTATCGGCTTACCTTGGGGAAGTCTGAGAACTGCACGGTGAACCCGAGCAGCTGCGCCAGGTACATGAGCTGGTCCTTGGCGCCCGGCGTGCTGCCGCCGCCCGTCGCGCTCGTCTCGCTCACTCCTGCCATCACAAAAGTTTGGTCAGGGACTTCTTGGCGGGAAAGTGAACAGGGGGGTTTTACCATGATCTCTTAAGCGCTTGCCGGCAAGCGCGCGGTAAACGATGCGATTTCGAGATAGCTTGCCGGCAAGCGCTCGGGGCTCAAAGGGTAGCACTATTGTAGTTGTGAAAGCGAGACGCGTGTAGCGGCGTATATACGCGCGTCTCTTTTTCATAACTGCAATAATATTACTATAACAGCTCATAGTCAGGGGGCAGTCATTGCCTGCGGTTTTGTTTTATTTCCTAAAATTTGTGTTATGCAGAATATTAATGTGAAATAATGGTGGATCATTAACCGTTAAGTGTCCGTAAACGTGCATGAGTGTAGGCAAATGAAACAAAACAGTGCAACGTCACTTTTCAAGTTTTCTCAAGAAGTTAGCTCTTTAACCAATTATTTTTATTTTTATTATTTAAATTTTACTTTAATTATAACGGACACACCAATTAAGTATAATAATTAAAGAATATTATTAAATTAATTTCACATAGAATGACGAAAATAAATTGACAACCTTCAACCCAACCACGAATCATCTCTTTCTTAGTAACGCAAACATTCTAACAATATTTCCATCTGCATACAAGTCACATTTAGGGTTGTTGACCAGAAGAGAGTTGAGCGCAGACACATGGCTATAAATTAAACCGCGATCTCAGGTATCTCTTCGTTAGTCAGTAGTTATTACATAAGTAAGGCTTGTTTCACGTACCACAACCACACACACCGTCGCGACAAAAGGTGGTCTAGCTGTGGTTACGTGCGAATAGTGTCCCTGCAGCTTCTTGTGGTTGCGTTATGTTACCTACAAAATGTTTGCATATAGCCGGCCACTAGTTCGTGGTGTCGCTGGTGGTTGCGTTATGGTTGCGATGTGGCTGCGATGTAGTCGGTATCAAACACGCGGTCAATAACGACGGCAAAAGGTTGCCCGTGTGAATTCAACTATTAATTTTCATAAAAATTAGCGCCTGCCCAAGTGTTGTGGTTGTGGTTGTACGTGTGACACAAGCCTTTGTGGTACCGACCGTTGGGCTGCGGCGGCTGCCCCGAGCGCTGGTGGTAGTCCATCATCAGCACGCCGGGCACCGGCTGGCGCACGTCCGCGCCCGCGCCGCCCAGGGGACTGCCGCCCTCCTGGGAAACGTCACCATTTAACTGTTAGCCTTCAAAACGTAACTGCTAGGGACCGATGAGAACATGTATATGGTTGTATTGTATAATCGTATTTATTTGCTTTTTATGAAGTGGTACAACAGAAGCTACACTCCGTATTTAAAGGTTTCCTTGCTATCGGTAATTTAAAAATTATGTAAAATTAAAAAAAAATACATTATTTTGTTAAATAATTAAATGTTAAACGATGATGATGTAATAATTAATTTATAACATTTCATCGTTCATTGCATAATGCGATAAAGCCAACTTTTTTTTGTGAATGACAAGAAATATTCATAAGTGCATATTATTTTATTTTATTTCAATAAAGAGTTGACTTTGGCTTTGCTTAGATCATCATCAGCCTACACTAGTCCACTGCTGGACATAGGCCTCTCTAAGAGCACGATCCGCGGCTACTCTCAGCCAGCCACCTTGCGAAGTTCGTCGGTCCACCTAGTCTGAGGGCGTCCTTGGATATTTTAATATAACAACAGCAGTTCAGCAGATTTTATTGCAGATGTTACTAACGTTTGATATACGAATCATTCAATGATCTGAATATCAAACGATAGTAACAAAGCCCGGTGAAGCTGAAAATGCCGATTGAGGCAATCGTAATCTCTCTCAAAAAAAACGATAGTAACGCATAGGTTAAAAAAGGTAACTTTGAACAATTATAATTTCCCTAAGCCTGGAATGGTCGTCTCATGGTAACCCTAGATGCTACATAGAAACTCACTTTTCTAGCGGCATCTGTAGGCGAGGCGGCGGCAATAACTGGTTCGGTGCCGGCGCTGCCTCCCACGGCGGTGACGGCGGCCACTTCACTCGCGTTTGAGCTCATCTCCATCGCTAACAGCACGTCTGCATCGGAAATAAAATTTGGTTAATGTTTAAGATTGAAATTTTTTAACCCATTATAGGGCTCTGTCGATATATTAGACACCATAATTTTAACTTTATTACCTTAACATAAGGTCGAAAACCGATGAAAAATTTCAATATGCTCTGCCTATTATAGGGTTAAGTACAGCCATTACATGTTCTAATTTATTTTAATTGTATTATTAATTTAAATTTTTGGTCTCTTTTGTTTTGCTCCTCGTTCTTTAATTAAGATCATTGTATTGTTATTTATATGTGTTATGCAGGTCAATAAATGTTTCTTACTCTTACATGCTTCTAAATGCACGTTACGTCTTACGTTGAAACTCATTATGAATATGGCGAAAAATTAAGACATGGAACAAGACCAAAGGGTTACTTCAGTCTTATTTTCTTGTACCTAAAATATTGAAAAAACTGCGTTGCAAAGATCGTAGCCTCATATTTGAATTTGTATCGTTCGTTATTTAACGCGCACACGCACTGGAGCTCTATTTTTGATTCATTCGTATGACATAATGTTGCCGCATGCGACTTAAGTCACACTCGCCTTCTAAGTCGCATGATACTGATTTTCCGTATTTTTGAATCGTTCGCGTCCGGTGCTGCCAACATAATACGAAATGTTGGATATTATCCGTTCCACGCAGAATTTAGAGGGAACCGGTAACAACCGCAATGAAAACGGAACGTAATATCTATGTTTCTATTGACAGTTAAAAAAAACCTTTGCTTTTTGATAGACAATACTATCAATCAATAAACGTCACAACCTTGTCACAACACAAGAATTAATGTGAAAACGTCTTCTGTAGTTGTGAATTGATTGCTTCACTAACACGTTTAGCTAGTTATTTGTCTTTATTATAGGTATCTCAACAGAATCAATCAGTAGCCACCTGTATCCTCAAAATTGGGTCTCAGTTTTAGACATTTTTGTTCTTGTACAAGCACAACGCCTAATAAAGTTTTAAGCAGAGTTGGCGCTTTGCAAACGGCGGGGCGGGGCGGGGCAGTATTTTTGACCGCGAACGAAGCAATGAAGACCGCGTCTGCCCGTCGATGCCCGCGGCTGCCCTCCCTCACCGCGAACACAAAGCACACGAGGGACGACGGAGGCAGTTAGTTCACGACCCTCGTTCTAGGGAAGAGCACGTCTGTTTCACATAAAACATGCAGACTTAAAATGGTATCCTCTCAAATTCTATAAAATAAAATGTTGATTCACACTTTTCAGTAATGAGGAAGTACATTCATCCCGAGGAAAGGCTGGCAGTAAGGCCGCGTTCCCAGTATTTTTTCCGGATGCGGGATAATGTGAACAGCTTCATATAAATAAAAGTGTAAAATATATTTTTTACAAGTGTTATATAGATTTTGTAATTTTCAAAGTAGGTATAATGTTGTTATGTTGAAAAAGATAAAAACCAATGAGCAAAAGACTGTTTTTAATGTAACTTATAAGAGCAGACTTTGAATGTCTAGTCCAATGCTCTTCTAAAATTGAGCTACTGAGACCTGTCGTAATTGTCTAGGTATATTCTGTACGACTATTTCGATGCGTCCCACAAGTCTTGTTAGCACAACTGGAAGAGCATTGGAACGAACCGCCAAAAGTCCTGGCTTCGCGATGTTAGTATGGATTAGTTGACTTTTTTCAAGTATCAAAATATCATTGTAAATGCAAAAAATTAAATTATATAAACAATGATGTTATGTTAAAACAAACCAGATGTTTAAAAGAAAAATATATTATTTTTACCGCCTTTGTGGTCTTGTGGTTAAGACCACCGGTTTAGACCCAGAGGTCCCGGGTTCGATTCCCAGCGGGGGGTACATGTTTGTGTACTCGGTTTGGTTAGGGGTAGGACTTGTTTGCCCGCCTGGCTAGCTACCACCATCTTATCTAAATGTGTCGCCAAAGCATCAATGTTTGTAGTATTGTTGTGTTAAGATAACCAGTGCCTCACTAGTAGAGGATCCCGGGTGAAGTGCGCTTCCACCAATTGGCCTTATCATCACTTAACATCAGGTGAGATTAAAGCACTGTGCTTACCCGTAAATATAAAAAAATAATATTTCAAAGTCAAAGTTAAAGTCATATATTTTTATTTAGCTTTAATATAACTTTAATATATGTAACGACATTTACAAAATTACTAGCTGACCCAGCGGACTTCGTATCACTATGACAGTTTCTATGTCAACAATACAATCAAATCGTGGAACATTTTGTATTGAAAAATTAAATTGTAAAAAAAATTAGGGGTGGACCACCCTTAACATTTAGGGGGATGGAAAATAGATGTTGGCCGATTCTCATAGATACCGGATAAGCACAAAAAATTTCATCAAAATCGGTCAAGCCGTTTCGGAGGAGTATGGCAACGAAAACTGTGACACGAGAATTTTATATATTAGATATGCCGTTACCAAGTTATATAAGTTTAAATCAGAAATACCAGTTGGAGTGATAGGAGCATTTTAAACACATGCTGTTTCGTCTTCAATATAATCAGACACTTTTTATTAAGCTTTTTATAAAGCTTTTCTTTAATTGCGATTTTTACATCATTTGGTGGAGTGTGAATAGCAACATGAGTGCAGTCTATACACCCGACTACCCCTGGTAGTCTATAAAGTTCTTAGAACCTGGAAGAAATAACCATGATCATTAATGTTATCATCATTAGGCGTTTCAGTCGCGCGGCTGCAGCGCGGCACAGCAAATCCCTTCACATTACAGCGACAGCCGCGTTTCAGTCGCGCTGCAGACGCGCGTTGAACGTGGGGGTGACTAGCTCATTAGCCTCTGTAGCCATATTGGACTTGACACACTGTTACTGCTGTTCCTTTTTTTACTTCTCCGACGCTATTGTCGTCGAATACGAAGACGGAAGAGGCAGTCCATTACTTAAAACAGAAGGATGGTTCAAGGCTTCCACAACTTCAGTGATACATTTTGAAACAATACCCTGAGCATTTCTCGAATTTTTATGGTTTCCGATAGAGCTTTGGTATGAGCCTTTGGCAAAAAAAATTAACGCTGTGAGTACCTGTAAATTATATTTTTGGTTTTAGGTTTTTCGTAGATCAACTATGTGTGTGACAATATTCAACAACATATGTAAGAAAAGGACTAACCTTAATTTCGATAGGCAAATCAGATAATCGTTGCTCGGGACTATGAAAGGCCTAAGAGTTTCTATTAATTGTTTGGCGAGCTCCTTTATCAATCTATAATTAGATTTAAACTGAAAATTTGAAATTGCCAACGGGTAGCTTCTTTCTCCAGTGGAACTAGGGTCTTCTTCGCTTCCATCACTATCTTCTTCTCTACTGCTTAAATAACTATGGTGCACTAAATATTCCTCTAGATTCATATTCAAGTGGTTTTCGAAATAGTAGTAATTATTTTCCTCAGAACGAAATTGTATTTACGTTTGGCAGTTAAAATTTTGACACAACGCATTAATTTGACAATTATTCTATCAATCGCTTGGTATCGCTCGACTGCTACGAGCGGGTGAGGGCACTCGTTCCGGTCGAGTGATTCAAAAATGCGGAAAACGAAAATGTCGAACGAAAATCACTCGTTTAACGAAAATCACTCGAAACGAATGAATCAAAAATAGAGCTCCTGGTTGGAACAATGACTTCAACACAGTTAACCTTATAATGCTGGGACATCCCTTTTAGTTAATCTGTCACGAGTTTGGGTGTGGTTATTAAGTTTTTCTTCGTTGAACCGCCAGTAATGGCTGTAATTCAAGAATCGTGACTAGTGACATTATTTCCTCCGTGCTTCGGAAGGCACGTAAAGCCGTTGGTTCCGGCTGCATTAGCTGTCGTCGTCCGCACCGCACTGGGCCAGCGTGGTGGTTTATGGCCCGTTCTCGCTATCCATCCATAGGGAAGGCTCGTGCCCCAACAGTGGGGACATAAAATGAGCTAATGATGATGACGATTGTAGGGGAGCCGATAGTAGGCCACATTGAGGAAGGCCAAAGGGAAGATCTTCTTCCAAGCTGGGTGGTATAGCTCGGGGGAACCGAGGTCCAACGGATGTTAGTTGGAGGTGCTATATATAGCGAAGGACATGGTGAAACTTCACTACCGCGATGCAGGCTTACCATACAATTTTATCGTCGTAGTATGGCGACGTCGCTGGTATGCGTTTGTGGCGCCATCTGTTGACATGGTTGAGAAGGTGTTTGCTTCGTGTCGAATAATGTGCGGCGTATGTGGTAGGTGGAGCCGCCACAACGATGATGATGACATTATTTCAGTATGAACTGCGAACAAAATGGTAGTGTGGTAACGTACTGTGCGCGGCGCGTCGCTTGGCCGTCTTCTTGTTGGGGCCGAGGCCGGTGGCGGCGTGCGGCGGCGCGTCGCACTGCACCAGGAACTCGCGGCGCCGCGCCACGCCGCGCTCCTCCAGCACGCGGTACTGCGGGCTGCGCGCGCGCACCGCGTGCCGCGCCACCGCCAGCCGCGAGATGGGGTTGTCGCCGCCGCACAGCGCGCCGCCGGCCACCACGCCGCCCTCCTGTTCAACACGGCATTGTATTAGACAACATCACATACGTTGTTCTGATCCCAAGGTAGGTAGCTAAAGCACTCGTATTATGTAAATTAAAATCACGGTACGGACGGTACCACAACCACCCAGACCCGACACAATAACGAAAAGTTCGTTTTCGACATTAACCCGACCGAGAATCGAACCCGGTGACCTCAGTGAGTGCCGCCCGAAATTTGACGTCCAAACCACGAGGCTATAGAGGTCGTCAAATTGTGTCAATGTTATGAATAGATTCGATATCTCGTCTCTTCGCGTGAATAGAGTTCAATATCTAAATAAATTGTGAAAACAAATTTATAAATACAGAATTATTTAGAATCGTCTTCTCAACTTGATTTCGCAATTTTATGATACTGTACTTGTTTCATGCAAATAGACGACTTATGTATAACACAAGCATGTATTGAAAAAAAAACTTGCTGCCCAGACACTACAGAAATTGTTTGTCATTCATATGGCGCTTAAGGTGTCAATGGCAGCTTAGCTCAAGTAGAACACTAGCCGGATGCCACCTGAGAAGTGGGCCCAAGTCATCACATCTTGGACGCCTAAGGGCGGGTGGCACCGTCGACCTTGAAGAGTTTCTTGTTAAAATTTTACTAGGATTTTTTCTTGTGTTTACGACAGACGACATAAGTTAACATACTGCTGACGATGATGCACTGACCTTGATGAGGTTCCTGGGTTTCTTCTTGGCGGGCTGGTGGCGCCGCTTGTCGTGCGGCGGGCGCGGCCGCAGCATGGCGGGCGGCCAGCGGCGGCGCATCTCTTCCAACATGCGTTCGGCGGCGCGCCGTTTCGAAACCTTCTTCCCGTTGCCCTCGCCTTCAGTCTCGATGTCGCCCACTGTGCATAACGTCACGAACACCTGGAGAACGGAAAGACGAGGCGTTTAGTGATCACGGTCGCGAGTTCGAATCCCTATAGGAAGTCCGCTAAAACTCGCTCATTGCGTCGCAAGCGCACTGCGCTGCTTATAATTTTTTGGGAAATAATAGTAATGATAATTAAAGATTTATAAAATAAAATACAGTGAAAAAATTAAGTGTGGTAATTTGATTTCATCTGTAAAGATGAATCTGCATAGCCATTGGTTGCAATTACCGTTGGATAGATGGCACTCTGCCGTGCAGTGAAAAAATTCAGTGCTTCCCGGTAACATAATGGTCAGTGCAGCTGCCCGGATTGCGGACCCAGGTTCGATTCCTGGCTGGGTCGGTCACTGTATTTTATAAATATTTAATTCAGCTTCAGTGCAGCAATTAGCACTTAAGATAAGATAAGATAAAGATAAGTAAACTTAATTGTACACCAAAAATAAAACATTTGAAAAAAAAGACATTTAAAATACACGTACAAAGGGCGGTCTTATCACTAAGAGTAATAATCTCTTTTAGATAACTTTTGGATGGACAAAAAATATTTGAGTTTGAAGTGGGCTTGTCGTCGCGTCGCGTCGGTGCACCATAAATAATTATAGTATGTAATGGATAATTTGTACTATCGAGAGAGTTCTGTTAATTGTTCTATCATTATTACAAAATTATAATAAAATGGTAAAAAACATGGCGTCGACACGCACGCGTCGCGCAGAAATCTGTGCCGGCACTACAACGAGGCGCAGGGCAGGGCAGGCACATGCCTGCGTCGCCCGTGCCTGCGCCGCGGCGTACGCAGCTCTCGGCACGACCATGCATTACAAAATCTGCTCTGCTCTGCGCTGCACGGAGCTGCGTCGCCTGCGTCTCAGCATACGCTTAGCCTTATGATGGTGAGTGTGAGTCGCACAGGAATTGGAATCGATTCTTAAGATAGGAGGGAGTATAAACTAAAAATATAAATATATAAAAATAAAAAGTAAAAATTTAGTAATGATAATATTGAGACCGATATTTACTTCGATGTTATAGGTGTATATCATTAATTTTCTTTTATATTATCAAGATTTTAAAAGTAATTATCATTGTTTTTGACGTTTCCGAGTATAGCTTTTGTTTTAAGTTTTTTTTTTTGTAATCTTGTGTTTAATGTCGCTGAGTGAATGTTTAATTTTTTTTTGCTGTATGAACTTTTGTCTGAAATAAATGTTTCGAATTGTATTGATCATATTATATCTCACCCTCATATGCGGCGGCCCCCGCTCCGACTTGACCGTGAACTGCACGGACAAGTTTCTCTTCAGCGCGAGCTCGTGCACCAGCGACACCGGGGACTTCACCTCCGAGTTCAGAATATCTGAATTTGCATCGCCTGCGCAAATAAAGTTTTAATTATACTATCCGTCGATAAGTTTCTGAGCGTAAGAGATCAGTGATTCACTACAGTCGGCGCACCAGGATCAAAGTTCCAGATTTATGGTGTCGAAAATATTTTTTACTCTCCTTTAATACTTACTCACAGTTTTGTTTAATTAGCCTTTAATTTTAATTTAAAAAAGAATTAATTTTAATAATAAAAAATAAAAAGAATTTAGAAAACTTCTCCATTGCGCAGGTGTGGATCATTGCACATGAACCATTTGTGTGATGTTCGCGTGCGCGTAGAAGGTAACACGACTATAATAACCTTTTGAAGCGCGTAGCGTACACAGGTGTGGACCAGCCTTGATGTGTTTCTTATCGAATATAGTGGTCATGCCAATTATCTTGTGTATTAAATGTTAGTCACATACCATTCTCGGTGTCCGCTGGCGTAGCTGTAGCACCATTCGTTGTAGCAGCTGTCACAACATTGACCGCAGCCGGCGGCGGCCTTAGATCGTGCAGCGCCCGCGCCGCCGCATCGTGTCTCGCCGCCTGAGGCGTAGCTCCCTCGCCCAGCCACGCCTGCCCGCCCACGGCCACACGCACACGGTACAACAACGCGCCGCTCACGCCCACGCCACCCACTCCCACGCCCACACCCAGCGGGTAGCGATAGGGCGGCGCCCGCCCCCGGCCCCCGCGGGCTGCCACGGGCGGGACGGACGTGTACACGGCGGGCTGGCACAGCTTCATGGCGAGCGCGTTTAACTCCACCGTGGGCATCACTGCACCTGCCGACAGTGCTCATACTGTACACCGGGTATAGGAAACACTATTGTACAATTAGAGTAATACTTAACTCGTACTATGCAACGAAAAATCCGAAAATATAACCAAATCCGAATTATATCGGATATCGGTATCGGATACTCACAAGTAATAAACATGGTAAGAATCCCATTAATAATTACTCTAATGCAAGTGACTATGATAGTTTGAATAGCTATTGTACAAGTCATGTGAATCACAAAAAAAGGAGAATACAGAAAGTAAAATCTCGCAACTGCTGCGCTCGGACTGGTTCGACATGATCCGAGTCATATATTAGCAAAAGAAATGTTATTTAGATAAATAACTTGAGAAAAAAATCTTTGTCACTGGCCAAATGCGCTAACCGCACAAAGCCATCAAATAAAAGTAGTTAAAAAAATTTTTTGGTCGAACCCGTTTGACGTTTGCTACGCACCTGAGTGCCGGTGGTGCGCGTGCGACGGCGCGTGCGGCTGCGGCGCGCGCGGCGGCGGCGGCGGGAACCTGGTCTCGCCGAGGGCGGTACTCGCCGCGGCGTGCTGCGCGCGCTTTATAGACGAGCCCTGCGATACACCACCATCATCATCATCATCATCATCATCATCATCAGCTCATTATGTCCCCACTGAGGAAGCACGAGCCTTCCCTATGGATGGGTAGGGAGAACGGGCCATAAACTACCACGCGGGCCCAGTGCGGATTGGTGTGCGATACACACCGCACATTATTTATTTATTAATTACTACGAGTATGTATTTTCAGATCAAGGTCTCCCGCCCTGTGTAGTTACGTACCGATGGCATAATGACATCCATAAGAGCTACTATAGCCTTAACTGAATAAATGATTATGAATTTTGAATTTATGTTACCATACCTACATACTATCAGTGAAAGATATTTTGGAATTGAACCAGTAGTTACAGAGATTATCCTCCTCAAACAAACTCACCTCATACAGTATTGATATGACACACCATCAACAATATCTCATACAATAGGTACTTAGAAATAAAAAGATAAAAATGTACTAGACTAGACTGTGTTAACTGTATTACAGGTGTGTATACAACATTTATAATAAACCTTCTGGCGATTCCGATGATATCGTCTGCCTACCTGGTAAGTGTAGTCGTCGTATATAGTAATTGGTTGGAGTAAGCAAGCACTATAGTGTTAGCAGGACGATCACTCACCTCAGCAGTATATTCTTCAGTATCACCCAGTCGGAGTGTTACTGTGAATACTTTCTTGTGTGCGGGTCCCGTTTCGGATGTGAGGCGGTATTGATGCTTAATCTGTACAAAACAAAATATATCAAATTATTAACTTCTTTTAATATTTATGTAACAAAGAAAACGATAAACACGCAATAAAACACCCAGTGCCAAAAACAAATCACCACCAAAATTCTCATTGAACAACTTTCGTCTGTTAACCTTTGATATATTAGGTCCTTACCCCGATCCGATCCCTTCGGAGAATCTAGTAGGGCACGGGGACGCGCACTTTTAAGTGTGCGATGCCGTTCCCTCTAGAAAACTTCCGAAGGTGATTCGTTTCACACGGCTTGAGACTTTACGTACCTCGCCGCCCCCAAAAAAGCCCGGTGACGCTGAAAATGCCGTTTGAGGCTGAGCTATGTAATTGACGTTTTGTATGAAGATTTTTTATAAAATTGTATTTTTCATACTAACGTTTTTTTAATTTTCTTAGCATATATTTATGTTAACACTTTAAAAATTGTAGAGAGTGTTTTTGTTTCACTAGCTAAATATAGCAGACATTAAAAAGAAAAAAAATTAAGTCCCTTCAAAGCTACACTGAAACAAAAAGACAATTCCGCGAACATAAAAAGTAGTCAATTTAAAAAAAAAATTGGGCGATAAAGACACAAAATTAATAACAATTGTTATTATATTACTGAAGCCTAAGTAACATAGTCCTAATTAAAGGTGTATAATAATATTAACAACTGGTATTGACTTTTAGAACTTTTAGACCTTTTAATAAGTGAGAAAAAAACGTCAACTTCATAGGTAAGGACCTAATATGTATATAATATTTGCACTTGTGTAGAAGTGATTAATAAGGAGAAGTCTTGATGTCCTAAACTATCTATGTACGTACTCTATTAGTAAGGTTATGGCAGAATAACCGAGATCGCGGTCCTACCGCGACCACTGAGTCATAAACCGTTTTGTCTTAATTTTTAAACATCCTTTTTATAATGTGTTTTTGTTAAACGATTTTATTATTACTATATGCGCGAGCGCTGATCAGCGCCGCCAAACAATTACAATTCTATTGTTTGTATTCACGGCAGACGACCGATTAAGAGTTAACACCATCACAAAAATAAACTGTGTAGTTGTACTGATATTTACCTTATTGTACCTGGCCAACTCGTTGACCAGGCACATAGGAGTCTTCTCTTTACTGTTGGCCTGTGCGGCGGGGGCCGGGCGAGCCGCCTCGCTGTCGCCCGGCGCCGCGCGCTCGCCGTCCGCCGCCTCTGCCGTCGGCGGTGGCCCCTCGCTACCCGACTCTGCTGTGATTGTCGTCGATGGTGACGGCACCACTGTTCGTGTACAACACGTTTAGATTTATTTACATAGCATGTATAGTTGGCGTCAAAATGATCTGATCAAACTTACCAAATCTTGGCTAGTTCGCTTTGTAACCGGGTCACTCCAGTTCCGCGGGGGTTGGGTTAACAAATTTCCCCGAGTCAAAATAAATGGTTGCCTTGCAAATTTGGAGTTTTGTGAGAGAATTGATATACTCAGATGGTGAAATAACAAGTGCTTTGTTAAGGTATTTCTAATCGTAGAAGTAGTAGTCGTAGTAAGTACACTACAATATCTGAACATTAAAAAAAACTTATAACAAGAAGTTAAGGTCCAATTTCAATTGTTCTCAGACAACAATCAAAAGTGTACCTGAATGTCATTGGCATAAGGCATACATTTTTATCAAATGTATAGCATTTTGGTAGGTTTGAATCACTCAGATCACTTTGACAGTGACGATGCATGCATTTATTACAAATAACATGGGACGTGCCGTAGAGTACCCCTCTTATAATAACATCGTATAATGCTCTCATGCTATAATAAATAATTACATCGTATAATTTTCGTTTCTTATAACTTTTGCCAAGATCAAAGCACATAATTGTATAAGCATTTTATACATATTTATAAGCTACAGGTCCTAGGAGAGGTGCGAGAAGCGAAGCGACGAGTGTGAGGCGTACTATGTATAAGGCGCCAGAATCGAAATGTCCCTTTTGATTGATTGCTTGCTACAAGACTTGAGTGATTATACAAACTGGACATTATAATATACTTTAATGATTCAATGAAATGAGTATAAGATGAAAATATCGTTATCGCAAATGTAATTATAAGAAACGTTTCTTATATTTTTATCATTTAAATTTTTGCATTCACACACGCTATATGTAGTTACAAGATAAAATTTTACTAGAATGAATCAACCAGTCTCTGAAAACTTGAGTGGGTATCGTACCCTTTGGATAACCAGTCCAATGCTTCTCGACCCTCGGAGTCTCAGTACCTCAGCGGTCAGAGCCTCCGATCCGATCACCCTTCGGAGAATCTAGTAGGGCACGGGGACGCGCACTTTTAAGTGTGCGATGCCGTTCCCTCTAGAAAACCTCCAAAGGTGATTCGTTTCACACGGCTTGAGGTACCCCTTACGTACCTCGCCGCCCCCAAAAAGGCCCGGTGACGCTGAAAATGCATTTTAAGATAAACAGCTATCTCTAACAAAAAAAATAATAATTCAGAGCCTGAGCAGCGGGTAGATTCCTGAGACTAGTTGATTTTTTCTAGACAAATTTTATTTTGTAACATTTTTTACATTAAGTGCTATTATACATATAATTATAAATATTTAATTCAGCTTAAGTGTAGCAATTAGCACTTAAAAATAAAAAATAGAATTTGCAATTATACAATTTAAACGTTACATCAATAACATTTATATTACACATTAACACACCTTCAATTAAAGACACCCACGCTTTATTTAAGGACTGTTATTGGACGTTTACTCGATACGTACTCAAATGGCCGGGCGAAAACCCATCTCTACCTACAAGTGTTACAACAATGTTTGATCGCCTACGATACAGGTATTTCTCGCGTAGATAGTTAAGATTAACTGATTGTATCTGCTACATTATGTAAATAAATTTATTTATGTTTATTATTTATGAGTATCCGATGATATTTCGGCGCAGTTGCATGCGCCATGATCACGGAATTACTAATGAGTAATTCAATAAATAATAAACATGGTAAGAATCCCGTTAATAATTACTCTATTGCAAGTGACCATGATAGTTTAAATAGTTAAATTTATTTATGTCTTTTGTTTCTCATTAATCAAATAGAATTTTCTAGTATTGTCAAAATTGTATACTTTTAAAGGATTTTAATAAATTACTACACTTACAGACTGACAGCAATCATCGTGTGTAAAGTGGCTTTTTATGGCACACAATATTATTTTTACCTGTTGTGTCAAAAACTAGATTAAATAGAAAATAAAAAACGAAGGATAAACATATTAACAACTAATACGTAACCCACACCAAGTAATAAAAGATACATCGACAATCCAAATGTGAGTATTAGGTTCTATTGCGGCACATACTTTGAATAATCGCGTTCAAAAAATTGGCTAGTGACAGTCATACTTTCCAAAATCCGCTTCTGGATTATAGGTACTTAATAAAATTTTTAGCAAAGTTAACCTTAAACATATCACGTTAAATAGTACTAATTTAAAAAAGAAGCAATAATGATTACAGTAACAACAACTGTCATTTCTATAAACATGTAACACAAATGCATAAAAGAACCAAACGTAACGCCAAAAACTAAAAAGCAGTCTAGCTAATTCATAACATATACAACAATAAATAATACTAAAAGAACAAGTTATTAGCTTTTTCTGTGCCGATAAAACTGGTGATGACGGTCTGCGCAGGCCTAATAAATAAAAATATAAAAATTACTTTTTATAAGTTCTGAGCATCAACATGGGGTTTGTCGTGTTTCTCACTTTATAAAATCGTAAACATCGTTAAAATAAAATAACATGCGTGTATGATCTATCGTAATATGTTATGTATGATTATGGTGGGGTTAGGAAGCTCTCCTCGTTTAACACATTTTATTTGTATACTGGCGCACATTATTAAGCAAAATAACCCGCACACCATCTCCGTCAGGTCAGGTCACCAGATTAAAATACGAAACCCGTTTTTTACACATCACTCAAAACACTAGTGCCTCAGGAGAGTTGTTACATGGAAATGCCCTTGCTGAGTTTCTTGCCGGTTCTTCTTAGTGCAAGGTCTCCCGCCCAGAGTAGACTTACGAACCTATATGGCATAGTGACATTCACAAGAGCTATTTGTAGCCTAAACTGAATAATTGATTTTGAATTTTAAATTGACACGTACCTACAATACCTATAGTTCATTCCCTATTTTCTAAACAGGTAACCGGAGCTGTAAAGCGTGCTCACTTCTTCTGGTTAAACGAAGAGCACAACTAGCAGTTTCCACTTGCGTCAACTTCGTGTGTCGTCGACTCTAAAGTTTCACATACAACTCTGATACCATAGAGGGGTTACTTCCCTTTGGTATCAGAGTTGTAAAGTGCACTCACTTCTTGGTACCCGTCTACGTAACTACACGACTGGCTGAATCAGCGACAAGCAGGCGGTCTCTACTAGTTATCCAGACTAGTACTGAAGTCGGAAAAATGCTTAGTGAAAACTACTGAATTAAACAACCAAAAACTCCCATGCCCTGCAGAACTCCTCGCATCAAGCCCGGCTTCGACCTGGGAACTGCTCTGAGATCCGAACGCTTATTGTACCCTTAGAAAAAGGCAGCCGGACCCGTAGTTCTAGCTGCACCATCCTAAGGCTGCGATTCCACCAGAGCTGTGCGTGGTGGCTAGGCGGTGCGCGAGAAAAATATTCACCAATAAGATTACTTCCTCCTCCTTGCGATGTAAATTGGAGTAATCGTATTGGTGGCTTTTTTCCTCGCTCACCTCTTAGCTACCTTGCGCAGCTCTGGTGAAAATGCAGCTTAAAGGTGAGTAGATAGGAGAATAGGTAGAGGGGAAAACTGACCTGAGTGCGGCGGCGGCGGGGGCTGGCGCGGCTGCGGCGGGTACGGCGGGGGCAGCACGCCGGCCGCGCCGCCGGGGCCGTATGCGCCGCCCATGCCGTATGGCCGGCGCATCGGCTTCATTTGTTGCTGGAATCATTCACACCACAACTTTAGTGTTAGAATCTTCGATTGCAGGCTCTCAAAGGATTATGAGAACCTCGTGCTACTGGTGTCACGCTGTCATAGCTCTTTTTTGTGGCTATTGAAGAGAAAAAGCGATGTGACGTCGATTATTTTTGTCTCGAAATTGTTGTTATTTGAAATAGCATGTTGGATTATTTTTATTATTATACCGAGCCGGCAAACGATCATATAGCCCGCCTGATAGAAAGCAGCCACCGCAAAGAAGCCCATGAACGCTTGCGTCTCAAAGGGCGCGCGTTGCCGACCCTTAATCTTTAGTTTTGATGCTTCAATTTAAACGCTCTCTGTAATCACAATGAATTTCTTCCCAAACTATAATACAACACAACACAATGTTCAATAATGCAGTTTGGTGATCGCATCCCATTGTATTCTGAACAGAATACGAACTAGTTAATGCGAAATATAAAATTTGTTTTCGATCTTCTAATGTTGTTCAGCCTAGCCTAGTCGTAACTAGGTTTACAATTTATAGTGTAGGTTAGGTACGTACCGGTGGCACTACGTGGTGCTGCGGCGGGTGGTGCATGGCGCGGGCGGGGTGCGGGGCCCGCGCGGGCGCGTGGTGTACGGGCACGCCGCCCAGCGCGCCCAGCGCCTGCCCGTGCGCACCCAGCCCGCCCGCGCCGCCGGGGCCCAGCGGCACCCTGCAACAGACACACGACACGTACACTACACGAAACTGGAAAACCTACTCCCTTCTTTTAATCTGTCATCTGCTGTGAATACAGATTAGAATTTCAATTGTTTGTAGGACGAATCAGGCACTAGTCAGATGAAAGGTTAACCCTCAAAATGCCACTCCACATGCACCGTACTTCTAGAACAAGAGTACGCAGACCCGGTTTTAGGTACTAGGCCTGGGCACTTTTCCACACTCAATCTATCTACCCGAGCTGAGGTCCTAGTCTTTAAGAGGCGCTTTCGGGTTGTTCCATTATCAATTCGATTCGATCCGATCCGAACGCCTCGCAAAATGTAGCAGGGGAAAGGGACACGCTTCCATCCTCTCTAAAAACCCTCTAAGGATGTTTCGATCACACGGCTTGAGGAATCTTCACCGCACACAAAACAGTCGGTTTTGTGTGCGCGCCTGAATGAAAATGAGCATGACCTTTATGTGACCATCAGTTATCTCTTTAAATAAATAGTTACCTACTATACTTAGTTAACCGCGCTCTCTAATGTCACAGTGCTATGGTAACTATATGGCGGCTGTGAAGTTAGCTACGAGCAGCGCAACTAGCTACGGATTACGGACACATGGTAGGGGGCAGAGTATCATTACCATCTGCTGCTTCTAAATAAAAGCGCATTGGGACACTTAATGCATTTTTTCACAATAACGCACGTTTTCGGGTGGTACAATCTAACATGAGAATTAATCTAATATTTAGAATATGCACAGCACAGGCATTTGTATGTGCAGTCTACTCTACAAACTGTTGCACACCTGCGGCGATGTGTGCAAGCAACAAAACCGTGTGTCATCAAATTGTGATGTCTCCGTTTTATCATACTGAAGAAATAAAACAATTTATTATCTCCAGGCATAGAACTTACTTTACAAATATAATTTCTGGTAAATTCAAAGCACAAAACTAGAACAATCACTCCCTACACTACAATATTCTAGGTGACTTTAATACTTGCAAGGTCTAAAAATATTTAATAATAACTGGTGTTAGATAATTTAAATTTAGTAGCTCGAACAGTGTCTGTTTGACGAATTTATTTGACAGATTGCTTTAGATACTACATGTAAGATGGATAGAACTGTAACAACTGAAGGGAAAGTGGTCGCCCTGATCCAGTATCGCGGCATCCTGCGTCTGGGCTACTGTTATTCCAACTGCTCCTTCATTCAGGGGCCGTGATATATTAGCTTGAGCGAAGAAAGGCGGCCGCACATTCGCCGGCGACGCCTCAATAGAGTCGTCGGTCATATGTTTCTTTGTATAAACTTTTAAGACCAGTTCACGTGACAATAAGTGCCGCAAAAGAACCCTCGACGTATCAACAAATTACACATTATTTGCATATGAATGCTTGACCGCTCAATGGAGTGACAAAAAAAAGAATTATTGTATTAACAGTGTCAATATTTAAGTGAACTACTGCTGCTATTATTACTGCTAAATGGCTTGAAATTTACTAGTTAGTGATCTTAATAAATTATAGAAATAGAAAAAATCTTAATTATAATGTTTAATCAGTCCTATTGTAGAAAAAGCAAGAAAATGCTTGCTTACCTAATCCTAACACAAGTCTTGCTCATAATATGCTTAGGGTACAGAAATATCCACGCATGCATGTATGGCTGCTTGTATTTCTAACATTATACCTATTATTTGAGAACAGTAAATATTTTCGTAAACACTTTTTTATGTAGTAGACAACAGCTTGCTGGACTCAAACTCAAGGCCTTTCGCAATCCGGGCGACAACTCTTCCAACTTAGCTTCCCATAAGGATTTAAGTTCAAATTGAGGCAGGCTGTCTTTATTAAGTGGTATTTTCATTTAGGATAAATTGAGCTGTGTTAATCAATAATGTGGTACTGCACAACAATCCTAACTGTAAGAAGTATTTTCAGTTAAAAAATAGCCATTTATACTGGCCTTAATTGTTTTAGAATAGTAACATGAAATAATAATAATAATGTAATAATAAAATAATAATAATGTATTATGTAATATTTTGTTGCAAAAGTTTAAAATAAATAAATAAATAACATGATTCAGAGTGACTGTGACATAATGTATAATTATAATTTTATTTAGTTAATAAGATAACAATAAGGGTAAAAAACACTTTACTGCATAATTTTTATTTATATTATATATTTTTCTCAAATTCAAATTCTTTATTTTGCATTAAATGTGGTACTACATGGATGGTATAAGACAGTAACAGGATCACACATTTAGCCAAAGTATTGGCATACAAATCTCTTAAGTAAAGCACTGTAAATGCAAAATAACCACGAACTATTTCTTTAAAACAATTGCCAAAAGTTTTTGATCAATGTCACTTTTACAATTATTTGATCACATTTGATAAGTTTCAAAAATTTTAATAAATAAAAATCTAGAGCATGTTTGCACACTGCAGACTTATATTGGCGCCTATGCTTGACGTCGGCTATCAACACTTACTTCAAGCCGCCGAAGAAGATCAACCAATTTTTACGACTTGTCAAGTGCCACATACCCCATTAAGATGCAGGCCTGTACAAACTGGACTGCGACTGTGGGCTCTCTTACATCAGGCAAACAAAAAGAAGTGTAGGAACCCACGTTAAAGAACATATAGCCGACGTCAATTTAAGGCGCGAAAATAAGTCTGCAGTATGCGGACATGCCCTAGAAGGGCTCAACCATTACATCAGTTTTGATAAACCACAAATACTCGCTAGAGAAATGGCAAATGGAAAAGGTGTTAAAAAAATAGAAATTTCTTAAATTCTCGGTGGCCGAGTGGCATAGCGCTTGGCCCGATACTCGAAGGTCCAGGGTTCAACTCCCAGGTTGGGCAATATGTATTTTCGGATTTTTCGATGCATACCCCGGGTTTGTGATCACCAACACGCACTTGGTAAGCGTGTTGATTAAGTCATTACCCATCAATTGCAGCGATGACTTGATTTCAATGATGGAGGCCTTTGCTCAGCAATGGGACAATTATAGGCTGTTTACTTTTCTTACTTTGGTCAGAGTACTTTACTACTCGCTAGAGAACAACGATTCATCCCTAGGATTATACGCAAGGCTACTGAAATTAAAAAACATCCCAATTTCAATAGAGAAGATGGTTGGAATCTACCACCAGCCTGGGATCCCATCATACAAAATATTAAATCCCAGCCTCAACAACATACTGCCAGACCAAAAGATACTGTAAGATCTTTCTGTGGGAAACGGAACGCACCAGAATTAATTTAAATGAGGGTATATAAGCTACTAATTAATTATGAGACAACCAACACCTCAGTCTCCCTGTGACCACGGACCCTGCAAAGGGTTCGAAACGTCAGGATAAACATTAATTAAAAGTAATGTGTAAAATAAACGCAGTAGATCTGTAAAAGTTGTTTCATTTCAAAACATAATGCACACTGTGATGTTGTTATATCCAATTTAGTTCTAATTTTTTATAAATCCCTTATGGGAATGTTAATTATACTATTAACCAGTTGGCATGCTGGCTGGAAAATTCTATGTGAGGCAGCTCATTGAATAACAACAATTTATTTTTAACTAATATTTAAATGATGTATGTTTTGCTGGTTAAAATAAAATAAAAGGGTACTTTATAATATTTGTTAATTATTTTAATGATAATAGCAGCATTGTGTTTGTCTGACTTTATTATCTACAACACTACCACAGAATAGAACTAGAGGGTTGGCATTAGAGATTCGCATCCCGAATTTGGAATTGATTAGGGTTGATTTTTGTAGGGGTTGGTTACCCCTTTCAATTGACACCCCCCCCCGCCCGCGGAGATGCCTGGTTTTTTTTTTACACGTGTTTGAAGTTACGTGTAACGGAACGTTATTTAACGTTATTTTACGTTATAGCTATAACTTTTAGGTTGTTTTATCCCTTATTTTTATTATTTAGTATTCATTTATTATTATTCTTCATAAATATATTGTAAAAACAATAAACAAAATTAAAATAATTATTTTTATGGAAATAATCATGAAACGGAACGCATTTTTCCGCCATCTTGTAATCGCTGTCGTGACGTAACCTACTCGGGGCATCCCAATCACAGTTAGTTAGGTCATTATTTGGGGTTATTTATCATGGGAAGAGGGAGGGGGTACCAAATTTAGTTAGACTTGGAATAATTTTAATACTATGCAGTCTCCACACAAGCAAAGTTGTAGTTTTTTCAACTTGAAATGAATAGTTAAAAATTAGTGACAGAACCGAATTAGTTAACCCCGACCTCACGTGGTACTAGTCTGCCCTACCCCTAGAGTGTATATAAAAGCCCGGAGGCGCGGAGGGAGAGCAGCCCCCGCGCGCTGTAATAAATCGCAGGCACCATGTTCGCTGAAGCGGCTGAGGCTGGTCGCCGCAGGCGACCAAAAAGCCGAAGCTGCGTAGGGGAACATGAAGTGCCTGCGGTTTGTTACGCAGGGGCGGAGGGGCTGCACTTCCCGCAGCG
Source organism: Eudonia lacustrata (assembly GCA_947562085.1). NCBI lineage: Eukaryota > Metazoa > Arthropoda > Insecta > Lepidoptera > Crambidae > Eudonia > Eudonia lacustrata. The sequence goes on from OX387340.1 coordinate 13,289,300, forward strand.
CCGGAGACGTTCGGAAGCCTATATATTCAATGAGTCGACTTGTAGGTCATTGACCTTCTTAAAAAAACTACATTTTTCCACGAAGGTCATTGACCTTCCTAAAAAAACTACATTTTTCCACGTCTGGGGGGTGGGGGACGAACTCCCCCCCCCATCCAGCCCTCCTCCCCTCCCATCCCATTCCGAAAGCCTTTATAATTAATGTGCCGACTTGTAGGTTATAATCCTTCACAAAAAAAAACTACAGGTTTCCTCGCCTGGGGGGTGGGGGGGATGAACCCTCCCCCTCCACCCCTCCCCCCCTCCCCCCCCCCTTTCATACTAAATCGGGATGCGAATATCAAATGCAACCCCGAACTAGACACTTTAAGTAGTAAATTTAAATATGCAAGCTTACTTCTTTGCAATTATGTTTTTAGAGAACAGTTGAATTAAGTCTCATTGGGCTTGGATAAACTAAAAATATATTTATCAGGTTCTCGTAAATATTTAGTAATAGGTAGTGATAGTCATAGATAACCTATTTTGGGACACAACAAAGTGCTTTTAGATAGATGTTTTATTGCAGTAATAACTAGCAAAATAAAAAATGTAAACAAGCTGAACGCTACTCTACCTAGTGAGGGTTACGTGCCTGTTTTCCCTGTGCATCTGATGGGGCGGCATCTGATGATGACCAGGCATACCCTGGTGGCCCGGCATATGTTGTGGCGGGTGCCCCGACATCGCTTGATGATGCATGTTCGGGTGATGCATCATCTTCAACTCACTGCACAGGAGAACACAAACAAAACTATAAATACAGCGCGCTCAACTGACAAAATAAACACCAACAGAGGACAATTTTTAAGTGGTCAATACTAATTTTATCCGGTTGGCAGCTTACCGATAGTTTGTGTCACGTAGTAATCAGTCTTTTTGCTTTGCAATAAACAGTTAACCGCTCACAAACTACGTTAATATCGCTTCGGTTTGGCAAACAGTAAAGAAAATCGTCTCGTTCAACATGCGGCCATGTTAAAAATGTTGCCATATCAATTAGCATTTTCTGCACTACAGCCAAAGAGAAGAGACTAGCTAATTTATCAACTTTTTTTGTGATTTCCTACCATTTCGGGACAGCAAAAGGATCTAGTCAATACAGTCAAATCTTTACTGATTTTTTGGTGACTGATGTGATTATTGAGCGGTGATTTGCGGTGATTAAAACATGAAGCTGTTATATCTACAGCTTCATGATTTAAAATTATTTTCTAAAAATGACAACAAGCAAGATAAAAGACGGATGTGGACTTTAGAGAGCTATTATGCTATTATGTGGATGATGAATCTACAGGTTAATGGATGAAAGAATAAAGTGATACTTTTATTAACTCAAATACTAAATGACAGAGAGAGAGAGAGAGAGAGAGTTATACCAGAGCTAGATAGGTACTTGGTACCTTTTAAATCTAAGCTTGGGACAGCGAATCTGCCTGATAAGAATGCTCTGGGGCAATTTTTCTATTTATAAATAGTAGTAAAGTGGTCTCATCCCAAAACTTGAACCAATTTATAAACAGACTCGACAAATATATTCTCAATAAAATAAAATAAAAGATAATAATGATAAAATTCAAAAAATTCAAAATTCAAAATCATTTATTCAGTTTAGGCTACAAATAGCTCTTATGAACGTCATTTTATGCCATCGGTTCGTAAGTCTATCTACTCTGGGCGGTAGATCTTGTACTGAGAAGAACCGGCAAGAAACTCAGGAAGTGTCCAGCTCTTTTCTCCCTATGATATATGATAACTAGTTGTGTACCCATAGTATAGCAGCGTTAGTATCTCTACCTAGTTTGTGTATAGCAGAATACAGGCACTTATCAAGTTATCAGTTGCTTCAACTGCCTGCCTGATAATTTATAATAATAATAATAATATTTTCCCTATATATTTTGAATTTTAAAAAGAAGTGGCCAGCTTTATTTGTCCATTCTTTAGGCTAGGGCTTTGCCGAGCGTGTATAAATATCATATGTTTTTCACCAATGGATACTGCAACACTGCAACCACGAATACTCCGCCAAGCAGTGGCTAGGTTACAAGTGCCTGTCGCTCTTACTGTTGTTGTTAGACTTGCCTGCCTGCATTTGTATTATTATATTTACTATTTTTATAGATAAAATTATTGGACAATAAGACTTTCAGGTCAAATACAATCCTACTTTTGGACGACTTGTCGCTGCGTCTAGTCGCATTGTGCACGCGCACACACGACGACAGTCGTGCGACAGTTGTGAGCGTCAGTTTCGCGACTTCTCTAGCTTGTCGTCGCGACTGCGACTGACGCCAAGTGTGTCGAGCTTTGAACAAAATATATGAAAATTGTTGGCTGCAACCTGTCGCGTCTAGTCGCCGAGCTGTCGCAGTCGCGTGTCGCCTATATTACAATTTTTTATGCGTGTCGCCTAGTGAGCCGAGCCACTTTTAACGAGGTGTGAAGAAGCAACTTGTGGCCGATGGCAAGGTGAGGACGGCTAGTGAGGAACAATCCTGCTTCACCAGCTGTCCCCGCATCTGGACTCTGTGCCAGAACAGGTTCACTGTCCCGCAGACCACATATGGTCTGTAACAATTGATTTAACCATTGTTATAAGTTTTGGACAGTGAACCTGTTAACATCAGGCAGACCAGTCATTTTCCAGCCTTACCATAAAAAATCCTCCATCTGTATTTTTAGTTTTTTTAGACATTTGATCATGTAGCTAGGTAATTGGGTATATATTAAATACACAAATAGCGTATTTGCCAAATCATTCAGTCCATTTATTTATTTACTTCTTAAAACCGTAAAAATACACTAGAAAGGTATTATTCTTAACTTATAATAACATAAAAAAATAAAGATTGGTACTAATCAAAACATTACAATTCTGTTTGGCAAATGTAAAGGAACACAACAGACATAAAATGGAAATAATCTTCATCATTGTTAATTTGTACATCAGTTAGATTGGAATACACTGGTTCGATTTCTTGCATAGAATTATCGAGGATGTCATCACTGTCCTGTGTAGTTTCCGCCCAGGAGACACGCTTGGAGCTTCTAGAAGTTTCCTTTTTCTTGTCTAACGTAGGTGTCGAGTGGGAGACTGGGGAAGGCGGTCCTTTAGTGGGAGTCTGAGCGCATTTGTCCAAGTAGTGTTTCCGTAGTATGTATTCTCGCATGGAATCGTGTGCCGCTCGTTTCGGTGGGGGTGGAGGGGGTCGTTCGCTGTCGTCTTCGTTTAAATTCTTCTCTTTTCGCACATCTTCGATGCGTTTGACTTCTTCCTCGTTGTCGGGCAGCGGCCAGGCGCCCAGTTTGTTGCGGGCTAGGTGCGGCCGCGAGTGGGCGGCGCAAAGGATGCGTTTGCGCACGAAGTCGTGGAACACCGTGAGCTCGGAGCTGAGCTCGCGGCGGACAAGCTGCTTGTGGCGGGTCGGGACGGTAGCGTCACGCACTGCTAACAGGGCCTGTGAAATAGATAACGTTTGTATTTTTTAAATCAGATAAAGTCGCAAACAACCAAGTAGTGATTAGTGTTATATAACTAGTACAAGCCCAAGTGGCGCTTCTCTGCTTGTTCACGCCATGGACAGCTAGCGCTTGAGCGCAGTCACACATCACTTACGCGTTAGCGCAACGCCCGCTATTTCTACTTATCATCGCTCATTTTATATCCCCACTGCTGGGGCACGAGCCTTCCCTTTGGATGGATAGTGAGTACGGGCCATAAACCACCACGCGGGTGCCAATGCGGATTGGTGGTTGTTAACGACTTCTAATGTAGACGGGGCCAACGGCTTTACGTGCCTTCCGAAGCAAGGAGGAGCTCGAGATGATAACTTTTTGGTCACCAATCCGATGACCGGCTTTTACGAAACATGCTTAACCTCAGCACTCGCAGACCAGGCGTCTTAACCACTGTGCCATCGAGCTCCTCCTTATTACTACTCGTACACTGCTAATAAGCGTAGTCGTAGTATTGAGTGCGTCTCGGCTCGAACCGTTCTATACGTCAGGTCAGCGCCTTAGTCGCAGACAATCTGGTTTTATTTACTTATTTTTCAGCTACAAGTCTCTCGTTGGGCCAGGGCATCGAGCTATCCGCAGTCGAGATGCTGGTGAGCAACTCGCTGCGGTTGGGGGAGTTACCTGCGAGGCCAGTAGCGTGGCGGTGGCCTCCAGCGCGCCCGCTACCAGTCTCTCGTTGGGCCAGGGCAGCGCGCTAGCCGCGGACGAGATGCTGTTGAGCGACTCGCTGCGGTTGGGGGAGTTACCTGCGAGGCCAGTAGCGTGGCGGTGGCCTCTAGCGCGCCCGCTACCAGTCTCTCGTTGGGCCAGGGCAGCGCGCTAGCCGCGGACGAGATGCTGTTGAGCGACTCGCTGCGGTTGGGGGAGTTACCTGCGAGGCCAGTAGCGTGGCGGTGGCTTCCAGCGCGCCCGCTACCAGTCTCTCGTTGGGCCAGGGCAGCGCGCTAGCCGCGGACGAGATGCTGTTGAGCGACTCGCTGCGGTTGGGGGTGTTACCTGCGAGGCCAGTAGCGTGGCGGTGGCCTCCAGCGCGCCCGCTACCAGTCTCTCGTTGGGCCAGGGCAGCGCGCTAGCCGCGGACGAGATGCTGTTGAGCGACTCGCTGCGGTTGGGGGAGTTACCTGCGAGGCCAGTAGCGTGGCGGTGGCCTCCAGCGCGCCCGCTACCAGTCTCTCGTTGGGCCAGGGCAGCGCGCTAGCCGCGGACGAGATGCTGTTGAGCGACTCGCTGCGGTTGGGGGAGTTACCTGCGAGGCCAGTAGCGTGGCGGTGGCCTCCAGCGCGCCCGCTACCAGTCTCTCGTTGGGCCAGGGCAGCGCGCTAGCCGCGGACGAGATGCTGTTGAGCGACTCGCTGCGGTTGGGGGAGTTACCTGCGAGGCCAGTAGCGTGGCGGTGGCCTCTAGCGCGCCCGCTACCAGTCTCTCGTTGGGCCAGGGCAGCGCGCTAGCCGCGGACGAGATGCTGTTGAGCGACTCGCTGCGGTTGGGGAAGTTACCTGCGAGGCCAGTAGCGTGGCGGTGGCTTCCAGCGCGCCCGCTACCAGTCTCTCGTTGGGCCAGGGCAGCGCGCTAGCCGCGGACGAGATGCTGTTGAGCGACTCGCTGCGGTTGGGGGTGTTACCTGCGAGGCCAGTAGCGTGGCGGTGGCCTCCAGCGCGCCCGCTACCAGTCTCTCGTTGGGCCAGGGCAGCGCGCTAGCCGCGGACGAGATGCTGTTGAGCGACTCGCTGCGGTTGGGGGAGTTACCTGCGAGGCCAGTAGCGTGGCGGTGGCCTCCAGCGCGCCCGCTACCAGTCTCTCGTTGGGCCAGGGCAGCGCGCTAGCCGCGGACGAGATGCTGTTGAGCGACTCGCTGCGGTTGGGGGAGTTACCTGCGAGGCCAGTAGCGTGGCGGTGGCCTCTAGCGCGCCCGCTACCAGTCTCTCGTTGGGCCAGGGCAGCGCGCTAGCCGCGGACGAAATGCTGTTGAGCGACTCGCTGCGGTTGGGGGAGTTACCTGCGAGGCCAGTAGCGTGGCGGTGGCTTCCAGCGCACCCGCTACCAGTCTCTCGTTGGGCCAGGGCAGCGCGCTAGCCGCGGACGAGATGCTGTTGAGCGACTCGCTGCGGTTGGGGGAGTTACCTGCGAGGCCAGTAGCGTGGCGGTGGCCTCTAGCGCGCCCGCTACCAGTCTCTCGTTGGGCCAGGGCAGCGCGCTAGCCGCGGACGAAATGCTGTTGAGCGACTCGCTGCGGTTGGGGGAGTTACCTGCGAGGCCAGTAGCGTGGCGGTGGCTTCCAGCGCACCCGCTACCAGTCTCTCGTTGGGCCAGGGCAGCGCGCTAGCCGCGGACGAGATGCTGTTGAGCGACTCGCTGCGGTTGGGGGAGTTACCTGCGAGGCCAGTAGCGTGGCGGTGGCCTCTAGCGCGCCCGCTACCAGTCTCTCGTTGGGCCAGGGCAGCGCGCTAGCCGCGGACGAGATGCTGTTGAGCGACTCGCTGCGGTTGGGGGAGTTACCTGCGAGGCCAGTAGCGTGGCGGTGGCCTCTAGCGCGCCCGCTACCAGTCTCTCGTTGGGCCAGGGCAGCGCGCTAGCCGCGGACGAAATGCTGTTGAGCGACTCGCTGCGGTTGGGGGAGTTACCTGCGAGGCCAGTAGCGTGGCGGTAGCTTCCAGCGCACCCGCTACCAGTCTCTCGTTGGGCCAGGGCAGCGCGCTAGCCGCGGACGAGATGCTGTTGAGCGACTCGCTGCGGTTGGGGGAGTTACCTGCGAGGCCAGTAGCGTGGCGGTGGCCTCCAGCGCGCCCGCTACCAGTCTCTCGTTGGGCCAGGGCAGCGCGCTAGCCGCGGACGAGATGCTGTTGAGCGACTCGCTGCGGTTGGGGGAGTTACCTGCGAGGCCAGTAGCGTGGCGGTGGCCTCCAGCGCGCCCGCTACCAGTCTCTCGTTGGGCCAGGGCAGCGCGCTAGCCGCGGACGAGATGCTGTTGAGCGACTCGCTGCGGTTGGGGGAGTTACCTGCGAGGCCAGTAGCGTGGCGGTGGCCTCCAGCGCGCCCGCTACCAGTCTCTCGTTGGGCCAGGGCAGCGCGCTAGCCGCGGACGAGATGCTGTTGAGCGACTCGCTGCGGTTGGGGGAGTTACCTGCGAGGCCAGTAGCGTGGCGGTGGCCTCCAGCGCGCCCGCTACCAGTCTCTCGTTGGGCCAGGGCAGCGCGCTAGCCGCGGACGAGATGCTGTTGAGCGACTCGCTGCGGTTGGCGCGCCGCGACTCGCCGGGGCTGCCGCACGAGCAGGCGCGGCGCCGCCCGCGGGGCGAACGGGACCCGCTGCCCTCTTCCAAGTGGTATGCCTGTAGATAGGTTGTTGGTATAAACAAAAAGGTGATGTCACTTTTGTAGAATATTAAAGAAAAAAAAGAAAACGACAAAATAAACATCAACAACAGTAAGTAGGATCAGGGAACCGACCGCGTAACCGATCACTTTGACTTCGTGTGTGGTTTATGAGGTCATCTTGTCGTTTCGTGCCGCCTATGAGCAATATCGAAAGCTTATAGCCTTTATCTTTTGATATTGGTACGAGGTGGCAAGATGACGTCATAAACTATACGCGTATTCAAAGCTATCGGTTAGGCGGTCGGGGTGCAGCTTTATTAAAAAAACAGTCAACCTGTCAACCCCGGAACAAAACAATGAAGTACCTGCGGCGATGACGTAATTCGCAAAATAGCGAATACCTAGCATCGATGTTCACAAAAATAATGATTATGTTGCAACCAAATCATATTTTATCATTCTGTAAACGACAATTTACTAATTGATACATTTCCTTTCCGGCATCGGCACTATCAAAATAAATGTGATTACCGAAATAGTCTATTGGTTCTACATGATCAAACTATTTATCCTAGTTTGTTTATAGTTAAACTTCTTCATACAAAAGTAGGCTCTAAATAGACGATATTTAAGTTTTAATGTCGCGTGCCGAGCGCGCTCGGGTTCGAGCGCTTGGGGATTGACGGATTTTCGCCGGGCTCGAATCCAAGCTTATGGTATTTAAAAGGTAGTTCTGCCAACTTACATGATTAAGCGATCTGGTGAGTAAACATATCGCAGCCAGTAGAGTTCCGAACGTCAATTGCGGGTACGGTTCGTAGGAGATCTTGGGCGCGCCGAAGTGTAGCTCTACTAAGGGCTGCCACCGCTCTAAGTCGAGTCCAGGGTCTGCCAGCAGGGACAGCAGGTCCGGGCTGAACGACAGCAGGCATAAAGTCGCCATATGCAGGATTTCTAAGGTTCTGGGGAAAGACAGTGAGATTTTATCATAGTTTTGAAAAACATACGTTTTCAACATGCTAAAAATGTCAACAAATAAATAAATAAATAAGTTAACGACGATGTCAACCTCTATGAATTTATATTTTATTCCCATTTATCGTTTGCGTTTATTAGTAAAAAAAATTTTTACGTCATATTTTACCAAAACATTTTTTTTACGTGTTAATTTGAATTGACTTTGAATATATAACATTTTGTTTCTATGCTTAAGTGCTAGCTAATGCTAGTGCGCGTAAGCATAAAATCTATATTTTTTCGACAAGGTAGCTTAGCAAAAATGTTTTGAGTATAGCAGTTTAGTTACCTGTGCAGTAGACTCGGAGTCTGTATGGCGTCCTCATTATGTAGCGACGTGTCTGAAGGGCGGCGCGCGCGCAGCATCAGCGTCACGCACTGATATAAGCATACGCTTATGCTGCGCTGGCAATATGGAACAATAGAATAGCTCAATTTATTGGCATAAATTAGCCTGAATGTGCCATACACAACTTTTTTTACCGGGAACAGAGCTCGTTTCTTCGAGTATTCACGATAGAGGAAATCCAACGCGTGGGCGAAAACCAGAAATTATATATTTCAACGTTTTTCAAAGAAAAATCGATGACTTTTTCTCTTTTTAGAGTTGAGTAGAGAAACCATAATAATATTAATTATTTCTATTTAACATCGTAGTAGTAAAAGACAAATTGCAACACACAAATAGTACATAATTGGTATAGTCGACAATGAAATTGCTTTACCACCTTAGAAGTGAATTTTGCTTGCATATATTAAAACAACAAGTTCTATTTTTGTTTAAAAGACCAAGTGACATAGACGTTGTCAGTATTGACAATGAGCCTTAGCGAAATTTATTGTAATGAAAGTTTTTGTCAAAAGTGATAAAGCAATTTCATGGTCGACTATACCTGAACCTGATATAAAAAGTTACATCTATAACACAAGTAATAAACAGCGCATACAAACAAAACACTGAACGAAATGTAAAATCCTTACCATAATGCCGATCAACGAGTTGATGTTCTGCATCCGCCACCTCGCCTCGAACTTCACCAGCTGCACCACCAGGTTCAGGGCCGACGCGCACACGTTCAAGGAGTCCAGGCTCGCGACCTGCCGCGGGAGCAGCACGGCCTCGATCAGGTGTTCCAAGTGCACCCCCACAAACGTTATACCATCACTAGCAAAGAACTGCCCGTGCTTCATAACCATAGTGGAGATAAAGTCTAGACTGTACGCGTAAACACGCCACCACTCCTGAGGCTTCCACGCTAATACACCACCGTTCGTGTCAAACTTAGGAGGCAGTAGTTGCATCCAGAGGAACTGGTCTACGTCACTCATCAACAAGTCTTTCGAGAATGGCCCGCGCGCGTAAGCTGTGATGCATCTCAATGCAGCCAGAGACGTGTGGTAGTGCTGCCGATTCTGCAGGCACGTTTGCAAGCAACACAACAGTTTGTTGATGAATTTGCTCGAATGGAACCATTGCGACAGACTGCAGAACATGTCGTCGTACAAATCTAAGCATTGCTCCAACATTGCCAGAGACAACACTACCGGGGGAATTTCTTCGTTGACTTTATGACCGTTCGGTTTAACTTTAGTTTTGGGTAAGTCTTTGATGTTATCTAAAAGCTTTTCTAGTTCCAAGCTGTTTATATTGGTGACGGATCTTATGACGCTCTGCGCTGTAGTGCCGTTGGCTTTTATTTCGTAGTCTAAGCTGCTGATTGCAACCGTGCAGATCGAGAGGATAGCTCGTATGGCGCGAGGGTGTAAGCATTCGTACACAATTGCTGTGTTAGTCAGGAGACTGTCAATTTGTTTCGCATTTAGCTTCCTATTTTCGAAGCAGTCGTCCTTCCAGTTAGCGAGCATTATCACATACAGTTCAGCCAAGATTACCACCAGTCTACCGTCTTTCAAGTCTTCTAATTCGTTCAACAGTGCGGTCATGCATGGCGCTACCATTTTCGACTTGTGTGCTATATTCAAGCTGATTGGTAGACATTTGCAGAAAATTGTAGTAAAATCCTTCCACGAAGTCAGTAGCCCCAACCACACAGGTACTTTATCAACCACTTCGGCGTTGTCTTCTCGGCCGTCAAACGAGAATATAAAATCGATCCATGTGTCCAAATATTTCTTGTGGGTATCGAAGAATTTCTCGAACACTTCAATCAAATTTGTCTCGAGTTTATCTCTGGACGCGAACAACTCGATTCCTAGCACGTTAAACAGTTGCGAATAAGTACGCAAACCAGGTTCTATTTCGTTGAATAGCGGGCTCACGATGTGTTCCCAGAATTTGGGGTTTTCTCGGAGTTTCTTCACTAGTATTTGCATATTATTTCTCCATAACGCATGAAACAACGCCATGACACATTCCAAAAGTGGGCTATGAAGGAGTCTCGCGTCCTGTAAAACAGACACAGCTATATAAATAAAACAATGATTTACACTAACTAATTAGTTTCAAACTAAGATAGAATTAAAACAATTTATTGCTCACACTTATGAAAGGAAAAAGTTGTACATTATCTTAACGCTGATGTGAGCCTGCACAAAATATTGTTTAACATTAATAGTTCTTACAATAAAGAGATAAAATACAACTTAGTTAACTTTATCAACCTACCGACTTGACGGTGCCAAGATAATCAGCCATATATCCCAGAATGCCCTCAAAGCTCTCATCAGCGTCGTTGCATTTTGCAGGCACCACTTCGTTGTTAGCGTCTTTCTCTTCAGCCTTAGCTTTTTCATGGTTCATCATAAAGAACGCCTCCGTGAGGCCGGGCTGCTTGCCGACGCAGACCGCGACGAACTCCAGTATAGCCACCTTCAGTTCCACCGATTCGTGTTCATCGCGAAGTCGGTCCAAGAACATCACGCGCACTTGGTACGCGGTCATGTCTAACGACGCGAAAAGTGACATTTGGAAACCCTGAAAGTGTTATTTAGATGAGTACCAATAACAACTATTGTTTAACACATAAGGATGTCAATTCCATCACTCAAAAACCAATAAAAAGCCTTACTAAACTTAGGCACCTTACTTATAACTAATGAAAAGTTTATGCTACTCGGATACCAAGGTGCTGCAGACAACAGGCGATAGTAATAATAATCTTTAAAATTTAAAATACTTACATCAGCAAACCTCTTTAGAAGGCGACAACTCAGTACAGGAAGACTTCGGTTGAATGCGTGATTGATGTAGCTTGTGATTTTTGGCACCACCTTCAAAGAGTCCGTCTGTTTGTTCTGGGCGAAGATGAGGTGTTCCAAGGGGGTCATTTCACTAGTTTCGGTAACCATAGACTTCAGGCGTAGGGCGAATATCACGATTGCCACGTATCTCTGGAGGCCGGCTAGGAAGTCCGCACTGGGACCAGACGCCCAGTTGGTTTCGTCAAGCATTACTTTTTCTAACTGTTCGTTACCTAAGATAGAAATAAAACAATATACACACTTAGTACAGTGTAATAATAAAATAAAGAATCTCAAAGTAAACTAACAACCAGCAAACAAGCTAAAGACAATTACTAGGGAGTAGCATTCTCTAAATGAATCTAATTTAATTTAACTAGTGGTACACACAAGTCCGAATACATATATCTGGTTGAGCAGATCTACTAATACTGCAGCAACATCACCAGTACTTCTGCAACAGCCTCATTCTTAGGACTAACGATCACTACTCACCAACGGCGACGATCTTCAGTAGCTCCTTATGTAGCAAGCTGTAACACAGGTCTTCTTCAAGAGCGTCGCGCTAGCTGTTAGCGCTAGGTGTGGCCACTCGCTGCAGCAACTCTTAAGACTAAGGTACAATCCAAACCTCACAATCAGTACTCATCAACAGAGACGATCTTCAGCAGCTTTGACGCATTCTCCGTGCGCAGCAAGCTGTACACACAGGTCTTCTTCAGCGGCGTGGCGCTAGCAGTGGTCGATCGCTGTTGCAGCACTAACACCAGGACTGTCGCACACCACCCTGTTCTATAGACTTATGTTCATTACTCACCAACAGTGACGATCTTCAGCAGTTGCAACGCATTCTCCGTATGCAGCAAGCTGTACACACAGGTCTTCTTTAGCGGCGTGGCGCTAGCAGTGGCCGCTCGCTGTTGCAGCACTAACGCCAGGACTGTCGCACACCACCCTGTTCTATGGACTTATGTTCATTACTCACCAACAGAGACGATCTTCAGCAGCTCCAACGCATTCTCCGTATGCAGCAAGCTGTACACACAGGTCTTCTTCAGCAGCGTGGCGCTAGCTGTGGCCGCTCGCTGTTGCAGTATTAGCGCCAGTAGTCTCGCGCACCGCCCCATCATGTGGCGCCGGCCGTCGGGGCGCGTGTACCGCCACCCGCAAACGTTGGGGAACACTTCGCGTAACATCAGGATAAGGCCAGGGAGGATGATCTCGGTGGAGATACGCTCGTCGGTCGACACCTCGAGGACAAAATGGGAAAATAAAATATGGTACAATATAGTACTTAAGTGATAGCGACTTTCGTTGATGACCGTACGGTCAAACTCTGACGAATTTTATTATTATTATTATTATTATAAATTATCAGGCAGGCAGTTGAAACAACTGATAAGTGCCTGTATTCTGCTATATACACCACTATAGCTAGACCGCTTAACTGAGTCCTCACCTGCGGTAGGTACGCGGGGCAGGAGGTACGTAGAGCTCTGCCACGAGTACGAGCGTTTTGCGACGCGGCGAACGGATTTCTAGTTCATTGCGCGTTATACTACGGCAGACATAGTCAGCCGTCATAGAAAAAATGCAATGACCTAGAAATCCGTTTGCCGCGTCGCAATACGTCAGTAGTCGTGGTCGAGCGGTAAGGTGGTACACACGTGATAATTTTAACAAGATTCATCTGAAGATATGCAATTATAAATAGAGGTGCCTGCCTACCTAGTTAGTCAACTGTTTTGAGAAAAGTAAAAAAAAATATCTGTTTTTTACTTTGCAGCCGTTATTTATTATAGAAGATTTGATAAACACAATTGTACGAGTCACGTACATGACATTCTGCATATTAGATAGTTAATAAAATATAACAGACGCGGCAATAACTGTGACCCAGATCACGATCGCCAGTCGACCTTCAACGAATGCACTTTATCATGACAATCATATGTAATTTTAGTGTTTAATTAGAAGCCGATTTGACAACTCATTTTTTGCCTTTTTAATTGCACTCGCCTGCATTTGCATCTGCATCCTTTTACATCTACATTTTTGCATCTCGTTTGCAACCTGCATTACACTACATACATTTTTGGTCCTTCGAGCCGGATTTTAGAGTCAATTGTTTCGCGTTACTTTACGGCTACGGGAAAGAGTTGTTTCGAAGTCCTGGATACAAACCAGTGACATCGCGAGTGATCTTAACCGCGTTTATTGCATAACTACATTGCATCCGGGCACGTCAGCGACGGGCAGGAGACCATCTGCACAACCAGAGCAGCATATCCAGAGAGGAAGAGTTCCAGTTTCTCAAGTAAGATCTTTCCATATTTCCGCTTGCAATGGAAGGCTTAATTGCGCGTCAGGCTCATGCTTTGGACGAAATTAAGAGGATCCACGCTAACTTTAAGAAGGATCCTGTTACTAGAAAAACGGAGGAGTACATTGCGAAACGCTTAGAAGCGTTAGATAACTTGTGGGGTGAATGTCAACAAAATGACACCGAGTTGATGAAGGTAGAGGAGAGGAGTCATCAGTACTACGTGGAAAGCATCATACAGGTGATTAGGCAGTGGTATGAAGGTACACGTGAGGTGCTTACATCCTGGAAGGTGGCGGGAAGGAGCGAGCCAGCGCTGCTGAATGAAGGTAAACCCTCGACAAGTACTAATACTGGTGAGCAGTTCCATATCAAGTTTGACAGCACACAGTTTGACAGCCCAGACGGGAGAGTGGCAGAACTACAGCAAAAACAGCAAGCTCACTTTAGAGCATTCAACAGGTTAGTGAACACGCTTAAGGTAGATGAACTCTCCGAAAAGTGGGAAATCGAGGATAAATTAAAATGCATTGAGTCTCGCTGGAACCCGATTGATCACGTTCACTTACAAATTGATGGTATATTGCAAGGAAAAGACTCTGGTTATTACAACATGTTTAACGAAATTGAATTAAATTACGAAGCGTTTAAACGACAATTAAATAAGAAGTTAAATTCATCGGTTAGTCAACAACAATCTATGCCTAAGATCGAGATCCCGATATTTAGTGGCAGTTACACACACTGGCCTACGTTCATGGATTTATATTCTGAAGCTATACATAATAATAGCGCTCTCACTAAAACCCAGAAAATGCAACATTTGAAGGGAAGGTTGCGGGGCGAGGCTGAAAAGCTCGTCCAACATTTGCATGTTGCACCGGAAAATTATGACACGTGCTGGGAATTATTGTCTAACAGATATAATAATAGGCAACTTTTATTTACAAAGAATTTTCAATTGTATATGCGGCAACCCAGTATTCAAAAACAAAGCTCTTATGAATTAAAACGTATGTATGACACTACTATGGAAACTATTCATGCCATTCACAACCTAGGCGTTGATACATCGACATGGGACCCGATGTTAGTTCACGTATTATGCGAAAAGCTCGATTCCGTTACATACACGGACTATATGCAATCTAGGACTAAAGCAAGGGAATTGCCTAATTTTGACTTATTTATGCAATTCATAGAGAGTAAATTCATAGCACTAGAGCCATTGCAACGAAAGAAGTCAGAAATTGTTGTCAATAAAACTCCGTTTAAAACTCAGTTTAATTCATCTCATACATTTAAGAAAAATTATAATGCGGCAGACCGTCAGGCTACGAAAAGTTCGGGTCATTTCCGTAATCCTACATGCAATGTAAACCAGGGCACTGTAACTTGTCCGCTTTGCAAAAAATGAACATGCATTATTTCAATGCTCTAGATTTGCTGAAATGTCTAGTAAGGAGAAATTGCAATCTGTGTCAAAACTGAGAATATGTATTAATTGTTTATATATGCATACTAAGGGTTATTGTGGATCGGATAAACGGTGCAAAGAATGCAATGAACCACATAACACCTTATTACATAATGCAATTACGAACTCGGAGCGAGCACCCATCCCGACAACAAATAGATCGGGGGGGCTTAGCAAAATAATGCAAAATAATTACATTTCCAACAACGATGATGAGATACTATTGGCCACTACATTAGTTCAGGTAGCAACAATTAATGGCGAATATTTGACATTACGCGCCCTCATAGATCAAGGGTCACAGATTATACTCGTCACCGAAAATGCAGCCCAGAGATTAGGTTTACAAAGAGAAAAGTTAGACGCGAGTGTCTCGGGAGTTGGTACATTATCAAATAGGAGTAAGGGCAAGGTTACTTTAAATTGCAAATCACTAAGCACCGACTATCAATTTAAAACTGACGCGTTAGTCATGACACGCGTGGTTAATAACTTACCGAATGCGTCCTTTGCCAAAAAACAGTTACAATACGTTTCAAATATAAACTTAGCTGATCCCGAATATAACGTTTCGACACCCATAGATATCCTTTTTGATGCACACGTGTTTTCGGAAATATTAATGAGCGGCTTAATCAAAGGTCAAGCAGGTCAGCCAATGGCTCAGCAGACACAACTAGGATGGATATTGTCCGGGAACGTCAGAACATACAACTGCAACGTTATTACAAACAACATCGACGATCTGGCTAGATATTGGGAGGTAGAAGATATCCATGAAGACTCAACAAGTTCGATGACGTCACAAGAACAATACTGCGAAGAGTTTTTCACTGCAACAACGAAACGGTTAGCAAACGGGCGGTATGAAGCTCGTTATCCGATGAAACCCAACTTTGAGGAGCAATTGGGCAAATCAAAGCATTTGGCATTAGCCCAGTACAAACAGTTAGAGGTTAAGTTAGATAAAAATACAGATTATTCAGAAAGTTATACAAAATTCATGCAAGAATATTTAGACATGGGTCACATGAAGCCAAGTGCAGTAGACAAGGAACCAACATGTTACCTACCTCACCACGGAGTTTGGAAACCCGATTCCTTGACAACTAAGCTGAGAGTAGTATACAATGCATCGCAGAAGACCGGATCAGGCTTAAGCTTAAATGACCTCATGGAGTGCGGGCCAAAATTACATAAAGACCCTTTAACATTATTAATCAGATGGCGATTATACAGATACGTGTTAACAGCGGATTGCGAAAAAATGTACAGAATGATTCTAGTCAGCGAAAAAGATCAACAGCTGCAAAAAATAATATGGCGTAAAAGTGACAAAAGAGGTCAAGTTCAGCAGTACCAATTATGCACTGTGACATATGGAACGAAAGCAGCACCATTCCTGGCATTACGGACCCTTAAACAGCTGGCATTAGACGATCATGACAAATATCCCTTAGCGAGTGACGTCATCAATCAGGAGATGTACGTTGATGACGTAATCAGTGGAGGTAATGATTTGGAGCAAGCTAAGGAAGTGCAGCAGCAGCTCATCAACATGTTTAAGGGAGCGGGATTGACATTACGAAAGTGGACAAGCAATAATCCGGAGCTAATACAAAACATCAGCGATAATGAGTTGACACAAAAAACTTTACATTTTAAAGGAGAGGGGACAACAAAGGCCCTAGGATTGCAATGGAACCCGGAAACTGACAACTTTACATTTTCTAATAAAATAAACACCAACTGCAAAAAACTGACAAAACGTATCTTATTATCGGAAATATTGAAAATTTTCGATCCACTTGGATGGCTCACACCACTGACAGTAAGAGCAAAATTACTTTTTCAACAGATTTGGCTAGCGAATTGCAACTGGGATGATACGGTGTCGGAAGCTATACAAGCCGAGTGGAAAAAGTTCTGCACTGACATACATAACATAATGCAATTTGACATTCCGAGGTACTTAGGAGAAACTGCAATTCAGGCGGAATTACATGGTTTTTGTGATGCGTCTGAAAAGGTCTACGCCTGTGCCATATATTTACGAACCGTGACAGATGCCGGCAATCCCATCATCCGGTTGATTACTGCAAAGTCTAGGTTACCACCGGTTAATAAGAAGTTAACTCTGCCCCGCTTGGAGCTATGTGGAGCTGTATTACTTGCAAGACTCATGCAAACAACCTTACAAGCCTTTAAATGGGAAGGTGCTCATAATAACATCTACGCGTGGACAGATTCTATGATCGTCCTAGGGTGGTTACAGCGCGATCCAACTGCATGGAAGACCTTCGTGTGTAACCGAGTACAACAGATACATGACGTCATACCGAAAACGCAGTGGCACCATGTCCCATCTGAAGAAAACGCCGCAGATTGTGCAACGAGGGGTTGAAACTGCACTCAATTATTAAAACATCCCCTGTGGTGGCAAGGTCCGGAATGGCTAAAAACGATGGAGAGATTGACAAATCAAGTTTTTCCATGACATGCTCCTAACTCGGCTCCGTCTCTGCGGTTCTGTTCTATTCCCTTGCAGCGGTGGTGTGTTTCTGTCGATTGCGTTTGTGTCATTGTCAAGGAGTGGTACTAACCTAACCATTGGTCTTTTAAGTTCGCCCTTTACTGTTTTGAGCGTGACCACGCGTGTATGGCCGTCCCGGCCCGGATGCAGTTGTGTTACCCTACCTAGAGCCCATTTCCCTGCGGGTACGTTCTCATCTTTAATGCACACTATGTCATTTATTTTTGGATCTGTATTTGACTTCCTCCACTTTAACCTGGCTTGAAGCTGCTGTAAGTATTCTCTAGACCATTTCTTCCACAAGTCGTTGCTTAACTTCTGAACGAGTTGCCATCTCTTCCTTAAATCCACTGTGCAATTGTCCGGTTCTGGTATATTCAATAATGGTGTTCCGGTCAGAAAGTGGCTCGGTGTTAAGCAGTCAATATCTTCCTGGCTTTCAGTCAAAGTGCATAGAGGTCTAGAGTTCATGCAGGCTTCTATTTGACAGAGAAGTGTCGAAAATTCTTCATAGGTTAACTTCTGAGCCCCTATCACCCGCTTGAGATGATATTTCATACTTTTAACGGCCGCTTCCCAAAGTCCACCAGCGCTGGGCCATGCGGGCGCGTTAAAATGCCAGTTTATCCCTAATTCTCCGACTTTATCAAGGAAGTGGGTGTCAAAAGTGTTGATAATCGCTCTATATTGTTGTAGAAGGAATCGATTTGCTCCCACGAAGTTCGTACCGTT